>OX439000.1:22411669-22964169 GCA_949316495.1 Amphiduros pacificus | reverse complement strand
GAACGATAATAGATGCCTACGATCTAATCTAAGTATATAGTTTGAATCATTATGTATATATATATAAATATGATTTAAAATGTGATATATATATATATATATATCTATATATATATATATATATAATATATATATACATAATAATAAATATATATATATATATATATATATATATATATATATATATATATATATATATATATATATATATATATATATATATATATATATATATATATATATATATATATATATATATATATATTTATTTATTTATTGACGAAAATATCAAGCAGAAAACATTGATATTAATTTATATATAATTTGGATGCCTTATGCATGGTTGCATCAATACAAAAAAAAACACCACATGGTTAATATTAATCATAATAATAATAATAATACTAACATTTATATCGCGCTGATACCAGTCAAGACTGTTCATAGCGCTAGTCAATAACATGTGTATGCATGTCTAGTTTGAAGAACAATTTTTTTTAAATATAAGGATAAAACTACCAATGTTTATCCTCCTCATAAAAAAATAAAATCTTGTTAATGACCAAAAAAAATAACATCTCTTTAATGACCAAATTTCTGTTAGATGCAATTAAAATAATGATCTGCGACAGGGATGAAGGTAAATCAACGATCTCCGACAGGCATGAATGTAAATCAGTGAACTACAGCAGGGATGAATGTAAATCAGTGAACTACAGCAGGGATGAAGGTAAATCAGTGAACTACAGCAGGGATGAAGGTAAATCGGTGAACTACAGCAGGGATGAAGGTAAATCAGTGAACTACAGCAGGGATGAAGGTAAATCAGTGAACTACAGCAGGGATGAAGGTAAATCAATGAACTACAGCAGGGATGAAGGTAAATCAATGAACTACAGCAGGGATGAAGGTAAATCGGTGAACTACAGCAGGGATGAAGGTAAATCAGTGAACTACAGCAGGGAAGAAGGTAAATCAGTGAACTACAGCAGGGATGAAGGTAAATCAATGAACTACAGCAGGGATGAAGGTAAATCAACGATCTGCGACAGGGAGTAAATCAACGATCCGGACAGGGAAGAAGGTAAATTAGTGAGTGATTTGCATCAGTTGTTTTTTTCTTCTTTAATATGTTTATTCAAATTTTAGAGATAAGGATTTACATTTGAAAGATAAAAAGAATTTGCATTGGTTTGTTGTGTGCATGATATAACATTGAAACAAAGTTGTTAGAATTGATGTCTGTTGATGTCAGTCAAATTAGATGGGTGAGGTAAGTGGGGTGAGCAGGACGAGGAAGTGAGTTGACAAGACTGAGGGAGAGTGGAAGGCAGTCGCCATCTCCCGCTGTCCCTGGCTCACGGCCGTGGACGTGGCCATAAAGGCCGCGGCAGGATCCGGCACCGAAGCGAGCGCACGGGTCAAGGCGACTGCTGCTAGCATGGAAGCGAGTGTGCCAATTGGCTGCATGGTGATGGTGACTGTATCCCTGTCATAGCCACTGCACCTATCATACCACCCTGCACTATGAAACAGCACACATCCATATGGCCGTGTCTCCAGCATCACGCAGCACATCCTCATCATGCAGATACAAGCATCAACTCGAGGCTGAGTGGCCCCAAGCTTACAACTCTCAGCCAAGTGTGTGCCTCTGCCTATACTACCTGCTTCTACCAACTTTTCTCATTTGGATCAGATACAGGTATCTCCTAGGACTCAGTAGAAATTAACCTGTGCAGCCAGTGCATGCTGAGGCATATTGGAGTACCACACTTAGACATTCCCATATGGCTGTGGAGAGGTGAAATGACTCCCAGACGGAACACATACTGTATGCACTCAATAGATGACCAGATTGTAGCAGATGCAATATCTCACACTCAGCATTTTGTAACTCTTCGTGAGATAGTTCAATGCTGTAGGATTAACATTTGCAATCTGTCTTCTCCTAATTAGTCAATGGATTAACTAATTATCTTAATGAACATTCGTGTGATCAAGACAGCAGATGACGTGTTATGGACACGCAAGGAAGCTCTATTTATCGTCGTAACAGAAAAGTATAAAGCGCGGTGAGTGTCCGGGAGAGTGAAAAGGCAAAACAATATTAAAAAGAAAAAATAGGTGAGTGACTGTGCCCTGGTATACAGCTAGAGTACACGAGGGTAGAGCTGGGAGGGCGAAACAGTGCGACATCGGTCCTATCGCCAGTGCCACTACGTCCCAGATGGCGCTACAAACTCGCCAAAGCCGACAAGAGGCTGCTAACATAAGCTAGCTGTCCCCTGGTACGAGGACACCTGACCTGTCCTCGGAGACTATCTGCCTATATGCCCACTCCGCAGGTCTGCCATCAATCCCAAGGCAATTTGACACTGAATAGATTAATACCTCTGTAGTGGACTTGTACCTGTTAGGTGTGTGACCCATTGATGTGTGAATCACACTGCCAAGGACAGAGGTGTGTGTCGCTCATTGCTCATGCTGGACATGGTCTTCTCAACTGGGCATCATGCTCGCTGTGGTTAGATGGAGGCGCAAAGTGGGGCGAATGCTCAACAGTTTCATTTTGACATCCAAACTAGCACAATGGCTGTGTGTGTTTGTGGTTGGAAGTTTGTTATTACTATGCGTGGACTACAGCTGCCGGCCGGGCATGGACTCTTTCCCCAGCGGCAGCGTGGGTTCCGGCGCCTCCAGACCCATCTACGTAGATGACCTCGATCATCTCACGGACTATATACCCATGTCGCCTTATAACTTCTCCTTCGTCATCAACAACGAGAAGCTGTGTTGTTGCAAGTCTAGAATCAGCGTGCTCATATTTGCCTATACGGCTCCACAGGACGTGGCAAACCGACGGCTCATCAGGAGGACCTGGGGAAGTTCTCACGTACTCGCCAAACTGGACGCTGTGCTGGTATTCCCGCTTGGTTACACCCGACAGGAGGGCATCTCACAACATATTCAAATGGAGAGTGACCGATATGGGGATATTGTGCAGGCCGACTTCTTGGATAGCTATAAAAACCTCAGCTACAAAGGAATTCTTATGTTCAAATGGGCAAGGACCTATTGCAAACTTGCAAAATTTTTACTTAAAGTTGACGTCGACGTATTTGTCAATATCAACGCTGTTGTGCCTTTTTTGCTGTCAAACTACGGTGAAGAGAGGCGGTTTTTAGGGTGTAAGGTGCACTGGAAGTCCTCGGTGATGAGGCCTGGAGCTTGGTGCGGCAAGTGGTGTGTTTCCCCCTGGGAATACCGGGCCAACTTCTACCCTCCCTACTGCTGGGGGTCCGTGTACGTGGTGTCCGGGGACCTGCTGTCGTCCCTAGAGGAGGCTATACCCCAGGTGCCTGTTTGGTGGATTGCCGATGTGTATTTGACTGGTATAGTACCCAGGACAGTGGGAAATATCCACCATATTGTCCTGCGGGAGTACCTGGAGGAAGATGCCGACTACCTCATGATCAGGCTGGCCACACATCCCGCCTCAGTGCTGTTTGGATTCATACGAAGCGTAAGAGATGTCCGTCGTGCCTGGAAGTTAGCCCACACCCTACCCAAACCCCACCCCTCATAGTATATACCTTAGGCCCCATAATGATCCAAACTTCACCTAAGTCCAGCCCTCATAGCGTTTACCTGGGCCCCATAATAATTATATTTCATCTAAACCAGACTTCATAGCATTATAGTGCGGTTAAACTATGTCCCATTTTGACTAAACTTACTCAAATCACAACTCTGATAAAAATGTACTCTACCACTCATAGTGTATACTTTACCCGAACCACAATCTTCATATCTTATATTGAATCCCTACAGTCCTCAAATCTTATATTATGAATCCCTACAGTCCTCAAATCTTATATTATGAATCCCTACAGTCCTCATAGCTTATATTGAATCCCTACTGTCTTCATAGCTTATAATGAATTATAGCTTATACTTTGACAAAGTCACACCTGCTCTAAGCTTCTTTTTTTTGTAAAATTTAGCTACATCGAATCACGCCATATCTGGCTAACCGGCAAACGTAGCGATCATCTTTCGGGTTTCGGGTCATGTACCTGGCACCCTCTCGGTTTGGCACCCTCAGCTTGGACCCCATTCACATGACAACCTCTAAGCATGGGCCTCCTTAATCCACACCCTCTGATCTTGAAACCCCCCTAAATCACATTTTCTCTGCTTAAACCCTTTTTAAACCATAATCTCTTATTTTGAATGCTTCCTCGCCCTCTCACTGTGGGCCCTTCCATAACCAAGCCCTCTCCGTTTGTACGATTCATGAACCCTGCAAAAATCATAATGACACCAGTTGTATCTATAAAATCAACATTTGCAGTTTTAAAGGACCACAAAAAACATCACTATCCTACAGTCATATAACACGAGTTAATGTGATATATAATGTCATATCTTGCGCTTTAACATTTGGTTTTTTCACAGATATGAGAGATTTAAATAGATATTAAACAATGGCATTATCATTTCCTACTATTTCATTTGTTTGCTGTGCTAGATTTTTCTTGTGATTTGAATATAGGTTGCATATAAAACCCATTGGCTTCTTTTGAAAGTCAGAAACAATCAGGAAATGAAATTTTATTTCTTTCAAATCTTCCATGGGTTGCATATCACAGGATCACATTATCAAACTACGCCACAAGAGGGTAAAATTTCATTCATAAGTTCAAATTAGCTGTTATGAGAGACACAATTCCTTCAGAAGGTTTTGTTTTATGCCAGTAAGAAAAAGTTGTATTACACATCGTGGCATGATAATTTTTCATCTCAGATATGATGAAAACAGATATACGTGATTGATATCATCGCAAAATAGAGTGATATAGAGGATACAAATGTTTTTATGTTAAAATGAAGCGAAATATTTCACATCAGTTAATAAGAGAAATTCCAGTGTTCATATGTGAGGAAATATACTACGAATGAAACTACATATTAGAACACAAATTTTAAGCTTTTGGGTTATGAATATGTCTAGATTATCTTAAGTAGATTCTTTTAAGAGAAAAATTATATATTTGCCGGTTCAAACAGGTTTTCTCAATCATATCATTTGGTGTGAGTCACTCAAATGGACTTTTAAAGATGATGGCGAAAACAATATGGAATTTGTCAAAATTTCGATAAAAAATAATACATACTGTAAATATAGAATCATTTACATCCCAGTAACCAGAAACCAGGAGAGATTTGCTTTGATTTGCATTATTCTTCATTGTGTATCCCTGTATCTACGTAACTGATATGGGCAAGAGAGCACCTGGAGGCAGCCCTCTCTGGCTGAACATCCTCCACAAGGCACGCCATCATCGCCTAATTAAAAGTAGTCATCTTAAACAGGAAAAGTGCATTGAGATGATGCAGTGAGACAGTGTAGGCATGTCAAGGCAGGTGAATGTGCCAAGCCACACCCGGACCACGCCCCCGCCATGCCAAGGCTTATGTAACCTGCCTAATGGGTCCTTACCATGCCAATACTTCCTCTTGCTTATCCACCATGCCAAGCCTTTATCTCTCCCATGGAAGCCAGCCCATGCCCCAACCATGCCAAGCCCTTATCTCTCCCATGGAAGCCAGCCCATGCCCCAACCATGCCAAGCCTTTATCTCTCCCATGGAAGCCAGCCCATGCCCCAACCATGCCAAGCCTTTATCTCTCCCATGGAAGCCAGCCCATGCCCCAACCATGCCAAGCCTTTATCTCTCCCATGGAAGCCAGCCCATGCCCCAACCATGCCAAGCCTTTATCTCTCCCATGGAAGCCAGCCCATGCCCCAACCATGCCAAGCCCTTATCTCTCCCACAGAAGCCAGCCCATGCTCCAACCATGCCAAGCCCTTATCTCTCCCACGGAAGCCAGCCCATGCCCCAACCATGCCAAGCCTGTATCTCTCCCATGGAAGCCAGCCCATGCCCCAACCATGCCAAGCCTTTATCTCTCCCATGGAAGCCAGCCCATGCCCCAACCATGCCAAGCATGTATCTCTCCCATGTAAGCCAGCTCATGCCCCAACCATGCCAAGCCTTTATCTCTCCCATGGAAGCCAGCCCATGCCCCAACCATGCCAAGCCTGTATCTCTCCCATGTAAGCCAGCTCATGCCCCAACCATGCCAAGCCTTTATCTCTCCCATGGAAGCCAGCCCATGCCCCAACCATGCCAAGCCTTTATCTCTCCCATGGAAGCCAGCCCATGCCCCAACCATGCCAAGCCTTTATCTCTCCCATGGAAGCCAGCCCATGCCCCAACCATGCCAAGCCTTTATCTCTCCCATGGAAGCCAGCCCATGCCCCAACCATGCCAAGCCTGTATCTCTCCCATGGAAGCCAGCCCATGCCCCGATCATAGCAAGCATTTATCTCGCCTATTGAAACGATTCTTTCTCATAACCTTCAAAACATGACTTTTTCATAACCTATAAAATTTTACTCCCCGTCTTCTGTTATTCCTGTCATTCCATCCTCCCTGGATTTTACCCAGTTCCATATCATGCCAAACATTCCCAAATGTCCCTACCACCCCATGCCTTTCCACAACCTGCTGAAATACATCTTTACCCAGATTATGCCATCCTTCCGGTAACATGTTTATGGGATATTTTAATATTCACAACTTGTGAAAATGCTGACTATTTCAACGTAATGAAAAAGTACTTTCACGCACCACTTTGCCAAAAGAGCATTAGAAATGACAATTTTAACAAGCATCATATGTATCTAATGTGTACTATTATCCCGTGTATATAATACCAGTACCGGATACACACAGCTGAGTGAGAATTGCCTTACTGACTGTTGACAGAAATGATCACCTCATGGGTGCTTTAATATACTGGTATATGGAACCTACCCTATGGAACAGACCGGTGGTGGGGTAGATAATAACCTCACATAAAGGCTTTTATTCCCATTAGAGTAACTATAACATAATGTGCCTGTTATTCCTTTATAAGACAAACATAATGGGATAATTGATTATTGGTGAATTGTACATCTACAAGTACTTGTGAAAAACTTGTGAAGTAGTTACATTGTGAAAACAAGTATCATGCTTTGTGTTCCCTGGACTGATATTAGTACAAACTAATTATGATCACACAGGGTTAGTTTCAAGAAAGAAAGTACAGTAAAGGTTATACAATGGTAGAACATATATTTTTGCGAACAAAATATACTATTTTTGTAGCTTAAAAATATTTATACTTTGAACATCGCTTTGTATTAAAGTGTAATGGATATATATGTGTGTGTGTGTGTGTGTGTGTGTGTGTGTGTGTGTGTGATATGTGTGTGTGTGTGTCTGTCTGTGTGTGTGTCTGTGTGTGGAATGTTTACCAACGCGTCACATAACATACTGCAGAAGTGACCTTGACATAATTGCACGTTCCTCTTTTGGCTAATAAAATTATATAAAGTATATATGGGCCTTTTGGGCCCATAATGTAAAAAAGCATATAAAGTCATTGAATCATAGAATTAATGTTGTGTCCTCTTTTAAATCTTTTAGTCTTGACTGGGCGTCACTCTCCTGGTGCACACTTGCCTCTATTGGCATACATGGTAGTATTCACAAGGGCTTTTACGCCAGCCATTGACTTATGAATTAAACCTTTTCATCTCAAGTAAACCTTTGCTTCTAAAGTAAATATTTACTTCTCAAGTAAACATATAGTTGTCTAAACATGAAATCTTAAGATCAATCTGGGTATCTTTGGGAATATATTCTTTGTATCTGTGCAAGAAGATTGCAAACAATCTGTAGTCGAGAGGTAAAATATTAGAGTTGAAAATACCATTATGTAAAGTTTGTGTTAAATAACCTCAATGATTTTAATATTTTTCATACTAAAGGAGTTGTCATTACAAAGAAAATCGTAAGCAAACAACTCAGAAATTGTCACTTTTGCTTTGCAAATTGTTTCTTTATCTTAGGAAATCTTATCTTCTCATATATGTCTAAAATAATTTGTTTTTTAATCCCTTAATTCTATTTCATTATTTCATTCTCGTTTTCTGTCTGCGAGAAACAGCATATTCATACAATATTTTCTTTGTTTTTTATCAATCTTCTTGTGACTTTACACAGAGAATAAATGAAGGGATGCTCATTGGAACAATTAGCACAAAAGTATATTCATTACGAAACACGATGGTGATTCACAAGACCATGCTACAGAGAAAAAAATATATTTTTCACCGAAATGTTTTGAAACATGCAGGAAATACTATATGTCAATCTGTGAAATAAATTTAGAACGATAACCTTATTTTTTCAGTCACCGACAATATATTTTTGAAGGGCAAACAAGTTGATTTTAAAATCCCATCAGGATAAAAAGTATTTTGTCAAAAAACCTTGTTTGGCAAAAATGACAGCCTGTGTGCAGCATGTATGGTGTCCAATGCGCGGACCTGTCACGGCCGTCCCGATTGCATTCTGGCGCGGTGATTTGTAGCCAGTGTGCTTGTACGTGTGCCACGGGGCCGATGGTGCACAAAGTATGGGGAAATTAGACCCCACTTTGTGCGCCATTATGCTGCTACAGCGAGCGCTTTGCGGTATCCATCATCTTCCACTACTGTGATCAATCCCAACTCACCTCAATCATTCACACATTTTGTTCCAATAACGTATTGGCGCCAAATGGTTTGCTTATATCAGCAAAATAGATTGAAGCTATACATTGATGGAGGAGAGTCCTCGCTCAGCACCTTCATATGGGCTATTCCCAGGGTATTCTATTAACGCTCAAAGCTGATCATTTTTCTATTATTGTCATCCATCTGTATATGTATTTATATTAAAGTCTTTTCGCACAGAAAAGTATTGAAGATTAAGGTATAGATTTAGTAATTCCAGGATATCTGTAGTGAGGTATTAAATCTTGAGCACCATGTCCATGGAATAGTCTCATAATTAACAAAAACATTTCATGAGAACTAAAACAAATAGGTAAAAAAGGCAAGTATAACTCGGCTATGGAATGTTATGCGAAAAACGTCTATGTATTTAAACGTCTATCATTAGACACCGAATCATGCTTTAAAACAGTTTTTCAGTTTATGCCTGATCTATACATTTCATATTGAAAAGGTTTCAAGTGCGTCCGGTGTAAATTAGACTTCTAACATAGATATGCAACTGTATATCAAGCATAGCTGAAAACGAATTACATATTAAACCAGATTTACCTCCAAATGAAAGAGCTTTTTGCATCAGTGTAACGTTGGTCATGATTGTACACTTACATGTAAATGTTCAATATTCCCTAAAACGCTTTCAATTTGAAACCGATAAAATAAAAAAGATATTGATTTGCCAGTTATGTAAATGCTTTTGATGACTAGTCCTCTATAACTAACACGAAAACAGCATTTAGGTAAGGACAAAACATTAAAAGCAACATCCACTGCAAGCCAATCAATGTCATACTGCCTCACAAATTGTGACATCAAAAGTCATTTTAATTTATCGATAGGGACAGGCTTTTAGATGCATCACAAAAAGCACTTTATTAGCAAGAAGCAAATGGATTCGCATACACAGAACGAGATGAAAGCAGCATATCATGGCTTTGGGCATGTCATGGACGACACAATTTTAGGGCCCACTAAGGCAGTTATAAGCCCATTAGAAATTGGAATAATTTGTTGATGTGTCTTAATTACTATCACGGACTACTCTTGTGACAAACATTTTTGCGTTGATGATATTGCCTCCTACAAATGTGAAAATCTCCCATAGATAAGTAATGTGACAATGCAGCTTATATTGATCGCGAATCTGAATCATTAAGCAAGAATATTTGTGGAGGAAAGTATTTGAAAAATCTCTCTGTTTTTGCATGTATTCAAATGTATCCCATTTCGAGAAAAATAGACCATTTTTATCTTTATCATTTGACGAAATGCTTCTGAGCAAATGTGAATTGATACAATAGTTTTAGATGCAAAAATAAGAAAACTTGTATCTTGTCATAATAAATATGAGAATGATGTTTTTGTAAAATATGACATAGGAATGAATACCAAGAGACAGCGCCAATGAATGGAGGAATTCTTAACACATCGAAACTGTACATGTTTAGCACAATGTAATGCACAAAACGTAGTTTATAAACATAAAAGACACAATGTTGATTCACATTTCATATACATAATCAAACAATACACCCCGACATTTCAATAGCCATTCAAGAAATGAGGTTTTCAAGCACTTTTTACTTGCATAATATTACTGTTTATACCTCAAACGTTGCGATTAAATACTTTTACCCATCATATTTCCCCTACACAAATTTCTGTGCCATTTAAAAGTGGATGAGTCTTCTGCTAAAATCCAAAGCACCCATTGGACACTTTGTCAAGATATTTTGTTTAGCTGCCCATGCAGTGATCTAGTGCAAACACCTGCTTAGAACGTTTTGTTAACTTTGGGGCACCTTCAGATTGGGACAATGGAATGATTTGGCTTACAGAGGTCTGTTTGTTCAATAATATTTGTTTAAGGGAACAGATCGACCTGACACCCCATCAGGCCACAATAGAGGTCACATTCCTGTATACATGTGGCCACCTGGTGGTCAAAAGAGTACAGCCAGTACTTGGCAGTTTCAGCAAAACACAATAACCATGGTTGGTGTATTTTGGTTGATTATAGTGAGATAACATGCTTGTATCACAGTTTACATCAGCGAGAATGAGTGACATAGGGCATGTAACGGGTTTAGCAGTGGGAGGAACGGACGTCCAGAAAGCACCCTGCAGAGCACTTTCAGTGACATTTAATATTGGCCGATTTCTACTTCCACCAAACCAAATCAACCACACAGAATGCCATTTTTTCAAAATATTATCAAAAAAAAAAAAAAAAATAATATTTAAAGGAAATGGGCATGAAATTATCCAAATAGCAAAAGGGATCATAGGCCATTTTAATGATTGGCCACTTTTGGTGATGTGCTTCATAGACATATTCATAAAAGGATTTCACTAACTTCCTCATATTGTTGAGAAAAATCAAATACATGATTTTTTTTAGAAATACATCAGCTACCAAATGTTATAACCCAATTGACTCTACATTCAATATATTTTTTATTATATTTCATTCAATAATTTCTATTCATGGCTATTTTTCTCATATTTTTCAGGGAATATTTCTTCTATTTTAGGTATTATTATGATAAGAGCAACTTATTGCTGATTATTTTCTGAAATTAGATTAATATTTAATTTATCTAATACCTCAAAACTGAATGTGAGGTCAAATTAAAGTCCGTCAATTTGTCACTTTTGTAACCCTACCGATTTAAGCTATTTTTAATCATTTTAGCTTCATAATAAATCTTGAAATTGACTTTTTTTTTCAATTTCTTTTTAGTATTAATGTGTTTTTCTGTGCAGTATTCTATTTATTTTCATAAATTAACCCCCAATAAGCTGGCATTTTTATATTATTTAAAAAAAAACTTAGTATTATAGTATTTTCCTCTGTTTTCCCTTATAGGTTGACTACAAAACTATAAATTGCTCTCAAATTGTTAATTATGAACAGACTTTTGGACATGAAATCATATCGAGCAAACGCACATGCTGCATGACCTCTGTTGAACTTGCACTTGACTCAATCAATGAAAAACAGCCACGAAAAATCATCTTAATAATTCAGAACATAAAATACCCTCCAGCCAGTAAAACTATGCGTTCAGGATTAGCTGCATAGCTCTTCATAAAAATCAGGTTTGGCTCTGATTGGTGAAATAATAAATGACAATTCATCCATTCTGCTTTGTTCTGATTGGTTTGTGTCTCCGTCAGTCAACTGATTACAGGTCGTGACATGAGGTTCATAAATTCTGATTGGATGATATTTTGATGGGCGTGATTCAATGCGTGACTGGACATGGAGTTCCAAATTTCGAATGCAGCGAATATTGGGCAATGACGTCAGAGGGAGAGTGACCCGTGAAGCCTATCTATATATCTTCGTGAATACGGTGTCTGATTTTACCCTTAAACACTCAGATATGTTGTTTTATCTCATTTCTTGTTATCTTTACCTGTATCTCTATATGTGTCCAGCCCAGTATATGTTCAGCCTTGAACCATGCAGATTGAATTGTGGACGGTCTAACAGCAATCTTGATGAATACTGCTTGTTAGCTATTTGCCAATAATGACCAATGTTGCTTGTTATCTTCCTGACTGCGGTCTTGATTGATATAATGATTATATCAATGTTCACAAAATATGATATCTCCTGGGCCCAAAAACGCACGCAACGAATTGAGGGAGATCAAATATGGCTGCGGCCTTGATTGACCCAAGGTCACTGAGGAAATGAGAGGTCAAAGATGGATATGTGGACGTCAATGACAGGGCATTCTGGTAGCAACATGGCTAATCATCCTATGTCACGATCCCTATTATACTGGCTGATATTTTGATGCCACACTTTTCCAAGACTTTGAAAGTTGCCACAGAAGTTTGATCGATAATTCACATTTTTTCCGTTGGTGAGAAATTCTTTCCATTGTGCAACATTTTTATGTAAAGTCAAACAATACGATAACCAAACTCAGTGCCGTCTCTGAGCAAAATCAATTGTCTGCCAGAAGCGATATGCTATGTGCCACAGTGACAATGTCACAGTTCACAAGGCCAAATACAAAACAACGTAGCCTTCACATCTTATGTATGGTTTCCATTTCATTTTCTCAGACATCCATGCTTAAGTCAGCAAAAAATATCAAACTCAGATTCATCAATCCCGCACCAAAACAAAGAGTTGTATAAAGTTCTCCCTAGTAGATCATCGTTTTTTTTTCAAATCTTCACCCAAAACTAATAATTTAATTTAAAAAATGGTGAATTTACCAATACTGAGATCTTTTTTGAAATATGAATTACAGCATCCATGCTTGGCCTAAAATTCCTGGGACTTTGAATGGGGAAAACTGTTGCTAGTAATGACAATTTCAGTGGGCAGCAAACTACTCACAATCTCCATAAGTTCACCAAGCCATTGTAATGGTCATCCATTGGCTAAGTTGTCAAACCTACAACTTTCACAACAAACGTTGCTATTAAAACCTTTATTAACTGCTGATCTATCTGATCCAGGATTAGGCAAGATGGAATGTAAGGTTTGTCAGTTGTTTCTGTTCGTGGATTTTGTTATCACTCTAATGCTTCCAGTATGACCATTTATGTTAATTGATAAATGAAAGTTTTTCTATATCAATATTATATTAAAATAACTATCAGTTAAGTACGTTTTTACATCCTAAGTAAGGGTAATTCACATATCCCATATCACTGGTTGTTCATTAGCCTCAACATCCGGATATTAATCTACTAATATTTGGTAAAGCAGAAAAGTAACGAAAATATCAGTGAAATGAATTAATAAAATTTATGGATTATTATAATTTTGTAGTTCACAAATATATCTGATCTTCAATTGTTATTTCTTTTCACGATAACTGTCTGCGATTAGTACAATTTTCAAAAAATGATCGATCGCTGAAAATAGACGCCTTTTCATTTCTCCTTTCCAGTGATCATCCTATATTCGTATAGGTACATTGGTTTGTTTGCTTGTTTTTTGGTTCTATATCATTTTCAACATTAATTCAGTCATTTCGTGATGAGACCTACTTGTAGCAGATACAGTGCTGCCTGACTGAATTGTCAAGTCGCAGGTCCTTGACAACCCACCCGGTCACAGATTTACAAGGACAACGGGTTAACCCTTTGGCACAGGCCTCAGCTCATGTGGGAAATTGTATCATGTCAATCCAGACACGGCCGGGGTTCGAAACCGCGACCTTTGGATCACCACAGAGGAACTGGTGCTAATAAGCTGGCGCTCTAACCAACTGCGCCACGGCCCGTGGCCTTAGGTGCATTGGGTATGTGTGTACATTTGTATTGGAAAAAAATAACTTACTACGCCATATAAGACGAAAATTATATTGATATACTTGATTTCTTAGAAAAGGTGGCAGAGTTATACAATACATCACTACTAAAATGTCTTAGTCATAATGCTATATAAAAGGTTCTGCAGATTGTAGAGCCAAACAATGTGATTTCCAGAAAGCTTTGGAAAAGTGTTCTTCACAATATTTATTGAAATCCTAGTGAAATATTATCTATTTATCCTCAAAGAGAAAAATACACTTTTTGATAAATCCGTTTTTTTAATTGTCATCAGTGATCTTTCAGTGATGGTAATACACATGCAAGTAATACAAATCAAATGACTTCAACATGCAAAAGTCCAGATTTGTAGTTAAGATCTTCGAGACAGCTGTATGAATATCTGAGAGACCCATGCCACAAATCACATTCGTATTGATGATGAAAGCCCCAACGACATTTGTAAGATCACACTCATTTGATGATTAAAACTTCATGAAAATAAGGCGCCCTAAAACAATTGTAAACAGGGCCATGGTTTCTGCTTACTAACCTAATCAGGCTCCCAGGAGCTGTCCTTCAACGCCAGAACTAATTAGATTGCCGCCTTCTAATATGGATGTTTGAAGCAAGGCGGAATAATTCATACATTACCATGTGCATCAATGGGAGATAAGAACACAAGGCCTAAAGGGCATCATATCTTATGGATGGTGGCGAGACCTGGCCCTGTTCTTATTGTTTTAGGACATGAAAGCTAAAGGCAAAAAACATTCCAAATTACAGGTCCCCACCGTAACTGGTGTGAAATATGCATTTAACTTGGCTGAGGGACACACACAAGTCAAGCTTACACCCACAACTCATATTAATTTATATGAACTTTATGGCTATCCATTTGATTGCGTTTGCAGATCTCAAATTATATTTGGTATTTTATTGTAGTAATTTAAAGTTAAAATCACCCGTTAAAAAACATTATTGAGCAAACTTGAAAACGTTTACGAATAGAAGGGGCAGTCTATTTTACAGGACAAAGCGGAAGATATCTTGAGAAAGAATGTCCAATACATAAAAAAAATATATCAACATGGGCCCCGGATAATGATGTGGATTGCCATTGACAACATGGCTTTTTGGTGATTATTGAGTCGACTGCAGATGACAATTTCAGCCTTTATAATAGATCAAAAAGCCCAGCTGGCAATGACAAAGTTATGTGTAGTAGGTAGGAAGCCGTGGCAGCCCAGTTATTGCATCCGTCCACCAGAAGTAAAGCAGGCCATGCTCCCCTGGGCTGCTGAGGCTGGGCGCTAAGGCGCTTATAGTTGTGCCACTTTGCGCCTGTGACACATCATAATGGTGAGGCTCTGTTCTTGCCAAATGTACTAACAATGCTAACTTTAGATACAGGGGTTGTCAAGGTGAATGTTGAAAGACAGAGTATTAGAAAACCAGCCATATCAAGAAGGCTATTTTTTATATGTTTTTATTTTTGGGGGGAGGGGGGTTACGTCACTTTCAACATGGTTTCAGTTATTTCATGACGAAACCTACTTGTAACTATGCTGCAAGTCCTTGTCATGACAACCCATCCAGTCACAGATTTACATGGACAACGGGTTAACCATTCAGGCACGAGCCTCAGTTCATTTGGAAAATTGCATCATGAATTCAATGCCGAAATGGCGGGTAATCCACAGAGGATCTGGTGCTAATAAACACCACGACCCACGGCCTCAAGATTGCACATCAAGAGCATTTAGATTACAGATGAGAAGATCATTATCAATTAATAATAACGTTGATATCACGAATCTGATGACAGATGGGTATAGGAAATCGTGTGAAATTATTCAAGAAACCTAGTTAAATCAATAAAATCAGTAACAAACGGGTCTTTGAGATCTAATACTGATTTTTTTAAATACTAGTAGAATGAATAATGATAATAACTGATTGACTGCCAAATTCTACGATTCATACTTCTAAAGACGTTTTTATTGTGATTTATTTGCGTGGTTTAATTACATTTCCATGGACCATATGAGTCTGTTTTTAACCTAAGTATCACTCTTGATTCAAAAATGGACATGAAGATCATGAATGGATATGAAAATGTGCAAAAAAGGTCACTACCAGATCAGGAAAATCTTCGCTATCAGACGGTGTCTAGACGACAAAACTGCTGAGTCACTAACTCATGCCTTTGTCACCTCTACCCTTGACTGTGGCGATAGCCTCCTGGCTGGTATTCTACACACGTGGTTGGAAAGATAAGGAAATATGAGCACATATCCGTGAAACTGAAGGGATTGCACTGGCTCTAGAGTGTGCCAGAATAGAATTTAAAATACATCTTACCACCCAGAGGGCTTTAAATGGTAAGGCACCCCCTTACCTGTATAACCCACACATTAGATAAAGTGAAAGGAACTTGAGGTCTAATCACAGCATTTACTCGGTGGTCCCGTCTGAAGACAGTAGGGGACTAAGCATTTTCATCTATAGCACCACGACTCTGGAATGCCCTTTGAAGACATTCTGGACAAAACACCCTTGAACGGACATTGTCTGGTATCAGCGCTTCTTAAGTAAGATCACTCTAGAAATCCCTTCAGAAATCTTATATCCTTCAAGAGACTGGCAAAAAGCGAAAATTAACAGATTCTTTTCCATCACCTGCTTAGTGAACTTTTCTTGCCATAAATATGTATTTGATTCATCTAAATTACGGACTAAAATATGACTATGCAGTATTAACAAACCATACATATTATTAGCCCTAGAACAAAATGTTTTGCAAATTTGGAAAGGTTGGATTTGTTTCTTTTAAAGGGATTGATATAATATCAAGCATTGTGGTAGATTTGACAGTATCGTAAGTTTAGTTCTCCATTTTAAAACAGATCGTATCAGGGTATCGTGACGTGGTTAAATCTAAAATGTTGCATGTTCATATCAAACATTTATATAACTAGCATGTTAATTTTGGTCATTCATGTGTCACGATGTATCTCCATACCAAGTATGAAGAGCATATCCCTCAAGTTAAAAACACGTTCATGTTAAATGATTTGACCACGCCGGGAGCCAGATGGAATAGAACGTCTGTAGAATCACCATATTGTCTGCAATGCTGAAGGAATTATAAATGTAATATTGGTCCATTAACAGTCTTCAGAATTTATATATATATATATATATATATATGTCTAAGTGTCGTTTTTCATTGTAAAATTTGTTAAGTAAATATGTTTTCAATGACTTCTTAAATTTGTTAATACTATCCAATTTCTTAAGTCCAACTGGTATATCATTCCATAGCCTTGGTGCAGCATATTTGAAAGCCCTTTCCCCATACCATTTAGATCGAGTCTTGGGTACAACTAATTCATAGTTATCATTAGACCTTAGATACCTAGGGTTTTCCTTTGGTATAATCAAATCAGTTAGGTATTTAGGGGCCATGCAATTTAAGGCTTTCCATGTTAATAATAGTATCTTGAATTGAATCCTAGCCTCACCGGTAACCAATGAAGTCCTCGCATTAGAGCACTGACATGATCAAACTTTTTAATGCATCCACCAACCCTTGCTGCAGAATTTTGCAATCTTTGTAACTTTTTTATTTCATGCGATGGTAGGTTAATAAGTAATGAGTTACAATAATCAAGATTAGATGTCACAAAGGCATGCATTAGCATATTTGCAGATTTTTCACTCAGACAGTTTCTAATAGAGGCAACATTTTTCAAATGGAAGAATCCTTTTTTGCAAATAAAATTAACTTGATCCTTTAATGTCATGTTTTTATCAAATAGCACACCTAGATCTTCCTAACCTTCCTTTGTTGCCAATGTTGCCAATCTTAATAGACTTAGGAATTCTATCCAGTAGGGCTTTGTTCTACTTTTAGATGAGATTAGAAACTCAGTTTTACCCTCATTTAGCTTCATTTTATTATCAAGTAAAAATTTTCGTAAGCTGGATATATCATTTTCAATATTGGCATAGCAAAAATGAACATCAGTTGTATCATTGGGATTAAATGAGATGTATAATTGGGTGTCATCTGCATAAATATGATAACTCAAACCATATGATTTCATAATATCAGCAATTGGCGACATATAGATTGTAAAAAGAATCGGACCCAAGACTGAGCCTTGAGGAACTCCATATTTCAATTTTTCCATATCAGAGTATTTCCCATTAATAGTTACATATTGTTTCCTATTAGTTAAATATGACTTAAACCAAGCCAAGACATTCCAAGTAATTCCACATCTATTTTCTAGTCTGCTAAGAAGAATCTCATGATCTATAGTGTCAAATGCCGCAGACAAATCCAGTAGAACAAGAAGAATAATGTGCCCATTGTCCAGATCCATTAAGATATCATTCTAAACTTTTAGCAATGCAGTCTCAGTACTATGAAAAATTTTATAAGCCGATTGAAAAAAATCTTTTGACTTATTATAGTCAAGATCGATGATCAGTTGATCAGCAACTGCTCGTTCAATTAATTTTGAAATGTACTTTAAATTAGAGACTGGTCTATAATTATTTTTTATTAATTCAAGACCAAGTTTTTTAAGCAGTGGACGTAAAATGGCTAATTTTAATGTATCTGTAAAATAAGACATCGTCAGAGACTTATTAATATTGTCAGTAATAATAGGGAGAAATAAATCTAAGCATTCATTTAGAAGCCATGTAGGAATTGGATCTAGTTCACATGACTTATTGGCCGCTTTCCTAATTATTTTTCTTACCTCATTTTCAGTTAGGATTCGAAAATTTCTCCATTTGTGCAAAAAATCATTATCTCCAATATCTCCCATCATATTAACATTTGTATTGCAATCAGTATTTTCTAACACGTTTAATGATTTATCCATTATCATATTCCAAACAGGAAACAGGGGAAGTGCAATTGGTTTGATGACGCTTTTGATGTACAAAATGGCGGCCAAAAACTTTGGTGTTTTTTACAGCTTGATTTTCTCAGAAATCTCGTACTAGAAAGATTGCCATTCCGAGATGAAAATTTACCATAATCACGACTTTTAACCTTAATTTTCACTTTATTCTTACAATTTAATTTATCAGTGACATTACCGGGTTTAATCGGAGATATTTCATATTTCTCCGACTCCCCATATAGATTATTTGTGTCTGACAAAATTAAACCATGAGACATTAACAAATAAGGACTATCTTTTCTAAGCCATATTTTGAGTTCTATGTTTTTACTGGGGCCCATGACAAACTCATTGGAGAAGTGTTCAATAACACATTTATTTTTGTTTCTGCTCCATTATTTGATCTTCCCTGTGTAGGAACTACTGTTAGAAATAATTTTTTCCAGTTTACCATGATCAATACCTAGTTCAATACATAAGTTATCAGTAAATGCAGAGTTAGAAGTTGATTTAATTACCGGGAGCCATTTAGTTTTTATCTCACCAGAGTGGGAAAGAGTAAGATCAATTTTTTCATTTCTTATAAGAAGGCTAGTATTTCTAATATTATTAAGATATATTTTACTGACTATCAGGGTCGGGACTAAATTTTGAGTAGAGTTTAAGGAATTTATAAAATGATTTTTACAGAATAATATATAATTACTGTCATGATGTTTGAGGTAGTTTATAATTCTAATAAATATTGAAGTATTTTCTGATGAGTTTGACTCAGCAATAGACATTAACCTGTTATAGAGACAAAGACAAGATATCATTTTAAAACCCAGTTTTTTATTTTCTTGTGTGAACATAGCCTCATACCATGTAGAGACATATCATCATCATTTTGTCCATGATTGCTAGATTTAATTATGTAAATACCATTTTCCTTTTGTTTATATGAATTGTCCTTACACATATTAATGAAATTATCATATAGAATATTTAGTTTTAAGAATAAGGATCGTCACAAAATAACAAATGGTTCCATCTCTGCGTTTTAGTAGGTAGCTGGACCTAATGAAAACTACTTTGTCAAATTTAGGTTTACCCAGTATCAATAAAAAAATTATTTCTATCATTATTATCAATCTCTCCCTTTACAAACACAGAAATCCATCAAGAATTCCCTTAATTTCATTCTCATGTTTAGTATGACATGTACAGAGCAAATGTTTAAAAGATCAGGACAAAGTAAGCTGTTTTAATGGAAAATTGGGGATTCTACGTTCAATTCCAATTCAGCTTAGTTATGTCAGGTAAGTATGGCATTCAGTTTAGAGAGTTAATAACTTGCACTGTCCCTTTCAATTTTTCATTCATCGTCCCACGTTCACAGAGTATTATCATGAAATGGAAACAAAAGTAGTGAGTGAGAAACACGGTTCGGTATTTGTATCTGTGCATCTCATAGACTCTCTGGGGATAGTCCACTACAGACAGCATGGTATGGAGAAAACATGTTTCGCCGGTAATGGCTGGCTACACTAATGACATTTGGGCCCAATTACCAATTCAACTCAACACATTTTCGTTCAGGTTACCAATGCTTTGCTCTCAGTTTAACGACCGTTTATCAATGAAGACATTGGTGGTTTCAGTTTTATCTAAATTAAAATAGATATTTTCCATTAACATTTCTCTCACTATTAACCATCATTTTATTTAATGCAGTTCTGGAAGCGTTGTACACAACGCTGTCATAAACAATGTACGCAGTTTGATGTGGCAATATATTCTGCCTGCAGCAGCTGCATGGAAGCATTAAGTGAGTCAAGTACACATTTCTCCATCAATGATGTACTATATGGGGTAGGCTTTCAAAAATGCTGGGAACTACAGTCTGAATGTCCCTCTTCACTGAAAAAAGAGACCATTACCTTACTTTATGCACCAAATTACCTTTATAAACCAACACAAGTGATTGCAGAGTCAGAGTATGATGTTAAAGATTTTGAAGTACTTCTTATCAATGCTCACATTCTGTTCCCTTTCAGCTTTACCTGTTACAGGGAAACATTCAGCCAAGAACTTTCGCGAATAAGGTGGCCTTCCAGTATAAAAATGTCTTTTTTTTATTTCGAGGGGCGGTTATTTTCTAAAAAAAATAAACATATATTTGAAATTTAAACTTAACTACGTTAAATAACTTCATTTTCTATCAAACGTACAGGAAATATAACTTCCACTATGGTGCACATTGTGATATTGCTCTGTTATCATATTTTACTACATATTTTATGTAATTTGACAACTCTGAGCAATATAGAAATGGCATTGTCATAATGATAAGTTAATTCCTAGCAAACCGACAGAAATATCCATTCATTCAATGGTTTGACATTTGTGTTGCAAAATGAACACAGCCACTATATCATATATGTTAGTTTCCTGTTCTAATTGTGCATGGCTATATTACCGAAGAATAAATGAATGAATAATGTAGTATTGCTTTCATGAAACATGGAGGTCAGGCAATTTTACAGAGATTTGGGATCTGTCTTAATGTCATGTAACTGATACAAACAAAAATACACCTGTCAGGATTATTGCTTTGCTGAAAGTGTCTAGTGTTATGTTGGTCACGTGAGTACAAGTATTTTGTGGTCCGTAAGGCCTAAACCAATAGACAAAACCAATGGACAAACAGGCCTCTCTAAGCTAAATCACTGCAGCGTCCCAATCTGAAGGTGCCCCACTGTTAGCAAACCTTTACAAACTAAATGTTTGCACTAGATCACTAGATCGCATAATGCAGAAGCATAACGCCATCTGAATATGGTGTGAAGCACAACACGAGTGTAAAGATAAATGAAATAGTGAAATACAAATAATATACATTCAATAGCAAAATGCAATAGCAGTACATTTAAACAGACAATAATAAACATCACCCGTTCTTGGAAGACCTAAAATTTCAATACATATGGTGTCCCAAGTTAAATATATATATATATATATTTTAACTAATAGAACTGTAAATCTAACGTTTTTATAGAATAGTTTGGATAATGGACGCTGCGGTATTTTAAATCAAAATGAAATATTTGTGCAAAATGGGCACAGGCTGTATATTCATTTAGAAAGTCGTTGTATATTACCTAAGTGGCTTCTCCTATCATCATGCTGACGGCATTGTTTGATCTTGCCTACCAGATGAGGGGCTCATCAAGTCCCCTTTCATAAGAGGAATGATTGATGGTAATCCAGGAGTCCTCAGCATGAAGGACAAGATGAGGAGGCAGGCAGCCATAATCAACAGCCCACAGTAATAATGCCCATCTCAAGGACAGTGTGAGGTTCATCACTTCTCCCATTCTTATAAATGCAATGCATCAACCTTACATGAAAACCCATAGTATTAAACTTGACGATCTCAATGAAACGGTGGTATAATAAATACAAACCATTTGTTGCATGAACCCACTAAACAGTCATCGCAATTATAAAAGGATACGTTTTCGGTCTGAATATTATCATATCTGACATAAAGGGCCCGGGGCATCATAGTTGGGGGTAATTATATTGAGATCATGTGGCCGAGTTGATCTGTGACAGGCAATCAGAAGTCAAGAGCACCAAATGAGTTGCCATAATTGGAATGAATAGTGAACTAGGGGGCCCAACAATATGAAAATGGTTTACGCTTCGACAGAATATGTCAGCATGGGCTACATTGGAGGAAATGGTATCAAATATTTCTGAACGGTCATCTTGACCCAAAGACGAATTCTCAAACACAAGCAAGCTTCGATTTGTTTAAATCGTTTTGGGATTCCATCATGAAAGACTCCCGCTTCAAACTTAGTAATTATTATGCACAACCGTGTTGGCACATAATAAGTTAAATAACTCACTTATGACACTTCATATCGCAAATAGATCCATTGAAGGGAACATTCTGGTTGTAACATTATGGACAAATGCCATGCAATCACAGCTGTGTGGTAGTTTCCCGTCTAAAAAAAAACCTAGCGATATTGCTGAATTGAAGAATTTAATAAGGTGGCAGTCCATGTTGTGCATGTTGAATAAGGTTGGGAGTGGCTGGGGCCATAACAATAGAGACCATCAGAACACGACTCCATTCAGTGAGGCATCTGTACAGGAAGTTAAGACAGGAGTCAGGACAGAGTCCATTCTATTTTCTCCCCTCAGGCTTAGGATGGGATACGAAGCTCAATAATTCACCCGTGGAAAAAATATCTTTATTGCCTATTTGCACCCCATGTTGTTTCGTGTAAAGCATCAACTGCATATAATGCTCACAATGTTAAGTCAACTTTTGATTATCACCAAATTCAAATTTTATACTTGAATCGTGTTCATGACATTCAATATCGGTGTAACCACAATATGAAGCAATTTCTTTGAATCTGAGCAATTCAATTAATTTCACAGCAGGAAACCATGTTCCTGTTCCATCTTGAAAATTAGCGGCTAACAATATTTCCATCAAATTTTGATGGCCAAATTTCATATTGCAATGCCTGATGCTCATCCAAATAAGATCCATTTTTGACTTAACAATCCAACAGAGCAGCTTTGTCCTTGAACTAAGCCCGTGCATCATGGTAGCTAACGACAAATAACTTAATAGACGAGACGACTTGAACCTCAATGTGCTGTATCACATTTTATGATTTTGAATAATTGTTGGAACAACGTACACATTGCAACATTTCCAACTGATCAAAAAGAAAATAGGAGGACGTTGACACGAATCAGATGGTTACAATCATATGTAAAAAGGCTAGGGTTGCTGGGTATTACTCGGAAACAGAATATTAGTAGCCAGTTATGCTCGATAAATTATAGACGTAATACAGACAAGGTTGACACAACCATGCAACTAACGCATCTTGCACCCTGAAACCAAATACAAATGGGTTCTTGCTTCCCGATCTTACCATATATAGAATCAAAGACTGATGACGTCATTCAGTGACGTTCATGACAACAATGTGGTGTTAAGAAATGTCCATTGCATCTCATTGAAATTACACTGTATTTTCTCAAGGAAAAAAGTAATGTTTGTCTTTTATGCATCAACTGTTTTTAAGCATTTGACTGCCATTAGGTCGGCTCAGAGTACCACTGTCAAGGGTCTCAATGGAGGCTGCAGTTGCGTCTCCAAGTTTTCATGTATTGATAATAGCACCGAGATCATTTTTTCTAAAGTTTATGTGAAAAGTGATTTCGAGCTATACAAAGGCTTCTGTGTTTATATTCTTAGTACATTATCCACCGATACTGTCAACTTATATTATGCTATTGTGCAAAAGAATTGAAGGGGCATTGAACATTTTGATGTCAGATTAGCCCAATTTGTCTCCTGATTATAAGTACAGATTTAACTGTTTACTTAGCAATACATATCTTCAGGGGTCTGTTGAGATCCCACAATGAGAAGGAAATTGTTTAAACAAATGAAAACTGCACATGATACAAGGCTTTCCTTTTTGGTTGACAGCAGATTGAGAAATGTTATTTGGGTAGATTTCACATAGGCCCCCTGCCAATCTCTCCGACCAATGATTAAATATAGAGGAGTTGTACAGTTCTGGTTCCGGTAGAGTCGTACAGTTCCGGTGTGTACTTTTCAATGGGGGAAAATCAACATCGAGATCGGCAATCGGCCTGTGGATAAAATGTAAAAAATTATGTTATATATATGCAACATATATTAAGAATTAAACTAATGTCGTGCCCACATTTCCATTGTAGATTGAATGTTAAACAGTTTGCTTTCATTAGATATATTTGAAACTTGAAAAGCTTTCAACAAATTAAAAACTGTTATCCTTTTGTTTTATGATAAACCTTTTAAACTGAGATATGAGGACTACCATTCATTTTGTTGTGAAGGGAATACATTAGTATTTACGCAAAAAATGCACATACATAAAAACATATCGGCTTTATTATCTTGAGAGGTACAGAAAGATAGTTAATTTTGAGTGTTATAAACTGATTGTAAGAAAACTAACATGTGTTACTACCACGAACCAAGCTTGCATGTCTCCAAAACTCCCTCGTACGTGACACATTCTGGCACACCAGGTTGCAGCATGGTCCATTCAAGAAGCGAGAATTGCTCGTCTAATGCGCTCATAATAATAATAATAATAATAATAATAATAATAATAATAATAATAATAATAATAATAATAATGAAAGTAGAAACTACCTCTTGAAATAGTTTTCGGGAGTATTGAACGTGGTAGTGCGCTGAGTTTCTGTGTGCAATGTACTGCTAATATAGCTTGATAGCGACATCTTTGGATTCATCACCAAAGAAACCCACCAAAGCAGTGCACCCTGGTGGCACCAATGCACCCACACGATATAAAAGGCCCGGATATCGCCCCAATGCATAACAAGCAGCAATGTTCTGCTTCCACTAGCAAACTAATATTTCTTCAACTATAACAGAGGTACAGCAGTGTTTATCATTAACAATGCACCCGCGATATGATCTTAACCCAGCCTAATTTATTATGCACTGCTACTTCCCATTTAGGATGCCTTCAAATTTGTTTATGTGCTTAACTTTTCACTAGTGACATCCTTTCACTGAATGAATGAATGACACTCGCACTATATTGCAACAAATCTTTCATCTCGTATTCATGTAGACACAAAAAATATATATATATATTTATCTCATACTTGGTGCTTCAAGAGAGTGTTCTGCACCTATGAGATATTCTTTTGCAGATCACCCCTCTGCCGAACTACTTTCGCAGATCACCCCTCTGCCGAACTACTTTCGCAGATCACCCCTCTGCCGAACTACTTTTGCAAATCATCCTTGGTCCAAATGACGACTGAGATCCTTCCACCAGAACCAAGAAAAGAGATCTGTCAGGCTGAACACTGCATGAACCCATGCTCTTGACTTTATCTCATATTTATCTACCGCAGATGGTTTATATACCAGACCAGTGTTAACATTGTAAAAAGTACAGATCTTAAGAAATGAACATGTGAGTGCAGTGTTCAGGCTGACAGATCTCTCAAGTTGGTTCTGGTGGAAGGATCTCAATGCCCACCTCTCAATGACGTCATTACATAGTAAAATATATGTGGCAATGACGTCATTGAGTGTGACGTCATTAAAAAGGGGGCGTGGCATTGTTTATGTTGTTTGACACACACAACATAGGTCGGTACATAGGTCCATGCAGGCTGCAATATTTTCCACACAGTTTTGCTTTAAATAGATTGGACATCAAACCAAAACTTTATCTCATACCTATCTGCAGGAGTTAAGTGTGAGATAAAGTCAAGAACATAGGTTTGTGCAGTGTTCAGGCTGCCAGATCTCTCACGTTGGTTCTGGTGGAAGGATCTCACAATATAGAGTGGCACTATGCCCACCTCTCAATGGCGTCATAACATAATAAATTATATGTTATAATGACGTCATTGTGACGTCATTAAAAAGGGGGCGTGGCATTGTTTATGTTGTTTGACACACACAACATAGGTCCCAACATGCTGCAATGTTTTCCTCTCTGTTTTGCTTTAAATAGATTGGACATCAAACCAAAATCTTTATCTCATACCTATCTGTAGGAGTTAAGTATGAGATAAAGTCAAGAACATAGGTTCGTGCAGTGTTCAGGCTGACAGATCTCTCTCGTTGGTTCTGGTGGAAGGATCTCATTCGGACTCTTGAGATCCTTCCACCAGAACCAACTTGAGAGATCTGTCAGCCTGAACACTGCACTCACATGTTCTTGCCTTAATATATACTATTTTGTGATTCTGTATATTGTAGCTACACAATAACAAACTAGTTGAAACTGGACTTAAGTTTTGACAAATTAGGCACGTGTCTGCTGCCTGTGATTTAAGTAATTAATTAATTAAAATCTAAGAAAAAGTGAGCCAAAGGTCAAGACCAATTTACATTCTTCTATTGGACATCCAAACTTGGTGTCCTAATTGGGTCATTACATGTTAGACAAGATTTTGATGCAATTTATTGTTGGTAATGCAGCAAAAACAAATAATTATTGATTTTGTTTTTGCACTGCAATCCCGTGGACACCCAATATTTACCCGACTTCTATGTACTTACAGAAGCTGAGTGCAAAGGAGAAATGTTGGGGGGTCTTTTTATTTTCAATAATTGTACTTAATTTGTCACACGGATGGCAGAGCTGGAGCACATTCTAGGAGAAGGAAAGGTGAGTAACTTTCAATACGAATGTACCCAATTTGATTTCTGCGCCATTGTATATATGTTATGCTCCCTGCTTGTTAGTTATGGTAAAAGGTATGCTCCCTGGGATTGAGCTGAGTGCCCCCTGGTGGCCGATCGCCATCTTTGTTTTGTGTTCTGATACCAACAATTGTATCTATTCTGTTGACACTTTTACTGCCATAAATGTTTTGTGTATCAACTGGATTGTTTGTTGTTAAGGACAATAACACATTAGTGGTTCTGAACCTAAGGTTATAAAAAACCGTATTTGTGGGAGGCAAGGATGTAACGGTGATTCGGTGATAAGAATATATCATTTAGAAAAAACTGAAAAAAATCATTTATTGGGTTGAAATGCAGTTTAATCATATGGAAGTGAATTTTAGATGGCGAATTATAGGTAGTCAGGCAAAATGCTGTCATCTCCATTATATATAGTCGGGGAAGATGATGTCATCTTCATTATATATAGTCAGGGAAGATGGTGTCATCTATACCATATGTATTCAGACAGGATGGTGTCATCTCCACTATATGTAGTCAGACAGGATGGTGTCATTTCTACTATATGTAGTCGGGCAAAATGGTGTCATCTCCAATATATAGTCAAGCAAAATGGTGTCATCTGTACTATATATAGTCGGGCAAAATGGTGTTATCTCTATTATATATAGTCAGACAAGATGGTGTCATCTCTTATATGTAGTCAGGCAAGAGGTGTGATCTCTACTATATGTAGTCAAACAGGATGGTGTCATCTCTACTATTTGTAGTTGGACAAAATGGTGTCATCTCCATTATATAGTCAGAGAAAATGGTGTCATATCTTATATGTAATCAGGCAAAATGGTGTCATCTCTACTATGTGTAGTCGGATAAAATTGTGTCATCTTCATTATATAGTCAGACAGGATGGTGTCATCTCCATTATATATTCAGGAAAAATGGTGTCATCTCTACTGTATATAGTCAGGCAAAATGGTCACATCTTCATTATATAGTCAGACAGGACGGTGTCATCTCCATTATATATTCAGGCAAAATGGTGTCATCCCTTAAATGTAGTCAGGCAAGAGGTGTGATCTCTACTATATGTAATCACGAAAGATAGTGCCATCTTTACTATATATAGTCAGACAGGATGGTGTCATCTCCAGTTTTTAGTCAAACAAGATGGTGTCATCTCCGTTTTATAGTCAGGCAAAATGGTGTCATCTCTTCTATATGTAGTCGGGCAAAATGGTGTCATCTTCATTATATAGTCAGACAAGATGGTGTCATCTCCATTATATAGTCAGGCAAAATGGTGTCCATCTCTTATATGTAGTCAGGCAAAATGGTGTCATCTCTACTATATATAGTCAGGCAAAATGGTGTCATCTCTTATATGTAGTCAGACAGGATGGTGTCATCTCCACTATATGTAGTCGGGTAAAATGGTGTCATCTCCATTATATAGTCAGACAAGATGGTGTCATCTCCATTTTATATAGTCAGGCAAAATGGTGTCATCTCCATTTTATATAGTCAGGCAAAATGGTGTCATCTCTACTATATATAGTCAGACAGGATGGTGTCATAACCATTATATGGTGTCGGACAAAATGGTGTCATCTCCATTATATATAATCAGGCAAAGTGGTGTCATCTCTACTATATAGTCAGGCAAAATGGTGTCATCTCTACTTTATATAGTCAGGCAAAATGGTGTCATCTCTTATATGTAGTCAGTAAAGAGGTGTGATCTCTGCTATATGTAGTCAGACAGGATGGTGTCATCTCCACTATATTTAGTCGGGCAAAATGGTGTCATCTCCATTGTATAGTCAGACAAGATGGTGTCATGTTCATTTTATAGTCAGGCAAAATGGTGTCATCTCTATATGTAATCAGACAGGATGGTGTCATCTCTTCTATATGTAGTCAGGTAAAATGGTGTCATCTTCTTATATAGTCAGAAAAGATGGTGTCATCTCCATTATATAGTCAGGCAAAATGGTGTCATCTCTTATATGTAGTCAGGCAAGATAGTGTCATCTGTTCTATATGTAGTCAGACAGGATGGTGTCATTTCTACTATATGTAGTAAGACAGGATGGTGTCATTTCTACTATATGTAGCTGGGCAAAATGGTGTCATCTCAATTTTTGAGTCAAACAAGATGGTGTCATCTCCATTTTATAGTCATGCAAAATGGTGCCATCTCTACTATATATAGTCAGACAAGATTGTTTCATCTCTACTATATATAGTCAGACAGGATGGTGTCATCTCTACTATATATAGTCAGGCAAAATGGTGTCATCTCATGTAGTCAGGCAAGAGGTGTGATCTCTACTATATATAGTCAGACAAAATGGTGTCTTCTCTACTATATATAGTCAGACAAGATGGTGTCATCTCTACTATATATAGTCCAACAAGATGGTGTCATCTCCATTTTATAGTCAGGCAAAATGGTGTCATCTCTTATATGTAATCAGACAAGATAGTGTAATCTCTACTTTATATAGTCAGGCAAAATGGTGTCATCTCTACTATATGTAGTCGGGCAAAATGGTGTCATCTCCATTATATATAGTCAGGCAGAATGGTGCCATCTCTCATATGTAATCAGGCAAAATGGTGTCATCTCTACTATATGTAGTCTGGCAAAATGGTGTTATCTTCATTATATAGTCAGACAGGATGGTGTCATCTCCATTATATAGTCAGGCAAAATGGTGTCATCTCTACTATATATAGTCAGGCAAAATGGTGTCATCTCTTATATGTAATCAGGCAAGATGGTGTCATCTGAAATTTAGTTTATGCTATATTTAATTATATTGCAACCATTGATTCTATAACAAAAGAACACATGTCCAGAGGTGAAAAAAGACAACTGTGGATGGTTTGTTTGTGCCTCAGGGATAACCGTTGTCCTTGTAAATCTGTGACTGGGTGGGTTGTCATGTCAAGGACTGGGTGGGTTGTCATGTCTGCGACATGACAATTCAGTGAGGCAGCACTATATCTGTTACAAGTCGGTCTGATCACGAAAATACTGGAATAATGTTGAAAGTGAAGTAAAACCCCAAACAAACAAACATACTTGTTTCCAAGATTTAGGTAGTGGCAATTTTGGTCATTTCAATATGGAATACAGAATAAATATGAATAGCTTCAGGACTTCATTTGGAATTTGAAACTTGATCACAGTCAATTACACCTTGTGGTTGTCATGCATGCCCAATATTTAGTATTTCCAGTTCATTGTTCATGAGATATGACCTGCACAATCATACAAAGGTCAAGGTCACACTACCAGGATTAAAGGTCAAATCTGTAAAAATAAATGTATATGGTGCTTGACATAATGTTCATGTACAGTAGATATGAAGTACTTTTAGCTATATTGACAATGTAAGCATAGCTTCTTCAGTGATACAGGGAAATATTCTGTCCTTCGACTTTGATATTTGGTCTACACCATGAAGAAAATTGGTCAACTAGAAATAAACAATATTGAACAGTATCATTTCGATCTATAAGTCACAAGCTGTTTGATAAAATAACCAATAACACTTCAGTGGTTTCATTATCTCAGCCATTTCAATATAATCATTATTATTTTGAGATAAATATATTCACTAGGATAAACATATTTTTTTTCAGTATACATTTGAACATATCTGAACTGATTGCAATACCAGACAATGGACTTTCAGCCCTGGATTACAGGGCATATAACTTTTACCTCTTTGTGATACTTCTCAGAACTTTTTATACACTGTCAATACATAAATAAATGTGATGAATGCTAGATTATTGATTCAGATTGTTGACATTCCTAAATATCACCATTTACTCGAGTCCATTGCAGACATTAAGCTTGACTGTTGCTCCAGTTTACCAGGGCCAGCTTTTTTATACATCTGAAGAATATCGAGATCCAAACCAAATGTCTGATCATCTGAATGGAATAAGTGACTAGGTCCTTCCAGTGCTTTGTTGTTACTCCTTGAGCTTTTCATTTTTTTCTTATCTTTATTTTCGATGTCTGTACTTGGTGATATCTTCCTTTTACAGGGGAGTTGCATATTAGAAACACTTGAATGGGACTCACTTTCTTCTTCATCAATTTCATCCATGATCTGTTGCACATTTAGTAATTTCTTTTTATGCTTTGATTTAAAAGATTTCATCTTCACATCTGCATGTTTCACATACGCTCCCCGTGGAAAGCTAGCAGATGATATATAGTCAGGCAAAATGGCGTCATCTCTACGATATATAGTCAGACAAAATGGTGTCATCTCTTATATGCAGTAAGGCAAGAGGTGTCATCTCTTATATGTAGTCAGACAGGATGGTGTAATCTCCACTATATGTAGTCGGGTAAAATGGTGTCATCTCCATTATATAGTCAGGCAAAATGGTGTCATCTCTTATAAGTAGTCAGGCAAGAAGTGTGATCTCTACTATATGTAGTCAGGCAGGATGGTGTCATCTCTTCTATATGTAGTCAGGCAAAATGGTGTCATCTTCTTATATAGTCAGAAAAGATGGTGTCATCTCCATTATATAGTCAGGCAAAATGGTGTCATCTCTTATATGTAATCAGGCAAGATAGTGTCATCTGTTCTATATGTAGTCAGACAGGATGGTGTCATTTCTACTTTATGTAGCTAGGCAAAATGGTGTCATCTCAATTTTTTAGTCAAACAAGATGGTGTCATCTCCATTTTAGTCATGCAAAATGGTGTCATCTCTACTATATATAGTCAGACAAGATTGTTTCATCTCTACTATATATAGTCAGACAGGATGGTGTCATCTCTACTATATATAGTCACACAGGATGGTGTCATCTCCATTATATAGTCAGGCAAAATGGTGTCATCTCTTATATGTAATCAGGAAAGATAGTGTCATCTCCACTATATATAGTCGGGCAAAATGGTGTCATCTCCATTATATATAGTCAGGAAAAATGGTGTCATCTCTATTATATATAGTCAGGCAAAATGGTGTCATCTGTACTATATATAGTCAGACAAGATGGTGTCATCTCTACAATATATAGTCAGGAAGGATGGCGTCATCTCTTTATGTAGTCAGGCAAGATAGTGTAATCTCTACTATATATAGTCAGGCAAAATGGTGTCATCTCTTCTTTATGTAGTCGGGCAAAATGGTGTCATCTTCATTATATAGTCAGACAAGATGGTGTCATCTCCATAATTTAGTCAGGCAAAATGGTGTCATCTCTTATATGTAGTCAGACAGGATGGTGTCATCTCCACTATATGTAGTCGGGCAAAATGGTGTCATCTCTACGATATATAGTCAGGCAAAATGGCGTCATCTCTACGATATATAGTCAGACAAAATGGTGTCATCTCTTATATGCAGTAAGGCAAGAGGTGTCATCTCTTATATGTAGTCAGACAGGATGGTGTAATCTCCACTATATGTAGTCGGGTAAAATGGTGTCATCTCCATTATATAGTCAGGCAAAATGGTGTCATCTCTTATAAGTAGTCAGGCAAGAAGTGTGATCTCTACTATATGTAGTCAGACAGGATGGTGTCATCTCCACTATATTTAGTCGGGCAAAATGGTGTCATCTCCATTATATAGTCAGACAAGATGGTGTCATCTCCATTATATAGTCAGGCAAAATGGTGTCATCTCTTATATGTAGTCAGACAGGATGGTGTCATCTCCACTATATGTAGTCGGGCAAAATGGCGTCATCTCTACGATATATAGTCAGACAAAATGGTGTCATCTCTTATATGCAGTAAGGCAAGAGGTATCATCTCTTATATGTAGTCAGACAGGATGGTGTAATCTCCACTATATGTAGTCGGGTAAAATGGTGTCATCTCCATTATATAGTCAGGCAAAATGGTGTCATCTCTTATAAGTAGTCAGGCAAGAAGTGTGATCTCTACTATATGTAGTCAGGCAGGATGGTGTCATCTCCACTATATGTAGTCGGGCAAAATGGTGTCATCTCCATTATATAGTCAGACAAGATGGTGTCATGTTCATTTTATAGTCAGGCAAAATGGTGTCATCTCTATATGTAATCAGACAGGATGGTGTCATCTCTTCTATATGTAGTCAGGCAAAATGGTGTCATCTTCTTATAGTCAGAAAAGATGGTGTCATCTCCATTATATAGTCAGGCAAAATGGTGTCATCTCTTATATGTAATCAGGCAAGATAGTGTCATCTGTTCTATATGTAGTCAGACAGGATGGAGTCATTTCTACTTTATGTAGCTAGGCAAAATGGTGTCATCTCAATTTTTTAGTCAAACAAGATGGTGTCATCTCCATTTTATAGTCATGCAAAATGGTGTCATCTCTACTATATATAGTCAGACAAGATTGTTTCATCTCTACTATATATAGTCAGACAGGATGGTGTCATCTCTACTATATATAGTCAGACAAAATGGTGTCATCTCTACTATATATAGTCAGACAAGATGGTGTCATCTCTACTATATATAGTCAGACAAGATGGTGTCATCTCCATTTTATAGTCAGGCAAAATGGTGTCATCTCTTATATGTAATCAGACAAGATAGTGTAATCTCTACTTTATATAGTCAGGCAAAATGGTGTCATCTCTACTATATGTAGTCGGGCAAAATGGTGTCATCTCCATTATATATAGTCAGGCAGAATGGTGCCATCTCTCATTTGTAATCAGGCAAAATGGTGTCATCTCTACTATATATGGTCTGGCAAAATGGTGTCATCTCCATTATATAGTCAGGCAAAATGGTGTCATCTCTACTATATATAGTCAGGCAAAATGGTGTCATCTCTTATATGTAATCAGGCAAGATGGTGTCATCTGAAATTTAGTTTATGCTATATTTAATTATATTGCAACCATTGATTCTATAACAAAAGAACACATGTCCAGAGGTGAAAAAAGACAACTGTGGATGGTTTGTTTGTGCCTCAGGGATAACCGTTGTCCTTGTAAATCTGTGACTGGGTGGGTTGTCATGTCAAGGACTGGGTGGGTTGTCATGTCTGCGACATGACAATTCAGTGAGGCAGCACTATATCTGTTACAAGTAGGTCTCATCACGAAAATACTGGAATAATGTTGAAAGTGAAGTAAAACCCCAAACAAACATACTTGTTTCCAAGATTTAGGTAGTGGCAATTTTGGTCATTTCAATATGGAATACAGAATAAATATGAATAGCTTCCGGACTTCATTTGAAACTTTGAATTTGAAACTTGATCACAGTCAAATACACCTTGTGGTTGTCATGCATGCCCAATAATTAGTATCTCCAGTTCATTGTTCATGAGATATGACCTGCACAATAATACAAAGGTCAAGGTCACACTACCAGGATTAAAGGTCAAATCTGTAAAAATAAATGTATATGGTGCTTGACATAATGTTCATGTACAGTAGATATGAAGTACTTTTAGCTATGTTGACAATGTAAGCATAACTTCTTCAGTGATACAGGGAAATATTCTGTCCTTCGACTTTGATATTTGGTCTACACTATGAAGAAAATTGGTCAACTAGAAATAAACAATATTGAACAGTATCATTTCGATCTAGAAGTCACAAGCTGTTTGATAAAATAACCAATAACACTGCAGTGGTTTCATTATCTCAGCCATTTCAATATAATCATTATTATTTTGAGATAAATATATTCACTAGGATAAACATATTTTTTTTCAGTATACATTTGAACATATCTGAACTGATTGCAATACCAGACAATGGACTTTCAGCCCTGGATTACAGGGCATATAACTTTTACCTCTTTGTGATACTTCTCAGAACTTTTTATACACTGTCAATACATAAATAAATGTGATGAATGCTAGATTATTGATTCAGATTGTTGACATTCCTAAATATCACCATTTACTCGAGTCCATTGCAGACATTAAGCTTGACTGTTGCTCCAGTTTACCAGGGCCAGCTTTTTTATACATCTGAAGAATATCGAGATCCAAACCAAATGTCTGATCATCTGAATGGAATAAGTGACTAGGTCCTTCCAGTGCTTTGTTGTTACTCCTTGAGCTTTTCATTTTTTTCTTATCTTTATTTTCGATGTCTGTACTTGGTGATATCTTCCTTTTACAGGGGAGTTGCATATTAGAAACACTTGAATGGGACTCACTTTCTTCTTCATCAATTTCATCCATGATCTGTTGCACATTTAGTAATTTCTTTTTATGCTTTGATTTAAAAGATTTCATCTTCACATCTGCATGTTTCACATACGCTCCCCGTGGAAAGCTAGCAGATGAAATCTTGCCGGATCTACATAACTTAATAACCGGCAGATATGCAGGTCTTGTCCTTTTCCTCAGTGGTCGACTCCGATTACTTCTTTTTTGGTCTGCAAATGAAATAGTTTTTTATAACTCAGTCTTAATTTTCTACCAGAGAGATAAAATGATATCTTAGTTAAGTTTCAGTGGCAAAATATTTACAGCCCAGATCAATTCCTATTTAAATATTCTTAGAACAAAGACATGTTTTCAATCCGATCCCTTTCTACTCTAAACATTACATTATAAAATCCTCTCAGAAAGTGAGCTGTGCCCTACAGGCTGATGACTTGTCACAACTGATGTCTCTGACTGTTCAAACAGGGCTGCTTCCTTCATAATTAAAGCTTTTGAACTTGTTACTTTGCCATTTTTAGCTGAATATAGAATACTGTTGACACATGAAACAGCATTGTTAATATAATTAATAATACAAACAAGTAAACCAAATTTCTAACCAACATAATGTTTCAAGCTGCATACTTGTGAGCTACAATTTGAAATTTACTCTTTCTAGCTTTAGAATTCATTGCGTTTTGCTTTGCCAGGAGACATAAGCTAGAATTAAGACTTGAAACTCAGCAAATCAGCTGTGAAATTAAAGGTTCTGATTAACAAAATATAAGCTAGTTTTCAATTTCAAGAACATTAAAGGTCTTTAACATTCCATAGGCCAATAAAAAGGCTATAAAAGGTTAAAGCTCCTAAGCAAAATTAAAGGTTTCCCTGCTAGGTCTGTTAATACCTTGCAGACCAAGGCATAAAACAACAGCATAAGATGCCTCTAATTTAGAAATCACTAAAAATTTCTCTTACAAAATATATGGCTGCGGCCTGCTCCCAGTGCAGACATCCCCTCTGGAGGCGCCACTGTCTTCTTCGCCTCCTCGGCAGCTGCTACTGATTTGACCCATTTAGAAACAATATCTGCAGCCCATCCACAATTTCTACACAAGTGGTCCTCCGACACATTGGGTAATCTCTTAAATGATGCTGATTCAGAATACCCATGGCTCTTATTTAAAAGGGATTTACCAATTAACTATAAATAGAAAAGTTGTCAGGAATCTCTAAAATACTCAAAATATGTGTAATGATATGACCTGAAATATTACTGTTATTCACAGTTTATTCAAGTTTTTTCATTGTGAATATTTTAAAGCTGCATTAGGTCAAATGATATTCATGAAAATCTCGATGAAGGTTTACCAATGTTAAACACTGAATATTTCTTTATTAATAAAATAATTAAGTTTTATTCTTTGGATATAAACGTTCTCACTGAAATGTTGCTTCCAGACAAATCTAGTTCTTCCAGATGAGGAAAGCAAGCCAAGTAATGAACACAGTTGTCTGTCAAATCTGGATTACCTGCATTAAAAAATATACAATAGTATACAATTGTACACAAATCTATCAAAAAAACTATCAAAAATGTCAAAACAAAATATTATTAGCAATGGCAAAGACAAAGAAATAAATCAAACTATACAACTTAAAGGCAACATTTTTCACTGTGTGATTATTTATTAATCTGCCAATATTTATTGGTTTACTAACAAACATCTATCAAAGCTTTATTATATGCTTCACTTTTCATCCATCATTTTTGATAATTCAGGGGTTCTATATGACAAAGTAGATCACCTATGTATTCATCATTACCTGTTTCTGGCAGCCAGGTATATTGAGCCTGGCAACAGTGATAAAGGAACTGAGAAACCTTCATTCAGCTGTAAAAGGCAGTTATCAGTACTGACAGTTAACAATATGACAAATAGGTAGGATGTAAGATGATATTAAACCTACCGGTAATCTGACAATCAAAACACTTACAGGCCAGGCTTAGAATCTGTAGGTGGACAGGTCCATGTCCAAATATCCTGCTAGGAGATGTGAACTGTTGGACGGAATGGTCTCGAAGAGCGTTGTCACAAAGGTTCAACTCTAAAATACTGAAAGACCAAACGGGTCAAACCCATAGTACACATACCATGAGAAATGGGATAAAATGGAAATAAAACTAATTATCATATTAATTGTCAATTGCAAACTGCACTGCTTTTCTGTTGAAAAATATTTTGTGTTTTGCAATACTTACTTACAGAGTTGCGTCAGAGAAGTCAATGATTTTTTGTCCCAGCCAAGTTTACATCCAGATAAATCCAGTTTTGTCAAAGATGTGTACAACCTTGGTCTCTCTCTCAGAGAGTCTCTGGCAAATGTGCCTTGGGATTGAATACATAAAGATCCCAGAAATTCACTTCCATATGCTTCTTGAAAGACTTGAAAGGTCCTGAATGACTGTGGTGTGAGTTGATCTAGTTTGCCATGCTCTATCACAGATGTGAACAATGTCTTTCCCACAATCTCTGGAAAATCTACCAAAGAATCCAGCAGATCCACTTTCACAGCTATAAAGTCTATGCATATGTCAAGTAATTTTGGAGCTTTGTGTTGTTTTGATGCTTGGTCATATGTAAGTCTGTGTGGCAATAGCTGTTCTCTCTGTTCCTCTCCTTCATCAGGTGGTAGTGGTGGTACCTCGGTCCTACTTCCAGGTGGAGGTTTCATTTGACCGTTTTCGAACACATAGTACGGCCCTGGATCATTCGAGTCATCCATGAAAGGTTGTTGAAATGTCTCAAAAGACATAATGATAGTGTGCTGTTGTTTTTCTGTGTATAACCTGAAATTCATTCATCTTCTTATATTGGTTTATGGTTTTTGTGCTATCTGGATCTTTATGGTAACATTACGGTCTATTATTATACAGGGAATGGTTTACCATATCTTTTCCATTAATCCCTTATGGGAAGAGTCTACTCAGATATGGTTGATTGTCAGGAGTACCTGACTTTTTTCCTGGGTTTATAATATATAACAAATAAAAAATAACTATGGATATTAAATATACCCAAGTTGTGCTGGGTCAAAAGTTCAAATGTAGAAACACAAGAATTTATTCACAAAAGAAAAAAGATAAATCCTGGAAGTGTTCAACAACCTGTTAGTTCAGCTTTCAATAGTGTTCCTAAAACAGGAGACAAATTTGCTATGAGGTGGTAGATGTCTGCTGTGATATTCTCCTTTCTGAGCCTATATACACTAAATAACTTTTGGTTAAACTGTCACAACCCCAAAAGCCAAATGTGGGTCACAGAAGTGCACAAAAACTCTCAAAATCCAATCATTAAAAAATAAACATAGGCCAATGGCCTTAGAGCTATGCTGAACATTGCTTTTTGTAATGTTTGTGATAAGATGATAATTTGACCAAACAAAATGCACAGCTGGCCAAGTAAGCGATAGCTGCTTAAGTGAGAGATGGGTACAATAGTGAGAGATAGCTGCAATGAGACACAGTTACAACAGTTAGAGATTCCTGCACAAGTGAGAAATAGCTGCACAGGGGAGAGACAGCTACAACAATGAGAGATAGATGCAAAAAAGAGTGATAGCTGCACAAGTGACAGATGGATACAATAGTGAGATACAACTGCAAAAGTGAAAGATGGCTATTACAATCAGATAGATGCATATGTGTGATAGCTGCATAAGTGAGAAATAACTGCAAGAGAGATAGCTACAACAGTGAGAGACAGCTGCATAGCATGACAGATAGCTGTAGACCTAACATAGGGATGGACCATTATTCTTTCAAGGGGAGTGGAGGAAAAATATTTTACATTTATTTTTTTCGGAACTTGGCCATTCTCAATTCTTTTTTCTCAGTCATTTGGGTCACCGATATTATTTTTTTTATGGTCCAAACTTACTAATTTTTAGACATATCTGAAAATGGATGATTAATTGAACTATTTCAAATAGTTATTTAGTGAAGTAAACTTCATCTGCCTATAAAGTCCTGGGTGCCAGGAAGTTTTGTTCTATTTGCCATGAGTGTGGTCACATTCGATATGGCCACTGCACAGCCACCTGAGCGCTGACCACATATCACTTTGCCACCATAATTTTTTCCACACATCAAACAGTCTGAAGGTGCCAAAGGTTGACAACCGATTTTTACATATATATTAAAAAAAGCATGAATGTGATCAGAGAGGAAGTGTGGCGAGATTTGAAAAAAAAAAGTTGCTGTGTGAAGTATTGGCTGCAGTAAAATTCGCCACTGATAAGAGCGTGTGATCTCGCTGTTGCGTTTTTACGTTGCCCTCTGGTGGACTCTAGACAAATCTCCACTTCAGTTTTATTTTGCAAGTTTATGCGATGTTTTGCTTAATATGTATATTTGGAATCGAGTAGATTTCAGTTATTTTTTGTCAGAATCATGTTAGATATGAAATTTTACCCACAAATTGCCTTTATTTCTGTATTAGAGCTTTGTTTTTAACCTTTGGGAATTTGACCTAATTCTTGACCTAGTTATTGAATCAATGGAGCCCTGTGAGGTTTTGTACAAAGGGGCCAATATGGGTGAAATGCAAACAACACTATCAGCTGCACACAGTGAGAAATACCTGTACAAATAAGAAACAGCTGCTTAGGTTGAGAGACATCTGCACAGGTTGAGAGATAGCTGCACAGGTTGAGAGACAGTTGCACAGGTTGAGAGACAGTTGCACAGGTTGAAAGATAGCTGCACAGGTTGAGAGATAGCTGCAAAGGTTGAGAGATAGCTGCACATGGTGAGAGACAACTGCACAGGTTGGGAGACAGCTGCACAGGTTGAGAGATAGCTGCACAGTTGAGAGATAGCTGCACAGGTTGAGAGATAGTCGCACAGGTTGAGAGACAGCTGCACAGGTTGAGAGACAGTTACACAGGTTGAGAGACAGCTGCACAGGGTTAGAGACAGCTGCACAGGTTGAAAGATAGCTACACAGGTTGAGAGATAGCTGCAAAGGTTGAGAGATAGCTGCACATGGTGAGAGATATCTGCACATGGTGAGAGATAGCTGCACATGGTGAGAGATAGTTACAACAGTGAGAGACAACTGCACAACTGAATGACAGCTGCACACGTGGTAGTTGCACAAGTGAGAGACAGCTGCACATGTGAGAGATAGCTGTATAGGTGAGGGATGGCTGCATAGGTGAGAGATAGCTGCACAGGTTGAAAGATAGCTACACAGGTTGAGAGACAGCTGCAAAGGTTGAGAGACAGCTGCACATGTTGAAAGATAGCTACACAGGTTGAGAGACAGCTGCAAAGGTTGAGAGATAGCTGCACATGGTGAGAGATATCTGCACATGGTGAGATAGATGCACATGGTGAGAGATAGCTGCACATGGTGAGAGATAGCTGCACATGGTGAGAGATAGTTACAACAGTGAGAGACAACTGCACAATTGAATGACAGCTGCACATGTGGTAGTTGCACATGTGAGACAGCTGCACAGGTTGAGAGACAGCTGCACAGGTTGAAAGATAGCTACACAGGTTGAGAGACAGCGACACAGGTTGAGAGACAGCTGCAAAGGTTGAGAGATAGCTGCACATGGTGAGAGACAGCTGCACATGGTGAGAGATAGCTGCACATGGTGAGAGATAGTTACAACAGTGAGAGACAACTGCACAACTGAATGACAGCTGCACACATGGTAGTGGCACAAGTGAGAGATAGCTGTATAGGTGAGGGATGGCTGCATAGGTGAGAGATAGCTGCACAACTGAGAGACAGCTGCACAAGTGAGGGATAGCTACAACACTGAGGGACAGCATCACTTCCCAGCCGAAGGCACTTGTGTTTTTTTTTAAATCGATTGCCTGAGGCTGAGCACCTTTTGGGAAATTGGAACAAATGTTCAAAATTTGAATAAATATGACTGGCGTAATGGCGAGCGAAGCGAAAACTTTTTGTTTCCTTTTCCCCTCTAAACATGCTAAAATAGACTTTAAGGTTAGAACTCCAATTTTTCCCCAAAATTTTGCGAGTCTCAATTTATATTTTTTCTTGGGGTTGGCATTCTCAATATTTTTTTCTCCATCAAGTGGTCTCACCAATATTTTTTTTTCCTCCACCCCTCCTGAATGAATAATAATGGTCTGTTCGAGCATGCTCCTGAGTGCAAGTTAGAGATTGCATCCCTTCTCAGCTCAGCCGAGGGCACTTGTGATACAAAATATTGAGTACAGCACCATGACACTAACGTATTTAGATTTTTCATGTACCTTTTTTAATATAGGCTTTAAAACAAATTAAGAAAAGTTTGTTCCTTAAATTCTATTTGTTTCACAGTATATCGACTCACCAGCGACCTTCGGCGGTGACGAGAAGGCAATTTTACGATACTCAATACCTTTCTCACGATGTTTGCCTGATTTTGAAACTAATGTTCACGTTAATGAAGGATGGACAAGTACATAAACATTTTCTGGAACTGGACTAAGTAATCTGTTTCCCGCGCTTATGTTTCGATTTGATTTGATTTGATTTGATTTGATATGTTGGCCGCTCCACTTTTGTCTCGTGGGCACTCAGAGCTTACGCAGCATGGCTATCCAGCTAGAGAGGAGACCCAATACGCACTATCCCCAATCTGTGAATAGCACTCGTGCTGACCGCCCGGTGCAGGCCCCTACACTGATGAAAAGCTACCCTATCTAATTATCACCTTCTGCACTGACAACTTTCGTCCCTGCTCTGATTTCTTTCGTTTGATTTGTAACGTTGGCCGTTCCCCTTGTGTCTCATGGGCACAAAGAGCCTTCGCATTATTGTCTACTATCACCCTCGAAAGGAGATTGCAAACGCACCATCCCCAATCCGCGTAGAGCTGTCTTACTGCACGCCTGGTGCATGCTCCAATACCTTATTCTTAACTCATGATACCCAAAATACTTGTCAATCAAGATTTGTCCAAATATCATTTTATCTGAATGATTTTCGGAGTTCAGACATGTTAAACAAGAAAGCCTTAAAAAATGTATGCAATTTCCTTTTTAAAAAATGATATTTATATTTTGTCATAATTTGAAGTTGCCATAAAGGTGCATGTCATTCTGTGATGTCTTGCAATTAAACTGAACCATAATCATAGGGCAGAATGGGAAGAGAAGGGCGTCCAAACGTCCAGGATGAGTAAATTTCATATTCACGGCCAGAATTATTAAATTACACATCTGATTGGACACATAAATGCATAAAACATTGACTGGAAACATAATTTGCCGGCTGCCATCCTGAACGAAACTGCATTCAATTTGTACTCTCACGGAGCGAGTTTGTGATGGGGGTGCTCTGAACTGTTCCTTCTTTCAGCAAATTGCAATTCCACTTGGAAACAAAGATCGCCATCGTCACATTAGATTTTCATAATCAAAGTAGACACTAATAACATGTCCATATATGGACAGTAAACCACCTCACAGGAGGCCACGGGCCGTGGCGCAGTTCGTTAGAGCGCCAGCTTATTAGCACCAGTTCCTCTGTGGTGATCCAAAGGTCGTGGGTTCGATCCCCGGCCATGGCGAGATTGAACTCATGATACAATTTCCCATATGAGCTGAGGCCTGTGCCAAAGGGTTAACCCGTTGTCCTTGTAAATCTGTGACCGGCTGGGTTGTCATGTCAAGGACCTGCGACATGACAATTCAGTGAGGCAGCACTATATCTGCTACAAGTATGTCTCATCACGAAATGAGTGAAATAATGTTGAAAGTGATCCTCCATCCTCTCATCTCTGGTGTTGGTCCTTTCCTTCATCCTTGATGCTGTCCTTCCAAGTCCATCCTCTCATCTCTGGTGTTGGTCCTTTCCTTCATCCTTGATGCTGTCCTGCCATGTCCATCCTCTCATCTCTGGTGTTGGTCCTTTCCTTCATCCTTGATGCTGTCCTGCCATGTCCATCCTCTCATCTCTGGTGTTGGTCCTTTTCTTCATCCTTGATGCTGTCCTGCCATGTCCATCCTCTCATCTCTGGTGTTGGTCCTTTCCTTCATCCTTGATGCTGTCCTGCCATGTCCATCCTCTCATCTCTGGTGTTGGTCCTTTCCTTCATCCTTGATGCTGTCCTTCCAAGTCGATCCTCTCATCTCTGGTGTTGGTCCTTTTCTTCATCCTTGATGCTGTCCTGCCATGTCCATCCTCTCATCTCTGGTGTTGGTCCTTTTCTTCATCCTTGATGCTGTCCTGCCATGTCCATCCTCTCATCTCTGGTGTTGGTCCTTTTCTTCATCCTTGATGCTGTCCTGCCATGTCCATCCTCTCATCTCTGGTGTTGGTCCTTTTCTTCATCCTTGATGCTGTCCTGCCATGACCATCCTCTCATCTCTGGTGTTGGTCCTTTCCTTCATCCTTGATGCTGTCCTGCCATGTCCATCCTCTCATCTCTGGTGTTGGTCCTTTCCTTCATCCTTGATGCTGTCCTGCCATGTCCATCCTCTCATCTCTGGTGTTGGTCCTTTTCTTCATCCTTGATGCTGTCCGGCCATGTCCATCCTCTTATCTCTGGTGTTGGTCCTTTCCTTCATCCTTGATGCTGTCCTGCCATGACCATCCTCTCATCTCTGGTGTTGGTCCTTTCCTTCATCCTTGATGCTGTCCTGCCATGTCCATCCTCTCATCTCTGGTGTTGGTCCTTTCCTTCATCCTTGATGCTGTCCTTCCAAGTCGATCCTCTCATCTCTGGTGTTGGTCCTTTCCTTCATCCTTGATGCTGTCCTGCCATGTCCATCCTCTCATCTCTGGTGTTGGTCCTTTCCTTCATCCTTGATGCTGTCCTGCCATGTCCATCCTCTCATCTCTGGTGTTGGTCCTTTTCTTCATCCTTGATGCTGTCCTGCCATGTCCATCCTCTCATCTCTGGTGTTGGTCCTTTCCTTCATCCTTGATGCTGTCCTGCCATGTCCATCCTCTTATCTCTGGTGTTGGTCCTTTTCTTCATCCTTGATGCTGTCCTGCCATGTCCATCCTCTCATCTCTGGTGTTGGTCCTTTCCTTCATCCTTGATGCTGTCCTGCCATGTCCATCCTCTCATCTCTGGTGTTGGTCCTTTCCTTCATCCTTGATGCTGTCCTGCCATGTCCATCCTCTCATCTCTGGTGTTGGTCCTTTCCTTCATCCTTGATGCTGTCCTGCCATGTCCATCCTCTCATCTCTGGTGTTGGTCCTTTTCTTCATCCTTGATGCTGTCCTGCCATGTCCATCCTCTCATCTCTGGTGTTGGTCCTTTCCTTCATCCTTGATGCTGTCCTGCCATGTCCATCCTCTCATCTCTGGTGTTGGTCCTTTCCTTCATCCTTGATGCTGTCCTGCCATGTCCATCCTCTCATCTCTGGTGTTGGTCCTTTCCTTCATCCTTGATGCTGTCCTGCCATGTCCATCCTCTCATCTCTGGTGTTGGTCCTTTCCTTCATCCTTGATGCTGTCCTGCCATGTCCATCCTCTCATCTCTGGTGTTGCTCCTTTTCTTCATCCTTGATGCTGTCCTGCCATGTCCATCCTCTCCTCTCTGGTGTTGGTCCTTTTCTTCATCCTTGATGCTGTCCTGCCATGTCCATCCTCTCATCTCTGGTGTTGGTCCTTTCCTTCATCCTTGATGCTGTCCTGCCATGTCCATCCTCTCATCTCTGGTGTTGGTCCTTTTCTTCATCCTTGATGCTGTCCTGCCATGTCCATCCTCTCATCTCTGGTGTTGCTCCTTTCCTTCATCCTTGATGCTGTCCTGCCATGTCCATCCTCTCATCTCTGGTGTTGGTCCTTTTCTTCATCCTTGATGCTGTCCTGCCATGTCCATCCTCTCATCTCTGGTGTTGGTCCTTTTCTTCATCCTTGATGCTGTCCTGCCATGTCCATCCTCTCATCTCTGGTGTTGCTCCTTTCCTTCATCCTTGATGCTGTCCTGCCATGTCCATCCTCTCCTCTCTGGTGTTGGTCCTTTTCTTCATCCTTGATGCTGTCCTGCCATGTCCATCCTCTCATCTCTGGTGTTGGTCCTTTCCTTCATCCTTGATGCTATCCTGCCATGTCCATCCTCTCATCTCTGGTGTTGGTCCTTTTCTTCATCCTTGATGCTGTCCTGCCATGTCCATCCTCTCATCTCTGGTGTTGGTCCTTTCCTTCATCCTTGATGCTGTCCTGCCATGTCCATCCTCTCATCTCTGGTGTTGGTCCTTTCCTTCATCCTTGATGCTGTCCTGCCATGTCCATCCTCTCATCTCTGGTGTTGGTCCTTTCCTTCATCCTTGATGCTGTCCTTCCAAGTCGATCCTCTCATCTCTGGTGTTGGTCCTTTCCTTCATCCTTGATGCTGTCCTGCCATGTCCATCCTCTCATCTCTGGTGTTGGTCCTTTTCTTCATCCTTGATGCTGTCCTGCCATGTCCATCCTCTCATCTCTGGTGTTGGTCCTTTTCTTCATCCTTGATGCTGTCCTGCCATGACCATCCTCTCATCTCTGGTGTTGGTCCTTTTCTTCATCCTTGATGCTGTCCTGCCATGTCCATCCTCTCATCTCTGGTGTTGGTCCTTTCCTTCATCCTTGATGCTGTCCTGCCATGTCCATCCTCTCATCTCTGGTGTTGGTCCTTTCCTTCATCCTTGATGCTGTCCTGCCATGTCCATCCTCTCATCTCTGGTGTTGGTCCTTTTCTTCATCCTTGATGCTGTCCTGCCATGTCCATCCTCTCATCTCTGGTGTTGGTCCTTTCCTTCATCCTTGATGCTGTCCTGCCATGTCCATCCTCTCATCTCGGATTGTCTCCTCATCCCTGATGCTGTCCTCCTATGGCCATCTGCTCATCTCTGGTGTATTTCATTAAGCCTATCTCATTAAACCTATCTTATTCAATTCTTGGAAATGTTATGAAATATTTGATTAACCATTAATATCATTACCATATATTTTGGTTGTCCCCAGCAGGGTTTGAACACTGTACACCAGGCATTATCACCCTTCCATTACCCTGTCCAATCCAACACTACCAACTGAGCTATCTTGGCTGCCTTGTTTGAAAGATGAAAAGGGGATCACCATTCTTGAGTAAGGGTGTCTGGCTGTGAGAGGCCAACATTGGAAATTTTAAATAGTCAAATTGAGTACATAAAACATGACAATAATCCACCTGGGCCCATGGTCAACATCAAGTGAATTGCACTTCTGTCTGATAGATTGTTTATATAGTTGGCCTGGATAGGTTGTTTTGAAGATCTTCCCCGACCTTGATTTTGTTTCCTTGCAAGTCTGAGAATGTGGATTTGGAAATGATTGTTTGCCATTGCTATGACTGACAATATATTGCAAATTTCATGACATATTTTGACCTGAAGCCAAACTACCCGACAGGAAAAGGAATGCATCCGATTAAAAATGTGAGCTGGTGAACACATTTTAGCAGGGTGTGTGGTCACTTTTGTCTGATAATAGTGGCCAAATCACCACATAATCATCTGAGCAATATTACTACACATATTTCTTCATTTAAAAAATGGCTTTATTTGACAATGAAAAAAAAAACTATTGCATTATTGGATATGTTTTTGAAATACAAAAACTCTAATTCTATATCATTAATATTGACAAAACAGTGAAATTACCACAAAACTAGGGAACTTCTTATGGCAGCACTGACACCATTTCCAAAAAGTGATCTGTGCATAAGTTAGCACACAATATGTTCAAGATGAACCATTGGAAACCTTTTTAAAGCACTGCAGAAGTTATTAAAAATCTAACTGTATATAAAAAAACTATTTTCTTATGATCTACAAAAAGTGTTATTTCCTGTTAAAATATGATGCCCAGCACAGTTTGCCAGAAAATGGCTGTACACGATTGGGTCCGGCAAGTTAGCCCGGGTTATCCCGTTTCTCCACGATTGAGCCAGCGGGTGCCGGTGGCAGAAGGCGGCGGACGCCGACCTCCGCCCTCTGAATACCCTCGGCGAATTCGGCGTGACAAAATGGAGGATCTGGCGATCTGGCGCTCTCGCCGCCGGCTGGACGGCGGGTACCAATCATGTGACCATGTGAATGTTGGATGGTGCACCGCACTGACACCTAGTGGCAGACCTGCTCTTTCCGATCTCTGTTTAAAAAGCTCTGCCATGTGCAAGTGTTAAGGATGGGTTCTGGTCACTGCCTTATTTAGACACAGTAGCCTAGCAACCTTAAAAATCAAAGGATCTCCTGATTTATGTTACATAACCTTACTTAAACAGAAACCAAAGGATAAAAAAATCAATCCCCCAATGTCCATGATATTATGTAACCTGATGTAAATTGCAAACTAAAAATCAAAGGTTCTGTCAATGGCTGCATGAAGTCAGAAACATTATTTCTGGACCATTCCAGAAAATGAAAGTGTAAAATCATGGAATAAATAAACATGTTTAACACTGCAGTTTGGAATGTTCAAAATTATTTACTTTGATTCCCATACATAATTTGAATTTACCCCTGGTGTGGCATCTTTTTTCATGTGGTTTTGCTCCAATCTTATACTGGATCCGAGGGCAGTGCTTCACAGAAAAAATCTCACTACCTCTTAATTTCTGATGATGTGTGTACATTAATACAATCTTACTTTATAACATTTTTATGTTTTGTCAAAATAAATCTTAAAATAATTAAGACTTTTAACAAAAACGTTTTCTTAAAATGATAAAATAAATCAATACATGACTTCAAACTTGTGGTAACTCACTAAACCCAGTATCTTATATAACACAGTTACTTGAAGCGGACGAAAGAATGCAAGAATGACAGACTGATTACAAATACTGGAAGTTACCCTCCAGTACCTTTTTGAACTCAGTTGACCTTTCTCAACCAGCAGAAATTAACCATGTTGTCTTGCTTTGCCAGTGACTTTTCTTAGCATTCACGATTCACAAGGCCAGTGCCTTTAAAGAACACAGCCATTTTCCAAACCATTGCCATCAAAACAGATCCCAAATACATGGTTTATGGAGACCTCAGGTTGTGGGAACTAATAAAATGAAATTTAAAATTGAATTTCATTGTGCATGATCTCTGCTTCCTTTTAAACAAGATTACCCATTTCTAGTATACTCAAAATTTTGTCAGTAGTCAAGTGCCCTAACAAAGTGTACAGCCCATCTTGCAGTTGTTGGTAATATGATCTTGCTTATACCCCAGTCACATTTGCGCAGTTTTCAGTACAGATGCCTGTTTTCAAAATCGACCGGCAAGCCAGGGTGCTATGAGGGCACCAGGAGATCATTCGCCACAACTGGGCAGTTTTCAGACATCATACAGGTCATCAGAAACTTGTTGTGTGGGTCATCGGGACCTTTTAGCTGCATCACAAAAGTTGTCATGGTTTCTATGATGTCTTCTAACCAAATATCATCTTAAAGTGCATGGCAGGCATACCTTAAGATTATCTTAGGGCTGCCAGTGGCATCGTACAGTTAAATTAGGATTTTTAAAAATGTATTCATTCGTAGACAATCGTTAGAAATCATAAGGGCTCCCTACAATAAATCATAAGGGCTCCCTACAATATCCTAAAGATGTATTTTGGATATATTAAAGATGTCTTTTGGATATCTTACAGAGGATACAAATGTCTTTATGATATCCTACAGACATCTGTGTCATGTCACCTTGCACCTGCCATGAGACACTCATGTATAATGTGACCAAAGCTACACCATATTTTCACTGATAAACTCCCAGGTTTTTAACTTCCTGGGCCCGATTTTTCCATCGTATTTCAATTTGAAGTACATGCTCAGATCCTAATTTCATGCTCAGATTTGAAGTTTTGCTCAGATTCTGAGTATATACCGGTACACAAATCCAATTTTTCCATCAGGCTTGGAAAACACAGACTTGAAGTTTTTGCTCAGATTTGAAGTTCATGCTCACATTCTGAGTATTTACTCAGATCCAAGATTTTTGGATTTTTCCAATGTGCTTAGACATTTTTCTTGCTCAGATTCTGAGACAGCTCAGAGGCTGGCTTCAAGCTGAAGTCAATGCTCCAAAGTATGAATTTTTACGATATATTGAGCAATTTATGTTAAATTAAAGGATTAGATAAGGTTTAATTGAATAGAATCACATGCAGATGCATTCCCAGTCACTGGAAAAGTTGTTACGTTACATAAAGTGATCCCCCATTCCGAGCCCTTTTTATCTCCTATTTTGGGCCTCTGTATTTTCTCATTTGAATATGACGTCATGGGAGTATTTACTCAATTAAACAATGGAAATATGACATCATATGGCTCAAGTACGTACTTCAAGTCTGAGCAAATACTTTGTGAAGTAAGCACAATTGAAATTGTGAGCATGATGAAAAAATCCAAAATACTTCACTTTTGGAAGCAAACTTCAGTAAGTATGGCTTCAAATCTGAGTACATGCTCAGATTTAAGATTTGAAGTACGATGGAAAAATCGGGCCCTGGTCGACACCCGTTGCAAATTTGATTGGTGCATTAGTCAGTAGGTACTTTTAGTGCTCAGAATTCAAAAGTAGGTCAGTCATTTGTAATTGGCAGCTTCTACAACTGTTGTTCATATCACGAAGAGCCACCCTTAGCTAAAACAAGACTTAGTGTTCAGATATAGCAAAAGCAGTTGGTGACATTTTAAAATCTGTGACCTTGGAAACTGAGGTCAAGTTCATATTTGGCAATACCAATAGTTATGTCTTCATGTGATGAATATATGGTAGAAATCTAAAAAAGGTGATAACACAGAGCAAAATGTCCAAACTTTTGGTAACAATTTGGAGACCATCACGGTCATGCTTGAGGTCAATTAATTTAGGCCTTCATGGGATGCACATGTTGTAATAAATTGGAACCTTTATTTGAAATAAATGAGAAGATATAGAAAAATGTTGAGTTTTTGTTAACAGACACACAGGAGAACACACAGAGACCAATGCCACAGCTCCCACACCACTGCAGGAGCTAAAAATTAATATCAATTCTATAGTTTCCACCAGGAAATATTGAGTGTATTCCATGTATGACATTCTTTGTATCTTGCAGTGGCGTAGCCAGGGGGGGGGGGCTGAGGGAGCTACAGCCCCCCCCCCCCCCCAACATTAAAATGTTTTTTTTTTTACTAGTGCTTTGGGGCTGCAAAGGAGGAAGGGAGCTGATAATGACTAGGAGGCTGTAGCAGCCCCCCCCCCCCTTCAGAAAATCAGCCCCCCCCCTTCAGAAAATCCTGGCTACACCACTGTCTTATACTCACATTTCGAAAAAAAACATGCAAGGTTCCTCACAATGTCAGTTACATTAATATTGTCATTATTGGCACATTTGTGCCAAAACCTGGCTTGGAACAATTGGTTTAGATAAATGAATATTACAGTTTTGTTGTAATTAAAAGTGCAAGATCAGTTATATGATTTGAGCAGTCAGTATTCCTTGAGGTTTGCATAATGTCACTCATTTTGGCAGGTGTTCTCAGAGCTGCTGATTATATTGTTGGTTTGCTGCATCCTCCCGAATATTGTTCATCACAATTTGTAACTCTCCAATCTGCAATCAATATAAAACATGCTGAAATATCACATTTTCTGTCTTATTTTCAACTTTTAATTTTGAATACTATAATTATGAAAATTATAATCTTTTTAGCAACTCACTAAAAGACGACAAATAACAAAAACAATGAAATCCATTGTGAAATTAGGAATCTAAAATCTTTTGTGTGAACTGGAAAATGTCACAGCAAAGGTATTCAACCCAAAACCCCACCAGTCCTGAAGAATACAATTCCTGGTTATTTGATCTTTGACCAGGAAGGTCACAATTCCTAATATAAACAAAATGTTGCACGGTACACATGTATGTATATTAAAATGATAGTATACATCAAACATATTGCTATTGCGTTTTTCTAACAGTCAAGAGTGCATAATCAATAGAAGTAACAATATTGTTGATCTTGACCTTGATGACCCAAAGTCAATAAAACTTCATCCAAACAACAATTTTTTTTATGTACTTAACATATCCATAATATCAAGTTCTAGATCAGCTTCTGCATATTTTTGGAAGTTGTGACCTATTTGGCCTATAAATAGGTCAATGTGACCTAGTTGCATAAATTAATCACAAAAATGTGCAAGATGAATGTGGTGGCAATGTATGTTATGTGTCTTGTTTTGGCTAATATCACAGATGATTTTGAAAATTGTCTTTTCTGACCTTTAAAATACCTCACAGGTAGATCACATCTACCAAGTTATATCAAAATTGCTGTATTTTGTCAGGAAAGAGAGCATTCACAAGCGAAGCTGATCCTGTGCTGGTCATGACCTCGACCTTGACCAAAGATCACAAAAAGTTCAGCCCAAAATGTTTTACCAGGCCTACATATTCTCATGTTATATACTAGTATTAGTATCTAGTGCCTATGTCAAAGCAGAAATGAATGAGGAAGAAAACAAAGTGCCGCGGATGTAGTGGAAACAGAGCAAGAACATTTTAAGCTCGTGCTGACTAATACCCCAGTCATATTTGTGCCGATTTCGGCCGATGAGTTTTTTTTAAACAAAATCAGCCAGCAAGCCAGGGTGCCACGAGGGCACCTGGAGATCATTGGTCACAACTGGGCAGTTTTAAGACGTCATACAGGTCATCAAAATATTTTAGCTGCAACATAAAAGTTGCCGGCATTTCCATTTGTCTTATCACCAAACATCATCTGAAAGTACATGGCAGTGTCCCTCAGGCATATCTTAAGATCATCTTAGGGCTGCCAGTGGCATTGTACGGTGAAAATAGGATTTTTTCTATTTCATGTGTTCATAGGCCATCATCAGATGATCCTAGGGGCTATCCTTCAGACATCTGTCAAATGATATAGACGTCTTTAAGATACCCTACAGACTGTGTCATTCAATCTTGCACATGCAAATGTGACTGGGGCATTTATTATAGCTTAGATATTTTTTTCCAAATCAAGAGAACTGCAGCAAGGTCAAAGGTCAAAAGATAAAATGAATATGACATTGCTCACCTACCCCTCAAGTAATTCTATGAACTACCTTCTACATATGGTTTCTGAGTTAAGTGGAATGCCTGTAAAAGATATTTTGAGTCAAGGTCACTGCAGCAAGGTCAATCGATATGACATTGCACACCTACCAGTAAAAGTCCTTCCATGAAGAAAATATGAACTACCTCCTATCTGGGTTGAGATTTTTGAAGTATATTCATTTTGTAAAATTGTGAATCATATACCACTATGTATATTTTGTGGTACATCTCCATCTTAAATATGTTTGTTATTTGTACTAACCAGTGCTTTGATACGTCCACAGAAGTAGCAGTCATCCAAAACTTCATCAATGAGACCATCAATCCTGTACACGAGGTCTGTGGCAGACTGTAGCTTAGACATAGGCAATGGTCCACGGTCTCCTCCTCTGTGGTGCCCATGCCCCATACAGGTCTGAGGACGACCTTGCTGACCTCTGTACCCTGGATAATGTTCATTTGAGCAACCTCTACCCCTACCTGCCTGAATATCACGAGTCACACTTTTAGGTTTATTTCTGAAGCCTCGGCCCATACCAGGGTACTGGGAACTTCGGTGCATATTAAAGCCCTCACCACCTGAAAATAATTGATTATCTATTTTTCAGTTCATAAATTATTCTTGAGTAAAAAAATCTTCTTAAACAATGGCCTTAGCGCTGTGCATTGTTTTTTTCCATACCTTGGCCTTGCCAAAGGACATATATACTAGGGCCGACGGTAAACGGTTTCCGGTTCCGTCTGTATTATCTAAATGGAGGTCGCCATTTTGTTGTATTTGTAAATTCAAGTTTATGAAAGAGTCAAATCCCCAGAATCTTCCAGTTTTTAGAATTCTATCTATTGTGGCATTATGGAGGCATAAAAAGCCTCTTGAGAAATTGTAGAAATACAGTACCTGGTCTACGATCATGACTTGCACTTTTTGATCTATTTCTTAAGCCTCTTCCAATACCAGGATACTGGGAATTGCTCCGGGAATTATGGTCCTCACCACCTGAAAATAACATGCTATTCAAAATAGATCAAAATAAGTAAAATTCTTAACGGTTCCCAATAAAGTATATATTAATGTCTACTCTTTCACCTTGAGATGAATTGGTTATATGTCTGTCAACTGTGGTGGTTTTTCTTTCAATTCTTGGGGTTAACCTAACAATTCAACTGAAAGCAAAATAATTATCTGAGCATTTACAAGGTAACTTTTTACCAAATATTTTGACATACATAACATATGCAAGTCTGGGAAGGGCCAATTTTGAAAAATCACCATATATGCCTTTTATCATATCAATGTACTTGTCTGTGTACATGTAACTTTAAAATCTTCAAATACAATAATGTATATACTGGAACTAATTTAGGGCATAAAATTGCCACAGATGAGAAGGAAAGTGCACAACAAGGTGGTTTGGATGAGTTTTGGAAATCATTTAATATGTTCCGTGCTGATTTTGGACATATTTATCCAGAATTGCAGTGCAAATTATTCAATCAATATTGCTGCAGCTTTATGATGCGCCACTATGGTCATTTTCTAGTCATAAAAAAATGTGTACCATGGAGAAAAGCCCTGAGATGTATGTGGAGAATTTGTATACTGCAATAATTATAATGAAATTATAGGAATCAATGCTGATCATGATTCCTGTAAAGGTGCCATTTTTACTGAATGGAGAGATGGTTTGAATCTAGAGTTAAGCAGTAATGTTGCTGTTTTGTATGAGATGATTGAGATGTAACACGAAGAAAAGATTGTGGTATTTTAACTAGAGAAGATATTTTATACACCAATAATAATATATGTATATATGTGTTTTAGTGCTATTACATGACACGCCATATTTGCTTTTCTTAACTATGATTGAATCTCTGTACACTGTAAATTCCATGTAATTTCATGTACGAATAAACATATTACCGTATCCACTCGGGTTAGCGCCCATGGGCGGCTAATTGGGGACAAAGTAAAAGAGGGGGGTGGGCGTTTACCCAAGCATGGGCGTTTATAAAGATGGGTGGGCTCTTACACAATCATAAATCTTTGTAAAATGTACACAAACTTGCCTCTTTCATCGATAACATGGGGTGCCGTTGTGAGCGATAATACAGTGACACCTGTGACGTCATCAGTTTCAGTGCAGAAATTTGAATAAGAGCGCATAAAGCGATGACGAGTACACAACACAATGCTGGAGAAGATGCAAACTTTGCAGCTTTGCAAGCACATTTCTGTCAATTTTCACGAAACTCTACACAACTTTCACAAATAAATACACGTGAACACTGTGATAGGACATGATTTAACAGAATATTGGGGTAAGCTTCAAAGATTTCACTTGTTCATACTGTAGGAAGATGTTAAAAGTCAGATCTGTAGAGACCAATATGACATGATGGCGGACATCCAGGGAAGGTGGGCGTTTAATGATTTCTTCCTAAAAAGGGGGGTGGGCGTTAAGCCAAGCATGGGCGCTAACCCGAGCGGATACGGTATATTATGTCTGGTTTATTTTATCTTGTTTTTACAATATCTTGTTAATTTGCCAGCAATGAGAGTGCCACAGATACTCGTGCGTAAGCATGCTATCCTCTAAGGCTGCTGATGGGAAGGAGGTTGGATCATTAGAATATACCAATACCAAGCAGATATAACACTTGTGCTTGCAAAATTGTTTATAATCAAAGAATGTTTACCACTGGAAAGTATTCTGTGTTGGCTCTGGTCTCTTACTGGTCTCGATACTAAATAGCGGCCCGAGAGTTTATGGCCATTGAGTTCACGAATAGCATTTCCACATATCTGTGACGATGCAAAAGTTGCAAAAGCAAACCTGAAATATAGGAATGCCAATGATACATAAATAAGATTTTCTTTTTAATTGTTCTAAAAATATGTTGCAATGATTCTTTGGAAAAAAATTAAGAGATCAATAAATCTGCACATAATTTTGCAAAATGAACTACACAAGATATCATAACAGTGCACTTTCAGGGCATACCAAATTTGAAGTTAAAAATAATAATAATTAAATGAAGTTCTCCCCTCAAAAGGGTTATGATGAACACATGTGATAAGGATACAAATATTGATTAAATTACAATTAAGATATCTGTAAACTTTCTAATTTGTGACAACAGTCTTTCCAAAATATTCCACTGATGCCAAACTTAACGTTATACAAATCTAGACAAATTCTGATTTTCCTTTTCAGTAAAGTTAATATGCTAGTGCTACCATACCTCTTGTCTCCCTCTGAATGCACTTTTAGTGTGAGTGCATTGAGACCTTTCACTAAATTTTCCAACTCTTTCTGAAACAAAACAATTTAGTTTTAGTAGATTTGAAAAACCAAACAGTCATAGCCTTTCCATGTTTCTATGAACAAATAAAGTATTTTTTTTTAAAAGAACTTCACTGGATGTACCAGTTAAAAATCATTGATCTCCCCGGCATCAATGTTTGACAAATTATGCAGCCTCAGTAGCTCTGATCACACCAATAGTCTGTAAAACATCAACAAATAAAACATAGGCCAAATGTTTAAGAGAAATGCTGACAAGGCTTTTTGTGATCATTTCCTAAAAATCAATATTTTAAATACAAGGGCTGACTCAATCACACCCCCATTGCTTTTTTTTTTAAGTCTCAAACTAAGGCTATATTTGGATGGTCCATATGTCCGTGTAAGAAAAAAATCACTTCATTGTACTTTTGAATCATTGACCGACGGACAGCCTTAAAACTGACCAGATTATTGGGGTTTTTTTGTAAACTTTGAGAACATTTTTTTTTAAATGACAGCCAATTGTTTCATTAAAGATCATTTAAATCCTTTCCCAGATGACTTGAGGAGATGATAATTTTGCCCAATCAAAATGCAAGTCACATATTAAATTTAGCCCTAATTTTCATTGTTATCTTGATGATTCTCTTTGGCTGAAATTTGTCATTTCTTTCAAAATGGCAGCCTCACTGACTCAGTGAAAGCTATTAGATTTTTTCTTGAAATCAGAATTTTTTATAAGAATTTTAAAGAAAAATTCAAGAAAAAAATATTATGCCCAGTAATTTCAGAAAAAAAAATTGAAGGACAAACAGAATCACAGAAAATTCCTCCCTCATTGCATAAGAAAATGGCAGGACTCTCCAAATATCACCTTTTATTGCATTATAATAAAACCAGAGATTTCAAAGATTAATACTTACTTCTTTGAGATGATGGGGTATATTACCAATGTATGCTGACTTTGTTGACAGTTCTGGTCCTTGAAATCAATTAAACACTTTGTCAGCTGACATATTATGGTATTCTAACATTATCATTTTCTCAAGAAATAGATTGGGACATTTCCCTTTTTTATCTTGATAGCTCATCCCTGAACACAAGTAAAACTATCTCCTTACTTTAAATTTTGTATTCTTGATAACAAAATTTGTCATGAAAAATAAAAACATTGGAATCAATGAAATGACACTGTCTGGTTGAGATATCTGTGCTATTGAAAAGAGTCGTGTTTGGATTTATTTATGGCCATTTGATTGTATTAACTGAACAAGTAAATAGACATGAAAAGTAAATACATTGCTAAGTTGTTTTATGATCATAGTTTTTTTATAATTTGCGCATTATCCATTTGCACAGTATGTTTTTAGTGACGCGTGGAACTTTTAATCATTATTTATTTGACAGTAAGAAATGAGGAGTTACTTTTAGGTGCAGACTGACTTCTTGATCTGGCTAAAGTTGTGGTTTGTATCGGTGGGATAGAAATATTGTACTCCTCTCCTAAACTATCCAGAACCCTTTCAGCTGATTCTTTACTTGTGTACCGTACATAGATACACCTGAATATAAAGAATCAGAAAAACAAAATTTGTGTGAGATAAAGCAGTGGAGTGAAACACCACTTGGTCTTGTAGCTTTTAATTTCAATTATATCATCTCCATCGTCCCCAGTGCACAGTCTTATATTATAATGCCAATCAAGACAAACAATATTTTTGTATCTTAATTTTAGTTCTAATCGGGGCATTGGTAATATTCTGTCAGCAACTTTACTGAGTTTCTTGCCCCTTCCTTATGTCTGGGACCCAGGCAGCATAAAAAAGGTCCAAGTGGGATGGTAACAGTCAAATCAATTACATATTCAGAAAAGAGTTACTGTATTATTCAAGAGCAGATATCCTTCAGTAAATATGAGAACATACCTGCTTGTCATGTTAATGTCACCAATGTCTCCAAAGAGACCAAATGTTTCCTGAACTTCCTACAAATAAATAGAATAATACTTAAGATGTCAAGTTTTCTAATAAATAACTTATTGCTAATAAAAATATCAAAGATTAATTTTCAGAAAGAAATAATCAATGGTATCACATCAGAGAACTTATTTTCTAATCACATCATAAATCAATATCCCACCTGTACAGTAATGCCTTTCTTGTACCATGGCATACATATATTGTACATGTTGAACTTGTCAGGCATGAGTCCTTTCCATAGGTTTCTCCTGGTTTGGGCAGGGGCCCTTTCTCCTTCTGGTGATTTTTCACTAATTAATTGAACATCCTCTGTATTCACTGATCCCTTGAATGCTCCTGAAACACATTTATATTTAAATCTCAAGGACTTTATTTTCTAATTTTACAAGTATTCCTTTAAAAAGAAAGTTGGAGATGTCAGATAATGTGAAATAGGAGTGCCAGGCATTTGACAATACATAATTCATGTGTCAGAATAAATACAACCATTACAGTGGCATTTCAATTTATCTTTTTTTTTGACAATATTTTGGTTGGGTTTAAATTTTGGTGACACCCTCATTACAACTCTGACTTGCTTGCACATGTAATTATTTGATCAATAAATGCCACATCTGATGAACATTTTGGCATCTGTTTGAAGGTGTGCATAAGCACCTTCCCCGGAACAGGAAACATTGGATTGTTCTCATGGCGAGAGTCTGCAGCCCCCAAAGAAATAGCTAAAAAAAAATCAGGTTCAGCACTTGAGAAGCCTGTAGGTTTTCCTACAAACTTTCTTGAGTTGATGTCATAATTGACAGGGTGATTATTATGAGGTAATGGAAGTGTTTTCCTGTACCTCTCTGTTAGGGTGTTTCATTTTTCGGACTCTTTTTCCGATCAAGCTGCTCATTAAAAGAAATGATCTCTGATATGTAGTGAACCCACAGAAAAAATTTGAGACCAATCGATCAACTTTTAGACCCCCCCCTACCACCTTGTATGTATGACCTCGGAAATCAGTGCGCGGTGGCCATTTTCTGGTTAAAATTCAAGTCTCATTGCCTCATAATTTCATTTTATTCAACTCAGGTATTGTCTGTTTCACACAAATGTAGTTTTTAAGGTTACTTAATATTTCCAGATCATTCCCATTTAATTTGGGTCAAAATCATTCAAATTCATGACATTAATTCTGAAAAATATACATTTTCAAATTAATTTCACACTCATATCAGATAAATTTTTCACATTATTTCCACATTAACTTCAAATTGAGAATTATATTATAGTATGAAAGTTCACAGATTTGTCTCCATTTCATTTTTAGCTCTGCTGAGACACAGAGCTTTAGGAGTGGGGAAAATGTTTGTCTGTCCGTCCGTCTGTCAAAATTTCTTTGAAAGTTTTCAAAACTACCAGTAATATATGTTTCAAATTTGTCCTTCACCCCCATTTCTGCTACATCTTTGACAAATGCCACTACTTTAACAATAGCTGCCATTTGTCTGTATTCCTCATCATCTTGCCAGTGCTCTGGTGGTAAATGGAGCCATCTTCCATCCATTCCTAGGAGTTCAAACAGGAGCCATGACTGTGACCCAATCTGGGAGTAGTGAGACATTTCCCTGTTAAAGCATGTTTCTTTGGGAAGAATGCTTTTCTAGAATGAATAGAGAGGGCTAGGCATAGCTAGAAGTTGTGTGATAATTGCAGTCTTCATCCCATCATTCAATGATCTGTCAAACAAGACAAATACTACTCAGTCAGATACCACAAATGACTAAGCATAGAGTTCTTGACCACGATAGCTATGGATGATGCATCAACTGCCTAAAATATATGACATAACATGGTGTAAGAGAATTTGGGAGAACAATTTATGCTAAATGTTAAAATGAATATGTGAAAGATAAATTTCAAACTGTGAATTAATAGCCTCAGAATCATATCACATCTGATAGTCACACATATCCCACAGCCACAGATTAAAATGTGGACCTGGAGCAGCCCAGCATGCCTAAAGAAACCAAGACCCATGGAACAGGGACATGTACTGGCCCATCCTATCAAAGTCAGCCAGTATTGCAGGTGTAATGAGACCTTTTGTTGAATAAGATCAAGCATAGACAAATTTGCCATGTGAGCTCCACATTCTCTTCATCATGCCTGATTTCTTGCCTCAGCATTGTATATCATGAATATGGCAAAACTGGCGGGTGAAACATGACCAGATCTCATCACACCTGAAATACTGGTTGGCAATAATAGTTTAGACCAGCACATTGCCCTGTTTCATGGGCCTTAGTTTCTTCAGGTTACACTTGGTTGCTCCAGCTCCGAATTTAGATCTCCAGCTGTGGGTGGATATGTGTGACTATGAGATGTGATATAATTCTGAGGCTATTAATTCACAGTTTGAAATTTATCTTTTGCATATCCATTTTAACATTAGATATAAATGTTTCTCCCAATTTCTCTTACACCACATTATGTCATACATTTTAGGCAGTTGATGCATCATCCATAGCTGTCGTGGTCAAGAACTCTATGCTAAGTTATTTGTGGTATCTGTCATTTTTGGTATCTCTGGTGGTATTTCTCTTGTTTGACAGATCATTGAATGATGGGATGAAGACTGTCATTGCCACACTACTTCAAGCTATGCCTAGTCTTGCTCTATTCATTCCAGAAAAACCAGTCTTCTCAAGGAAATGTCTCACTACTCCCCAATTCTCCCTATCTGCTCTCCCGTATCCGCTGCATTTTCAGAGCGCTACGATCGAATTTCACCTCGATTGTTGCACTGGGTACTTCCGGTCCAATTATACACCAGTCAAAACAAACGCACGTTATTCCTCCGTCATTTCAATCTGCTAGATAAGTGTGTACAGGTCTTCAACGGTCATCTTATGTTCACTAATTGATTAATCATGTTCCAATGTAAATAAACTGAACTGCAATTTCAAAAATATGTGCTGCATGTGTCCCGAGTGCAGACATTCACTACGTGAGGTCCGTGGGCCTTGAGTGATCTGTCAGTGCCCCGGAAGTATAGCGTGCAACAAATCGGCCCACAATGCATTGCGAATCAACCGAGCTGACATCTGGTGTTCAATAAACCGGGAGAGCAGATAGCGAGAATTGGGTCATAGTCATGGCTCCTGTTTGAACTCCTAGGAATGGATGGAAGATGGCTCCATTTACTACCAGAGCACTGGCAAGATGATGAGGAATACAGACAAATGGCAGCTATTGTAAAAGTAGTGGCATTTGTCAAAGATGCAGCAGAAATGGGAGTGAAGGACATCCAGGATTAAGCTGTCCATGTCTCTTCTTCACACAGACTTAAAATTCCATAATTCCTTAAAAATGAGATGGAGACAAATCTGTGAACTTTCACACTAAAATATAATTCTCAATTTTGAAGTTATTGTGGACATAATGTGAACATATGTATCCGATATGAGTGTGAAATTGATTTGAAAATGAATATTTTTCCGAATTAATGTCTTGAATTTCTATAATCTGAGCCCAAAATGTTGTCAAGGAGAAATACTAGCCAATGAGAATTGACATGACAAGTTGGGGCCAAATTTGATATGTAACATGCATTTTGATTGGTCAATATCATTTTCTGCTCTTGAATTGGTTTTAAATGATCTGTTAGGAAGAAATGTTCACAAACATTACAAAAACAATGATAATCATAGCCCTAAGGCCATCGACATATGTTTATTCACTTTTAAGTGGTTGCTGAAATATGCTCAGTACAAAATTTCTAACCTCGAGGTCACTGCACTAAGGTCAATGGTGACATCACTAAGATTTGAAGGAATCTGAATCTTTGCCTCAATGTCTACCTCTGTATAAAATCTGAAACATATATTACTGGTAGTTTTGGAGAAGAAGACTTTCAAAGAATTTTTGACAGACGGACGGACAGACAGACATTTTCCCCACTCCTAAAGCTCTGTGTCTCAGCAGAGCTGAAAATGAAATGGAGACAAATCTGTGAACTTTCATACTATAATATAATTCTCAATTTGAAGTTAATGTGGAAATAATGTGAAAAATTTATCCGATATGAGTGTGAAATTAATTTGAAAATGTATATTTTTCAGAATTAATGTCATGAATTTGAATGATTTTGACCCAAATTAAATGGGAATGATCTGGAAATATTAAGTAACCTTTAAAACTACATTTGTGTGACACAGACACTACCTGAGTTGAATAAAATGAAATTATGAGGCAATGAGACTTGAATTTTAACCAGAAAATGGCCACCGCGCACTGATTTCCGAGGTCATACATACAAGGTGGTAGGGGGGGGTCTAAAAGTTGATCGATTGGTCTTAAATTTTGTCTGTGGGTTTACTACATATCAGAGATCATTTCTTTTAATGAGCAGCTTGATCGGAAAAAAAGTCCGAAAAATGAAACACCCTACTCTCTGTCATGAACTTAACCGCTTTTATTTTATGCAACATTATATTACAGACTATATGTAGCTACTATGAGATCAGTTCTGAAATTTTAATCTGTCAGTTGAGCTTACCTTCTTTCTTGGATTCTAGAAGGAATTCATCTCGGCGTGAAAGTCTTTCTGGTTGACTCTCATTTTCATCTGACATTTTCACCTTAAAATAAATATTGATTTTAAATAGATTGAATTTATAGTTTAATATTTGTTGACAATTTGGGACTTGATCTCAGCTTTTACTCTCATTATGTCATAACAAAAGAAAGAATTTATGACACAATCACGAGCTTTCAGTCATTTTAGCACATTTATTTTGAATATTATATATATCCCCAGAAATATTTAAACATTAAATGTCTCTGATATCCTCCCCCCAATAGTCAAATGACTGGCCCCTTGCAATAATTGAAAATAAAACCTCATCATGTTCATGGTTCTCATGTTGTGTGCAGCTTTTATGTCACTCACTGTGCACAAGGACTGTAGTCAAAGATGTGCATACGATGCAGGATATCTTAACTCATTAAGGTAGAAGAGATACTTGTGTCGAGACTGAAGCATGCCATCTTCTCGAACACGTTTTTGAAAATAGGTCAAGACGAAAGAACAATTGACACAAATGAAATCCGTTGAGCACAACTTTCTGCCATAATAATAGCTAAACACTTCATTTCTCGGAAATAACATGACTTTCGCTCGTCTCGGTGGAGTCTTACTGGCTGTTTTCCAACAATAGTCATCCTGAAAAAACTTACTTTTTAGATGCTCCCTGTGTTTGTGAGTGGCAAAACTTCTCCCAAAATATTCATTCAAGCGCCCTCTATGGTGAGCAAGAGTCGCAGATGAGATAAATTCATCCGCTAGAGGACGACACATTCGGGATAGATATACATATTGTTGGAAAGATGGGATTGATGGTGAATTGCTTGGGCCTTTGGGGATGCTCAATTAAGGGTCATCTCAAGGTCAAACGTTTTCAAATGAAAAATGCCATCTCGGGTCATAGATTCCATGTAAAAATCGACATAAGTGATAATTAAATTTAATTCAGGGCAAGCTTAAGCTTAAGCGTTAGTGGTCATATCGTTAGCACTGGTAGGGTCCAACTGTAGTTGCAGTGGATATAGTTATAAATATTTCTGAATAATCAAATATTAGTTTCAAAAACCTGTCTTATTTATAAATGAGAATTTTTTTTTTATGTGTAATTTGATTCACATTATTATTACTACAGTCTACTATCCGAGTTTAATAAAGTACAATGCTTTATGTGTACAAAGAGGCTATCGGTGTGGGGTTTAGCCTCTAAAAATGTAAAAAATCTCAGAAATAGCTATATATAGTATTAGAATATGCTTAAATTTCAAATATATGCATTAGGTCTGGTTTATCTCTCTTTTTACACATACTCTGCTAAACAATAATGTCTTTTCCATAAGTCTGTGATTTCATAGAAAACTTTTTTCATAGAATTACGCTTTTTTTTCAATGCCCAATATAATCCAATGCGCTGAATTTCTCACTGATCCCTTTGAAAAAAAAAACCCTGGGCAAAAATTTGTTCAGTGATAATACTGTATTTGATAATTGAAATCTTCAGGAGAAGGGTGTACATTAATGGACAAACCAGACCTAATTGATAGTTAAAGTTCATTGCCAGTTATACTGACTTGAATGAGTTGGAATATTTTTTCCCATAGACTTTACATTATATCGGCTGTAACCTTGAGGTCACTATCTTAAAATGCTTATAAAATCACTAATTTAATATTTGTTCATGCAGTTTGCATTGCTGAATTCATATTGACTCACAGATTCAAAAGATGTTGATAAAAGCTTAATTATAAGAACTGTTGATTTTCTCAATTTTCATATATCAAGGTCATATATCAAGGTCATTTCAAGGTCAAATATTATTTTCAAAATATTTCATATTTTAGGCATATATGAGGGTGCTGAGATTTCTTTTAGCCTATCCCATGTATTTTTAGAGCTATATGACATGTCCATTAAAGCTCAGGATGTTGAAGATATGGTTGTCCTACAGGTATGTAGCTGCCACTTGGGGTAGCACACGAGCCCACACGCCACGCAAACTGCACAAACTGTGACAACGTCGTCCTCTGGTGGAGTTTGCCGCAAAGGCTGCACACGATTATCTTCGCCGTTGGCGAAAGTAGGGTATACCATTTTCAAGATTTTGTCCCGCCGAATTCGCCGAGGGTTATCGGAAGGAAGAGAGTTCGGCTTCCCCGACTTCTTGCAACTAGCATTTGCCGGCTCTATCGTGGACAAACTGTATGATCCGGGTTTATCTTGCCGGTCCCAATCGTGTGCAGCCACAAGTCTTTTCGAGTTTAACCCGGAAAGACTTCTCCGGGATCCGATAAATGTTGTCGGTTTCAACTACGGTCGTCCAGAGACTAAAGCCACATTTGCGAAAGGAAAGTCGCCAATGGAGAGGACACCTGGGCTGTCCCGGACAACATGATGTGTGGATAAATAGAACGGTAGGCTGGCTGGCAACCGGCTGATCAAGCTGGGCCACAACTTATCTGTAGACTTACATTATCTCGTGATAAATGTACTGAGTACACACAAAAACTGTGAGCCGCAAACCACTGCACGTCAATGCTAACAGTAACATATGTTTACAGCCGACAGCAGAGCCGCGGTCCCATTTTTCAAAGTATTTTCAGTGCATCTGCAAAATATTCTCTTCAGATTTTTGTCAGAGACATACATATTATACCCAAAGACATCGGCAAAATAGACTTGAAATCCACTGTTTCTATACCCTAGTACGGCAATCAGTACCCTTTCCTCCTTGCAGGTCCCCGACCTGGGAGAAGGGTACTGACGACTTGTGTACTAATTTCACGGGGGTGCGCCTCGGGAATGAAGGCGCTAATTTTAAACTGTGAAAACAATGTCACACCTGCAGTTTTGAGTCCAATCTTTTGGGCACTTCATTCCATGTCTTCACAGCTTTTTATTTCACTGATATCCATAGGTATTGGTGAAGTAAATATATATAATAATTGGAATATCCTCTGGATTAAGAAAATTGTATCATTCTACTGCCATAATGAATGGTGCATTATGGTATAGAAGTAGTCAACCATGAAAAGTGGGTTGCCTGAGACAAAAGGATCACAAAGGGGTCAAGCCTAAGACAAAAGAAAGACACACCTACTTTTTTAATTATTATAAATCTTATACATTTATTTGTCTGCAACATGTAATTGTTATTTTAAAAAAAACTATTTGTTCAACCTTATCAAAAAAAAATATTGTTTTCGAGAAAAAATATAGTGAGATTGACCCACTTGTAATAGTAAACAATGTAACATGGCTGCCAACTTTACTTTGCCAGGGTTGCTCACATGAAATAAGAATATTTTCAACCTTTAACAGATACCAACTCTAGAAGGTAGGAAAGAAATAGAGACAATTTTAGCCCATTTTAAATAAATAACTAAAAATATGATACAGGTATACATGCAGACTTTGCAAAAATGCCCAATTCTAGATTTTGCTTCGAGATCACCAGAAAAAATAGAGGGTCCAGTCTATACCGTACATGGGCCTCTGGCCCATGATTTCGGTATATGGTTGCTATACTACTATACCCAAAGACAGCGTCAAAATAGACTTGAAATCCTCTGATTTTAGAAATACCAAGCACTGCCCATCATATTGAAGTTTCCCCAGTAAATGAACTCGACCTCCGGCGATTGACTGTTGCCGTTCTGACCCATGCCACTATCTTTCTCAGTCATAATGTCTAAAAATACAAATCCGGGTGAATTCTGCAGTGTTTTTTCTTCAGTTTTTTACCCGATATCAAACATGACAACGTGAAATGGCATTTGGAAGAGTCCAAGTGATGACGTCATGGAAACAAAAAGGGAGAAACTTCATATGATGTCAGAAGTATCACAACGTTGTGGAGTTTCCAGATTGTTGCTGTCACTCCCGTGAATAAACTGACCCACTTTCACGTCTTTGCGCAAACTCGTAAACAATGGCGAAACGATGCGGAGATCAAGAAGAAACAAAGAAATATTTTCAAACAGGGCTGATATCTTAGGTTGATTTAAACGGTACATTTTGTTGTGCCCAGAAAAATGTAAGAAGACATATTTTTAGTTTTGGATTTTTAAAAATTTATTTAATATATATAATATATATAATATATATATATATTGATATATTCAACAATGTTTTAATAATAGATCAAGTACTTTTGTGAATGCTGATGAAATATGAATTATCACGTGAATAACGAGACAAATCATTTAAATATTATTTCCGAAATTCAGCAATACAACCTCCCAGTTAATAAAATTTAAAATGAATGAATTTTGAAATGTTTACCTGTTCAGAAAGAATGTCTACCTCGTGCATCAGAAGTTTTAGAATCAATCGAGTAGATTTGCATAAATGTAAAATAGCATCTGTCTACTAGGTAAACGAAACGAAATTCTCTACAAATAGAGATATCCACTTCCGTTTTTTCTGAGCCCAACAAAACGAATTTGGTTGGTGAGACAAAATTCCTCTAATTTTTTTATTTTTAGTTGCCGGAAGTCGAGTTCTTACAGAGTCGGGACTTCAATTGGAAGGGCAGTGCATGGTATTTCTAAAATCAAAGGATTTCAAGTCTATTTTGACGATGGCTTTGGGTATAGAAACAACACGCACTGCCCATCCTATTGAAGTTTCCCAACTATATGAACTTGACCTCCGGCGATTGACTTTTGCAATTCAGATCCCTGTCATTATCGTTTCCAGTCATAATGTCTGTAAATGCAAATCCGGGGGTTATCTTTTCCTCAGTTTTTTACCCGACATTATGCTTGACAACATGATATGACATTCAGAGGAGTCCAGGGGATGACATCATGGAAACACAAAGGGAGAAACTTCATATGATGTCAGAAGTGCCACTGCATTGTTGAGCTTCCAGATTGTTGCTGTCACTCCCATGAATAAACTGACCCACTTTCACCTCTTTGTGCAAACTCGTATACAATGGCAAAACGATGCTGAAATCAAGAAACAACAAAGAAATATTTTCAAACAGGACTGACATCTTATGTTGATTTAAAGAGTACATGATTGATTGATAGTTGCCGGAAGTCGAGTTATACCAGAGTCATGGCAATACAAGGTGTTTCTGGAAACAGTGGTTTTCAAGTTTATTTTGACACTGTCTTTGGGTATAGAGAGCTAACAACCATAGGATTCGCGCAATCAAGAAAAAAAAAGAAATTCTTTCTGACAAACTTGTTGAAAACCTGTTGCCAGAAGTTGAGTTCTACTGGAGTCGTGTAAACTGGATGGGCAGTGTGTGGTGTTTCTGGAAACGCTGGAAGTCTATTTTGACGGTGGATATAAACGTAATAAATTTGTCATAAAATTTACACTATAAATAACAAGAAACTGTTACACACTCAACTGTAATGAAATTTGTTAAAATTGGGATGATTTTGATACACTTTTGATGCCTTTTGTGAGACATAGAAAAGTTTTATGTAACAGAACCACCCAGATTGGTTCAGAATTGGTCCAGAACAATGGTATGACGTCATACCACCCAGATATGTTTCGATTACCGCCCAGATTGGTTCAGAGCTCTCCTACCCCTGAGTTTGATATAGGGTAAAAAAAACTGAAGAAGAAACACTACAGAATGCACACAGATTTGTATCTATAGACATTATGACTGGGAAAGATAGTAGCATGGGTCAAAATTGCACCAGTTAATCGCCGGAGGTCGAGTTCAATCAGTAAGGAAACTTCAATATGATGGGTAGTGCATGGTATAGGAAACAGTGGATTTCAAGTCTATTTTGACGATGACTATTGGTATAGGGAAATGTCTTGTATGTGTAAAACAAATAGAACCATGTTTTTTTTGGCATAGAAAATTTGGTTTGAATGGTGTGAATAAATTGTTATGAAAATTGCACCCATTGACCCCGATTTCATCACAATGTGCATGTGGGCAAGTACCAGCTTGTTACAAACATAGAAAATTTGGCCTTGCTCAGTCAGTTCTTGGCTGATTTACGTCAATGACAACTAAAAATTGAGCTATTGAGCTCTTTTTTTTCAAATATGTAAGTCAGATGATCCATATATTAATTTTCATCTTTCGGCATAGAAGAGAGGTCAGTGCACGAAGGCTACGATTGTATGCACAATGACGTGACTCTGACTTGTAAATCTTGTAAGAATTTTACATAGGCTCATTGCTTTATAAGATAAAGTAATGACAAGTCTTACTGATGGATATATATCCCACTTTATCTCATACTTGGTGCTTCAAGAGAGTGTTCTGCACCTATGAGATATTCTTTTGCAGATCACCCCTCTGCCGAACTACTTTCGCAGATCACCCCTCTGCCGAACTACTTTTGCAAATCATCCTTGGTCCAAATGACGACTGAGATCCTTCCACCAGAACCAACAAAAGAGATCTGTCAGGCTGAACACTGCATGAACCCATGCTCTTGACTTTATCGCATATTTATCTACCGCAGATGGTTTATATACCAGACCAGTGTTAACATTGTAAAAAGTACAGATCTTAAGAAATGAACATGTGAGTGCAGTGTTCAGGCTGACAGATATCTCTCAAGTTGGTTCTGGTGGAAGGATCTCAATGCCCACCTCTCAATGACGTCATTACATAGTAAAATATATGTGGCAATGACGTCATTGAGTGTGACGTCATTAAAAAGGGGGCGTGGCATTGTTTATGTTGTTTGACACACACAACATAGGTCGGTACATAGGTCCATGCAGGCTGCAATATTTTCCACACAGTTTTGCTTTAAATAGATTGGACATCAAACCAAAACTTTATCTCATACCTATCTGCAGGAGTTAAGTATGAGATAAAGTCAAGAACATAGGTTTGTGCAGTGTTCAGGCTGCCAGATCTCTCACGTTGGTTCTGGTGGAAGGATCTCACAATATAGAGTGGCACTATGCCCACCTCTCAATGGCGTCATAACATAATAAATTATATGTTATAATGACGTCATTGTGACGTCAGTGTGACGTCATTAAAAAGGGGGCGTGGCATTGTTTATGTTGTTTGACACACACAACATAGGTCCCAACATGCTGCAATGTTTTCCTCTCTGTTTTGCTTTAAATAGATTGGATATCAAACCAAAACCTTTATCTCATACCTATCTGTAGGAGTTAAGTATGAGATAAAGTCAAGAACATAGGTTCGTGCAGTGTTCAGGCTGACAGATCTCTCTCGTTGGTTCTGGTGGAAGGATCTCACTCGTCCTTCGGACTCTTGAGATCCTTCCACCAGAACCAACTTGAGAGATCTGTCAGCCTGAACACTGCACTCACATGTTCTTGCCTTAATATCATACATATAGATAACTGTTCATGTTATGTCAGATTATTTATTTATTGACAAAGATCAAAATGCACGAAACGGGCAGTCGTTAGCCCTTTGTAAATGTGTAGGTCTACTCTCATGTGCATCCAGCTCACTATAACATCCTCATCGCTTATTTATACATTTCACTTTGGCTCTATTGTATCAAATTTACCATGTGTCTTTTGTGGACTGGGTGTCACTCTTTATGAAATGACATCTATTAATTTTCTAAAGCGATTGTAGTATGTTAGATTGCAAGATTGACAAGTCAGGGTCACATCCTTGTCACATCCTTGTGCACTAAACTTGGGACACATTATCAAACATAACCTGTTCGACTTAGCCTACTTAGCCGTGTGATTTCAATTAAATTAACTTTTTATTTCTAATTTCAAAATTTTGTTTGGCCTTTTGGGTCAAATGGCTGACTGGAAGGAGATTTTATCAATTTTGAGCCATTATTGAATGACTGGAGCTGACTTCTCATGGGGTCTACATTCAGCCACAGTCAAACTGGGGGACAGAACTCTCAACTCATGAAATCTCCTTTTAGAAAGTTATTTGTACCTGAAGGGCAAACTAATGTAGACAAGAGATAGTAGTAAATTGGTGATTTAATTTAAATTTAACTGTTGAACAGGCATGATAGAGCAGGTTATCCATATTAAAGAGAACTGTACCTCCGACATCAAACAATTACTCATGAACATCAGAGTCACAAAGTCTACAAAGAAAAAATTGTTGTCTTTTGATTTGATCCCAGCTTTATTTTGCTTGTGCAGTGCAGTGAAACTTTGTAATTGCAAGGAACCTTGCTTTTGGACTTGTCAAAATCCTATCATGAGTCTTGTAGCGGTTAGGTGCTTTACTGAATAGGTTGAAAAGGACTAGTAACACAGATGGCAAAACTGAGTTTGAAATGGAGGTTTTGTTGGTCTTTAAATTCTTTACATTTCCCAGTTTTTAAACACACATTTACAAACACAAATATATTTGTTCAGATATACTTTTCATAAATGTTTTTATTTGTAGAATCATCTCCAAGTATAAACTTTTGAGATCAGGGATGGCGAAAAGGCGATGTACTCCAACACGATGTATTTCACTAGGAATTATCCTTGTTCTGGCATTCACATTTTATATAGCAGTGCTGCTAATGCCTGGTGAACCATGCAACTGTGATAGTTTATTTGCTGTAAAAAGACTCGAGTCTCTTAAGGAGGAGGCCAGAAGGAAGCAAGATGACCAAGAAAAAGAATACCTCTTGAAAGGAGATGATCCATCATGGAGTGAACATAGGCTGTGTCTGGTCGTGCCATTCAAAGATAGATTTGAAGAGTTGATGGAATTTGTTCCCCATATGCATAAATTTCTTAATTATCAGAAAATTCGACACAGGATTCTCATCATAGATCAAGTGGATAATCTGAGGTGAGGATTTAAAGGGATTAAGCACCAATTTTGGAAAAATCGTTTAAAATTTATATATTGGTGAAAAATATAATTGTCTTTGATCTCTATTTTCTATTTTATTGATGCATCCCCATGTTTGCCTGTTAATTCTGTTTTAACAGGACCCTAATCTATTGCCCCGTTATTAAAGCAAACTTCTTTCTTGGCGTCATTTTTATGTGGAGTGTGATCATAGAGCCACTGAAAGGTAAAATGACGTCATAAGAGTATGGCAATACACTTATGATATCATGAAATGGATTGTCCTTTGAATAGTGCCAGAATGACGTCAATCAGTGCTACCCTATTTTGAGCCTCAATTGAGGTAAAAAAAAGTACATACTACCCGTGTTTACCCGTCACGTGCAGCTTATGGCTCAGACAGACCTGTGCTGGGAGTGCAACTCTTATGTCTTATAACAACTTATATTATTACTCTATTATAATTTTAATTTGTCATGATGTTCATATGTGGCTAAGCTTTCAATACACAAAATTGTAGAATTGATGCTTAATACTTTTAAATATTTTTGTACTGGATTGCACTTGTGCAAAATGCTATTTAAAATGATGTCATATGTTAAAGTGACCATTTCTATTTATTTTTCATTAAGCTCAGCATTTTCCCATTTTTTAGGACTTTTTGAAATAATTTAATAGCTATCATTGAATTCTCAAGGAGGCTGCTATTTTTAATAACCAGGCCTTGACATGAAGAAAAAATGTTGGTTGCCCAGTTGGGCCACCAGAGCATGAGAAGTGGTGGCCCGAAATTTCTTAGGATAATAGGATGTGTGATACAATAAAGAGCATTGTACATAAGGCCGTATAGTGTCTGAGTGGGGAATACTTGTCCCAATCAAACGTCTATTGATCGTCATATAATATCTATCAATGATTAGAATAATAAAATCAAGATAGTTTGGGCCACTAAAAGACCAAAAATGTGATTGCCCACTGGGCCAATGCATATGTCAAGCCCTGATAACATGACATACATTGATCAGCCAATTCTTTGCTGAACAGAGGTTGAGAATGATCTAACAGGATTTCATGTGACCTTTAATGTCTGTTTTTTTTTACATTATTATGTAAACTTAAGTAAACTTATGTCAAAGAAAACTTAGTAATGAAATTTTATATCTGTTTTTTTTTCAGATTTAACCGTGCTTCCTTGATCAACTTAGGTTTTCTGCAGGCAGAGGCTGAGGGTTGTGATTATATTGCTATGCATGATGTGGACCTTATGCCACTCAATCCAAATCTGAACTACGGGTATCCTGAGGATGGGCCGTATCACGTATCAGCACCTAACCTGCACCCTAAATATCACTACAGGACATTCGTAGGAGGCATCCTTCTAATAAACAACAAACACTTCAGACTGGTATGTTGTAATTGTGTTTCAATTTTCAAATCTAATATTATAATTGTATATTTTATTATGCCCTCCGTGCATAATGACAGAATTTCCAATACTTTTTGCATTAAGGACAAAAAATAAGATTGATGAATACAGGCAACCATAATGCTATCCCACTCTTCTGTAATAATTTAAACTGAATGAAAGAATGTTGAAATTAGGTCAATAATGCTACCCTACATTTTTGTAGTAATTCATATGTCTAAAAATGCAGTGGTCAAATGCATAAATATCCCATTTTCATGTTTTTACCAAAAGTTTTTTTCCATACACATTACAAAAAACCAAGGTTCCACCCATCCTGAAAGCCACTGAGAAATAAAATTATTTGATGAGAAAATAATAAATGGTGAAACATGTCTAATATATTTGTTTGGAACACTGAGACTGTAAGATATTTTATTCATTCCATGACATGTCAGAAGATTTACTTCATTATTATGGATAATATAATTTTGGATGATTTAATTTTTAGGTGAATGGATTATCTAACCGTTATTGGGGATGGGGTAGAGAAGATGATGAGTTTTATGTGCGGATGGTGGAAGCAGATCTGAAGGTAAATAATGAAACATGCAATGCAAGAATTAACTTATTCACATGTTAAATTTGTCAAAAATACTATATGCTAGATATATATTTTATTTGTTTGAAATTTATTTGTTAAATATATTTGATTATATATGCCAGATATGTCTTTGAAATGATCATAATTTACCAACTTGATTCTGACACATATTGTTGATATTTTGCAAAATACTACCAATAGCATCTACTCTCTCAACATTTATCTTACACAATATCTTTGTTCGTAATTTTTAGAAAATAATATGTAACAAGGTCACAATGACCTACATAAGGGTTATATAGGTCACAGCTTCCAAATATTGTGAATCTAATCCTTTGCAAATCAGAGAAGATTAGATCGTGATATTATGTAAATATATGTAAATATCCATGGTAATTTATTTTGGTCCACTTTTTCTGACCTTTGGAGAATAATTTCTCTAGATTACTTTGACTGCCTTGGATAGTGCACCTTGTATGCATTAAATAATGTGCTAACTATCTAGTTTTCTTTCAAAACTCATGTTGTATCTGAACTTGACCATGCCAGATTTTTTCATTGTATTTCAATTAAATACGAAGATCCCAATTTTATATCTATCATGCTTGGAAAACTCATATTCAGAGTTATTGGCTAGAGTTGAAGTTTGTGCTCAGACTTGTTTATGTTCAGATTCTGAGTTTTCATGCTCAGATTCTAAGGCAGTTCAGAAAGCCTAAATAAACTCAAGTGAATCAAATGGAGATATATTCCTTTCTTACAGGACGAGCTGTTGCAAAGTTCAAAGTGATCCCCCATTGTGAGCTTCTGTTATTCTGTAACCCTTGTGGGTCTCTATTCTCTCATATAAATGTGTCACAGTATGACATCATTAGAGAAGTTACTCAAATAACAATGAAAACATGATGTACTTTCTTCAAGCCTGAGCATATTCTTAGTAAAGTATGCACCACAACTAAGCAAGTTTATTTGACTTTGATACAACATTTTTTTCTTTATTTTTGATTTCCTAATAATATCCCCCCAAAGAGTCATACAAAACATACTTTTCTATTCAAATGAAACTACCTATGCATGGGCCAATGTCACTGTCCAATAGAGTTGGCTTTAGGGTTATATGTGACAGACAGACCTGTCCACACTGTAATTTGTATATGCACAGAGAGCATTATGAATGGGGTAAATTTAACTTACACAAGGCTTCCCTGCTAATCCCAGTCAAATGGAATGTACCGGTAATACTTAATACAAAGGTTACCTTGGGGACATTATTTCAGATTTATAGACCAAAGAACATAACAACAGGGTATGATACATTTAAACATTTCCATGAGAAAGTCAAGAGGCCAAGGGACTACAAGAGATATGGAAATCAAAGAAAGGTAATCTCAGCAACCAAATTATATGTTTAAAATAAATGCAGGATTTTTAAAAATAAAGACAAAAGAGAATTTTTTTTATTTTCTAGGAGGATGCACATAAATGTATGTACATATTAATAATGAAGTAACGATGCTCATTTTTTCCAGACTGATCGCAAGAGAGACCGACTCACTGGGTTGGGTACTGTCAAGTTTGACATTGTTGCAGTGGAAGAGTTGAAGATCGACAATGCTCCAGCCCATATCATCAGAGTTGAACTCTTTTGTGATCTTAAGGTATGTCTATGCAACTTTTATTCAGACCTGAAAACAGACCTCACTCATGTGTACAAATGGGAACCCATCATTATGCTTTAGCCCTAAATTGTCACCAGAGATAAGAGGATGGACATCAGGATGGATCAGGGGTGAGAGGATGGCATCAGGGACGAGGAGACAGACCGGTACCAGAGATAAATGGATGGACATGTATCAGGATCAGGGGTGATAGGATGGCATCAGGGATGAGGAGACAGACTGGTACCAGAGATAAATGGATGGACATGTATCAGGATCAGGGATGAGAGGATGGCATCAGGGATGAGGAGACAGACCGGTACCAGAGATAAGTGGATGGACATGTATCAGGATCAGGGGTGATAGGATGGCATCAGGGATGAGGAGACAGACCGGTACCAGAGATAAGAGGATGGACATGTATCAGGATCAGGGGTGATAGGATGGCATCAGGGATGAGGAGACAGACTGGTACCAGAGATAAATGGATGGACATGTATCAGGATCAGGGGTGATAGGATGGCATCAGGGATGAGGAGACAGACCGGTACCAGAGATAAGTGGATGGACATGTATCAGGATCAGGGGTGATAGGATGGCATCAGGGATGAGGAGACAGACTGGTACCAGAGATAAATGGATGGACATGTATCAGGATCAGGGGTGAGAGGATGGCATCAGGGATGAGGAGACAGACCGGTACCAGAGATAAGTGGATGGACATGTATCAGGATCAGGGGTGATAGGATGGCATCAGGGATGAGGAGACAGACCGGTACCAGAGATAAGAGGATGGACATGTATCAGGATCAGGGGTGATAGGATGGCATCAGGGATGAGGAGACAGACCGGTACCAGAGATAAGTGGATGGACATGTATCAGGATCAGGGGTGATAGGATGGCATCAGGGATGAGGAGACAGACTGGTATCAGAGATAAGAGGATGGACATGTATCAGGATCAGGGGTGATAGGATGGCATCAGGGATGAGGAGACAGACCGGTACCAGAGATAAGAGGATGGACATGTATCAGGATCAGGGGTGATAGGATGGCATCAGGGATGAGGAGACAGACCGGTACCAGAGATAAGTGGATGGACATGTATCAGGATCAGGGGTGATAGGATGGCATCAGGGATGAGGAGACAGACCGGTACCAGAGATAAGAGGATGGACATGTATCAGGATCAGGGGTGATAGGATGGCATCAGGGATGAGGAGACAGACTGGTACCAGAGATAAATGGATGGACATGTATCAGGATCAGGGGTGATAGGATGGCATCAGGGATGAGGAGACAGACCGGTACCAGAGATAAGTGGATGGACATGTATCAGGATCAGGGGTGATAGGATGGCATCAGGGATGAGGAGACAGACTGGTACCAGAGATAAATGGATGGACATGTATCAGGATCAGGGGTGAGAGGATGGCATCAGGGATGAGGAGACAGACCGGTACCAGAGATAAGTGGATGGACATGTATCAGGATCAGGGGTGATAGGATGGCATCAGGGATGAGGAGACAGACCGGTACCAGAGATAAGAGGATGGACATGTATCAGGATCAGGGGTGATAGGATGGCATCAGGGATGAGGAGACAGACCGGTACCAGAGATAAGTGGATGGACATGTATCAGGATCAGGGGTGATAGGATGGCATCAGGGATGAGGAGACAGACCGGTATCAGAGATAAGAGGATGGACATGTATCAGGATCAGGGGTGATAGGATGGCATCAGGGATGAGGAGACAGACCGGTACCAGAGATAAGTGGATGGACATGTATCAGGATCAGGGGTGATAGGATGGCATCAGGGATGAGGAGACAGACCGGTACCAGAGATAAGAGGATGGACATGTATCAGGATCAGGGGTGATAGGATGGCATCAGGGATGAGGAGACAGACCGGTACCAGAGATAAGTGGATGGACATGTATAAGGATCAGGGGTGATAGGATGGCATCAGGGATGAGGAGACAGACTGGTACCAGAGATAAATGGATGGACATGTATCAGGATCAGGGGTGAGAGGATGGCATCAGGGATGAGGAGACAGACCGGTACCAGAGATAAGTGGATGGACATGTATCAGGATCAGGGGTGAGAGGATGGCATCAGGGATGAGGAGACAGACCGGTACCAGAGATAAGAGGATGGACACATGGCTGGATAGCATCAGTGCAGGAGATGAGAGACAGGCCCAGAAATGAAGGATGTATTTTGTAGTTTGGTCAAATGAAAGAACTGAAAGACATGTTGCTGTCAGCTGACCTTTACATGTAATGTTAGAATTCAATCACATACATGTCTGAAGGATTTGAACAACTGAGTAAGACACACCCTCGTCACCCGGAATGCATACAATGTGAATGTATTATGTAGCCATTTAGGGCATCCTGAGCTGTATGTAAATCATACACTCCAACACTTTAGGAAACAGTCAGGGACTTAAAGAAACATCAAGATCAGGGGAAACTGACTTTTATCAAAGAATCTATTATCATGGTCAGAAGATTATGATGAAATATGGGCATGATATATAAGGCTCTTATTATAATCATGAATACAAGTACAGGTATAGGTTAAAACAAGCTAAAATTGATATTTGAAATATAACCATGACAAGTCTGTGACAATCAAGAATATGAAAAGCTGACTGCATAAAATTGATCCTTATTTTGTCACATTGGTCACTGAAAAATTATATTTGGTCAGGTAAAATTCAGATAATCTTTGAATGTAATTGATGTGTGAACGCTGCTTATAGAATGTTTGTATGTTGGTTGCAGGAGACTCCGTGGTGCGTTCACCCGGAGCAGCTGGACCACATGTTGGCAGAAGCCCAGCAGGCCCAGCAGGCTGCAGAGGCTGAGGTGAAAGCCGCCAGGAGTCAGATGGAAGTGGCACAGAACCAGATGAAGGTGGCGCAGATGCAGATGCAGGTGTCCAAGAGAAAGATGAAACCTCTGAGAGATGACCACAAACATGTGGATCAGGAAGAGGATTATGCGGATGACAAGCACCGCGAGGTTATACAGGATGATAATCACGACGATCATAAAGATAAAAAGCTACCAAAACTCCACTTACCACATAAAAGTAAAACCAGGTGATGAATGTCTTAATAGAACAAGTATCGAATAGTACATTGATTTGATATTTTTAAACAGGTGTTTTTTTTTATTTTGGTTGTTAGACTTATGACATGATTAATGTGATGTCATCATAATGTATCACAATCTTTATAAAGGTACAAGAAATCCACTATTTACTGACTTTTTTACAAAGCAATATCACTAGTCTTCAGACATTTTATACTTTAAACTTTTCCAAATGTTGGTTAATGGCTCTTACATATTATATTTCTGAACTCTGCTTTACTTGTGTAGTAAATATGTATCAACAGTGTAACTGGAATCCCTGTAGCTCCAATATTTACCATCTTTGTCAACAGTGTCCTGTGCAACACACGTTTGTATATAATCTGTGCTGTCAAGGTCTCTTGGGGTTAGATTTTTGGGGCAAATCAGTCAGAAACTGTCAGAATCTGAGATTCGCATCTGCATTGTTAAAAGCAGTAAGTAACACAACAAATATGGAATGAAAAAAGGATTTGATTTAAAATGGCCCATTTTGGTCAGCCACATTTCAGCATGTTAAATTTTGATAATGTGATGAAATGCTACAATATAGTTTTAACATTAAATTGGATGTGGTGACCTATCTTTGTTCATGTAGTAAATGTCACAAGAAATTTGTTTCTGAGCCCATATCAGTCAACACAATCTGGAGAGATGCAATCTGGAATATAGATAGTTAGCAAATTCAAATTTACCAACTCCAGATGCACATCCGCAAGTTTTTGGAAAGAAATGGAGGAAAGATTGTGTCTTATGGATAAGCTCAAAAAAGTTCTGTCTTGTTAGTCATATTAAAAGAAGTTGTAAATCATTATCTAATAAATTGGCCAAGGTATTTTCAGGATTTATAATGGCCTTTGGCCATGGACAAAAATTTTTTCTTTCAGAAAGACATTAAAGACAGCTATGACATTCCAAAACTAACTTGAAAAAATAGATTAGACATTGTAAAATTGAAGTCAGGATTGCTCATTCCAGTGGTTGGCAAATTCATATTTTGTTTGACATACAATTAAAGTGTTACATATTGAAAGGCTTCATTTGAATTGTTTATATTAATAAGACACGTAATTCTTACACTTGAGACATGTTTGTACTTATACATATATAATATGCCAAATACTAGTATGTGAAGACATTTAAACAGTTATGCCAACAAGAGAATGATAAATTAAAATGTTTGTCAAAATCTGTAAAAGCTGCAGCACAGGGGAATTGAGTAGACATTTCCTGTGGGCTGTAAATCGTTTTATCTGTGGTCAATATGGTTTAAATAATTGATGCTATAATGAAGTGACTGTCATGGGCACAAAGAAAGTAATGCTGAATGATGTCACAGTTTGTTTACATATAGAAATTAGAGCATTATAACATTTGTTTACATTTATTATTTAGAGGGATTTAGCATTACAATTTGTCTTTCATATTGAAGTTAGAGCACTATGACATCACAGTTTGTTTACATACAGATAGTAGAGCGACAAATGGTTTACATGTAGAAAATGGAGTCATGACATCACAGTTTATTTATATATATGTAAAAATTAGAGCACTATGACATCACAGTTTGATCCTGGGTTAGTACCAGGCTCGGCAAGTTTATACCAGAACTGACAGTTTTAGGAGTACATGCCAAAATGCACAGAATCAAATAGTCACATATAATAACATGGCCAATTGGTGTCATTGTTAGTGGCATGCATATCATAATAGTCAGACAAATATAGTCAGGGGATGGGGCATTAATCTTCATGGTGGGGGGGAATAACAGGATGCAAATAACAACATATATGGCCAGAGGTATTATGTGACTGTTCCAATTCAAATTTATATTATATGTCAACTATATGAGAGTTTAATATTTTTGTAACTTGTACAGGATGTGAATATTTGTGTGGAAATGTTTCCATGACATCACACTGCTTACTGTACTCAGGGGATGCTGAATGTGTGCACCAAAACATTGCACATTTAGACCACATGGTCATGCCCTGTCACATGCTGATCATTATCCTTCAAAGACAGAGGTTTGTTTTGCCATAAGTAACGAAATAGGCTGATATCAGCACATGCTCCTACTTGAGCACATGCAAAATACAGTAAGCCTATCTAACAAAGGTGAGGTAAAACAATGTAAAATTACTGTTATTATACCTGTATTGCCATAAGAGGGACTAATTTGGTTTGATATCTGATCTATAAACCCATTGTGAATTGAAGCATTTTGTTTATCTAATGTATCATATGAAGATCTGAATGGGATGACCATTTCTAAGGATACACAGAAGAAATTTTTAGAATTGTCATCATGCCTGGTGAAATAAGTCAGACCTCTCAAAGATGGAAACTTCACAAATGTATGCACTCACTCTCCCCAAATTCTAACTTCAAAACCTCTTCACCATAAGTTGGTGTCGCCAAAGTTGAGAGTGGAATTGCAATGTCATATTTTTAACTGAGAAAAACTCCCATAATTTCCCATTATGATACTTTCAAATGAGAAAGTATAGACTTCCAAATAGGAATAGCAATGGGGATCATTTTGTGTTTTTTAACATGGCAGGATTTGTATGTATGTGGAAATACTAATCACTGGCTACTTATTTAGGCTTTTGTCCACTTATTAAAGATTTTGATAATGCTAGAACGTTCTGAAATATTCATGACTGTCTCAGAATCTGAGAATAACATCAGAAAACAAATTGAAGATCTGACAACACATGTATATGCTTAGAATTTGAAGTATTTGAATCACATTGTAAATGTTGAATCTCAGTATCAGATCAAATCTTCAAATCTAAGCACAACATATTGTTTTACACTATTAGAAAGAAATTTAAATGAGTTTTTACATTTTATGCTAAATCCAATTAATTTTATTTCAGTCATAGTCTGGAAATAATGATGCCAAAAAGTAAATGTGTGTTATTGTTAGTGTTTCTTTTACAGAATGTTGCAACTGATGCACCAGATTGAAAAAAACGTCAGTGATACTCAATGCAGTATCACAACCTGTATAATACTTAAATGGATAAAGAGCAGCTGCATCCATTATTTCCATGAATTGTTAATAATATTGCTTCAATGTTTTATATATGGAAAGAGGTCATGGAATTAGATAAAATCCAGATATTATTGTAAATTATTCTTTTAGAAAGAATAATTTTACATGCTTCACATGTACAAGCTGTGTGTTAATATTTGAAATAAATACAGTTTTGAAATTTATTGTTGTCCTTTTTAGATGCTGGGATGTACACGCCCGATCATAAAGGCCCTACTATTAAGGCTGTTCCTTTATGGTAATATCAAAGAGTCTAAATGTCTTGTCAGCTACTACAGCAAGGAAGGTACACCTCAGGATATTCTCCACATCAAAATCTGGGAAAAGTCCAATGCTGAACTTTCCATGACCTTGTTGATCTCTCAAATAAGGTCAACATCAAATTGCCATGTTAACATGATAAAATCTAGACAAACATTTTCCTCATCAATATCCAATATGAGTTTGAAGCTGACCTTTCTTTTTGACCTCAAATAATGTCAAAATCAAATCTTATTACATAAGGTTGAATTGGAGGTTGATTTTTGGGATGCTGATTACATAAGGTTATGCAACATCAAGGGACATATGTTGTGAGATCCTGAGATATTTTGGTTGCCAGGCAACTGGGAATATAGAACAGTTGTGAGATTCCATCCATAACATTTATGATAGGTACAATGCAAGGTATAATTGCAGCTCCATTGTTTGTCCAGTGATTGTAGCCCCATTGTCTGCAAATGTTCAATGGATTATTTGGATTTTAACAGAAGATTTGTCTTCTTCCAAATGGGACATATTTAAGTTGGGGTAATACGATAATAATATTTGATCACAAAGTTTACAAACATTCACATCATGTCAGCAAAAAGTGCTTGTAAATCTGATTTCATGAAAGCTGAAATTTTTAAAAAATCACAGAATATTAAATATATCAGACATTCTTGTTAAGGCTGAAATCGGAATAGTATTGAAATCCCTTGGCACAAATAATAATCTGAAAATTAATGGAATTAGAAAATGCAAGACGAGAATGCACTCCATGCTTTGTATGCAGCACCAAGCCTATTATGGCTGAGGCGCATTTGGCCGAAGCCCAAGTTTATTATCACCAGTTCCTCTGTGGTGAGCTAAAGCCCCCCCCCCCCATACACACACACACATAGTATTTACAAGGTCAGCAAAGAGGCAACCATGAGCAGTAATAATAATACCACAAGGTCAGTCCGTTCACTCAATCTCAAGTCCCTTCCATTTTGTCGAATGTCCAGGAGACCTCGATGGTAAGGCAACCCCTTACCATATTGGGCCTTTTAGGTGGTAAGGAGGATCTTGGATTTTATTCTGGCACACACCAGGAGCCAGTGAAATTCTTTTAGTTTCTCATATGATCAAACTTCTTGATCCTGCAAGTATTGCAGTTTTTAATGTCCACAGCAGGAAGCCCAACCAAAAGACCATTTCCATAGTCAAGAGTAGAAGTGACACACACTCTGGCAGAGGCAATATGTCTTATATGGTGGTGTCTTTTGCTTGCACATTTTTCCAATTTTCGCTGACATATCCATTACGTCTTATGAGGAATAACATAAATATGGTTCTTAGTATGTGAGCAAAAACTAGATATTACTCCTGACTGAAATCGTCAGTCTTATTGCATTTCCACCTCTACGAGTCTTTTCAATCAGATCTTTGCACTGTTATATCACCAGAGCTTCTTCCTGTTGGAATTCTGTTTTTATTCTCAACATCACAAGCCTTTCTGCTGTGACCTGGACCTGTCACCTCATGTGATTATTTTGGGACAGTTTCTCCCAGCATGACCACTTGCATCCACAACATTCATTTAAAAAAACTTAATAAATTATGTAATCAAAAATATTCATTTAATGTGAGTTTATTTTGTATGATTTTAAATAAACTAAGATTTTAATAATTTCAATATATGGGAACAAACCACCTTCAAAAAAGGTATGTGGACATTTAATCAACCCTACTTTCAGAGGATGGTGTTTCCCTGAGGTGAATTATTTGTGATGAAAAAACAATATCTTTCTACCGCAGTAAACCTTCAATTAAGATAAGACAGAAAAATCTTATGGTATTTCAATTGATGCCATTTGGCAGTGTATCATCATGGTGATTCTTGAAGCAGGGACAGGCTTACAAAGCTTGCAGGGAATCCGATGTTACATCATGTATGGTCTCTTCTCATTGGCAATGTCCTCGATATCCATTTTTTCCTATTTGAAAATTGGTTTATTTCTTATCAATATTTCAATTCTATTAGCTGATTTTGTTTTCTATGATAAGTCTAAGATAAAATATGACACAACTAACATTCTGCCTCTCATCACAACAATTATAAACCAATCAACCACACCTGAAATCATGCATGATTCTTTCAAACTAGAAATAATTATAATTAGACCTCTCATGAAATATCTTGATCTTGAAAAATCACAAATGGGTCGAGGACCAGTTTCCAACCTTGCTTATTTGTCTAGACTTATTGGGAGAACAGTAGCCAAGCCATTAGTAAGCCATTTGCAGACAAATAATATGAGACATATTTTCTCGTCTCACATGTAGTATCATTGTACATAAACTACAAAATGATATACTTATGGACATTGACAAGAATAAATTTGAAACTCTTGAGGGGTACATTGTGTTGGGTCCATGTGGAATGTAGAAAAGAAGCATCCACCAGAGGACGCTGCTTGAATTGCAAACCTGATGACTGAGAATGTGTTGAAGGTCAATTCGCAAATTAAACTTAACAATTTTTGCGACCCGTGAAAACATAGTCTAGCATTTGGGGTCAATTTTAAAAGATTAAGTACAACCAAATTGATATTGTAAGATTAATGTTTTATCAGTGTAAAATAATGTATGTTTATACTGTGCCATATTAATTTTTTAGAATTACTCTTTCGAGAAACTTATGGAAACATGCACAATAATATGAGACTATAAGTCTGAATCTTGGCAAACTTCGCTTATCAAATGCCATCATCTTGTGTGGTATGTTATTTTTTGTGCCAAATTAAGATTCCTCATGACGTATTTTGCCATAAGCGAATAAATGCGAATAAACCTGACATTGGAAGTGAATTATTGGAGAGAAGAACAGCAGTGGGGATCAAAGTTGAATAAGGGAGAGCATCGACAGCATTCGCCCCTTTTGAAAATGTTTTAAACTTGAAAATATTGTTATCTACAATTTCAATAGTTTATAATGAAGAATGATTTTGCTGTATTAAATAATTATATATTGAATTTTACTGTTTCCACCCCTTATGAAGCCTTTTGTGAGGGTCCATACAGGTGCTGAAACACAACTTTTGAAGCTCAAGGTCGAACCTGTGTGTACATAAAAACGTCCAAGCTGCAGTGTCTGCTATTCTGCAATTATAAGAATATTGTTTGATTCTTGCGTACTTAAATCATTGATAATATTTACAGATATAAAATAAGCAGTTAAAGTATATAAAAAAACAAATGAGTTAATATTAGGTAATATATAAGAGTTTGTCTGTATCTGTCAGTACCGGACCCAGCAAGCTTAATGTGTACTCGGTCTGGAGACCTTCATTATGTTAGTACCGGGCCCAGCAAGCTCAATGTGTACTCGGTCTGGAGACCTTCATTATGTCAGTACCGGACCCAGCAAGCTTAATGTGTACTCGGTCTGGAGACCTTCATTATGTCAGTACCGGGCCTAGCAAGCTCAATATGTTCTCGGTCTGGAGACCTTCATTATGTCAGTACCGGACCCAACAAGCTCAATGTGTACTCGGTCTGGAGACCTTCATTATGTCAGTACCGGGCCCAGCAAGCTCAATATGTACTCGGTCTGGAGACCTTCATTATGTCAGAACCGGGCCCAGCAAGCTCAATGTGTACTCGGTCTGGAAACCTTCATTATGTCAGTACCGGACCCAGCAAGCTCAATATGTACTCGGTCTGGAGACCTTCATTATGTCAGTACCGGGCCCAGCAAGCTCAATGTGTACTCGGTCTGGAGACCTTCATTATGTCAGTACCGGGCCCAGCAAGCTCAATGTGTACTGGGTCTGGAGACCTTCATTATGTCAGTACCGGGCCCAGCAAGCTCAATGTGTTCTAGGTCTGGAGACCTTCATAATGTCAGTACCGGGCCCAGCAAGCTCAATGTGTACTCGGTCTGGAGACCTTCATTATGTCAGTACCGGGCCCAGCAAGCTCAATGTGTACTCGGTCTGGAGACCTTCATTATGTCAGTACCGGGCCCAGCAAGCTCAATGTGTTCTAGGTCTGGAGACCTTCATAATGTCAGTACCGGGCCCAGCAAGCTCAATGTGTACTCGGTCTGGAGACCTTCATTATGTTAGTACCGGGCCCAGCAAGCTCAATGTGTACTCGGTCTGGAGACCTTCATTATGTCAGTACCGGGCCCAGCAAGCTCAATGTGTTCTAGGTCTGGAGACCTTCATTATGTCAGTACCGGACCCAACAAGCTCAATGTGTACTCGGTCTGGAGACCTTCATTATGTTAGTACCGGGCCCAGCAAGCTCAATGTGTACTCGGTCTGGAGACCTTCATAATGTCAGTACCGGGCCCAGCAAGCTCAATGTGTACTCGGTCTGGAGACCTTCATTATGTCAGTACCGGGCCCAGCAAGCTCAATGTGTACTCGGTCTGGAGACCTTCATTATGTCAGTACCGGGCCCAGCAAGCTCAATGTGTTCTAGGTCTGGAGACCTTCATAATGTCAGTACCGGGCCCAGCAAGCTCAATGTGTACTCGGTCTGGAGACCTTCATTATGTTAGTACCGGGCCCAGCAAGCTCAATGTGTACTCGGTCTGGAGACCTTCATTATGTCAGTACCGGGCCCAGCAAGCTCAATGTGTTCTAGGTCTGGAGACCTTCATTATGTCAGTACCGGACCCAACAAGCTCAATGTGTACTCGGTCTGGAGACCTTCATTATGTTAGTACCGGGCCCAGCAAGCTCAATGTGTACTCGGTCTGGAGACCTTCATAATGTCAGTACCGGGCCCAGCAAGCTCAATGTGTACTCGGTCTGGAGACCTTCATTATGTTAGTACCGGGCCCAGCAAGCTCAATGTGTACTCAGTCTGGAGACCTTCATTATGTCAGTACCAGACCCAGCAAGCTCAATGTGTACTCGGTCTGGAGACCTTCATAATGTCAGTACCGGGCCCAGCAAGCTCAATGTGTACTCGGTCTGGAGACCTTCATTATGTCAGTACCGGGCCCAGCAAGCTCAATATGTTCTAGGTCTGGAGACCTTCATAATGTCAGTACCGGGCCCAGCAAGCTCAATGTGTACTCGGTCTGGAGACCTTCATAATGTCAGTACCGGGCCCAGCAAGCTCAATGTGTACTCGGTCTGGAGACCTTCATAATGTCAGTACCAGGCCCAGCAAGCTCAATGTGTACTCGGTCTGGAGACCTTCATAATGTCAGTACCGGGCCCAGCAAGCTCAATGTGTACTCGGTCTGGAGACCTTCATAATGTCAGTACCGGGCCCAGCAAGCTCAATGTGTACTCGGTCTGGAGACCTTCATAATGTCAGTACCGGGCCCAGCAAGCTCAATGTGTACTCGGTCTGGAGACCTTCATTATGTCAGTACCGGGCCCAGCAAGCTCAATATGTTCTAGGTCTGGAGACCTTCATAATGTCAGTACCGGGCCCAGCAAGCTCAATGTGTACTCGGTCTGGAGACCTTCATTATGTCAGTACCGGGCCCAGCAAGCTCAATATGTTCTAGGTCTGGAGACCTTCATAATGTCAGTACCGGGCCCAGCAAGCTCAATGTGTTCTAGGTCTGGAGACCTTCATAATGTCAGTACCTGGCCCAGCAAGCTCAATGTGTACTCGGTCTGGAGACCTTCATTATGTCAGTACCGGGCCCAGCAAGCTCAATATGTTCTAGGTCTGGAGACCATCATTATGTCAGTACCGGACCCAGCAAGCTCAATGTGTACTCGGTCTGGAGACCTTCATTATGTCAGTACCGGGCCCAGCAAGCTCAATATGTACTCGGTCTGGAGACCTTCAATATGTCAGTACCGGGCCCAGCAAGCTCAATGTGTACTCGGTCTGGAGACCTTCATTATGTCAGTACCGGGCCCAGCAAGCTCAATGTGTACTCGGTCTGGAGACCTTCATAATGTCAGTACCGGGCCCAGCAAGCTCAATGTGTACTCGGTCTGGAGACCTTCATAATGTCAGTACCGGGCCCAGCAAGCTCAATATGTACTCGGTCTGGAGACCTTCAATATGTCAGTACCGGGCCCAGCAAGCTCAATGTGTTCTAGGTCTGGAGACCTTCAATATTGGTCTCACAAGTCACATCTGACTTGTTGACCTCCACCATGGCTATGATGGTCAAATGTGTACAATTCCACATTTTGTTGATATTGAATATTATTCTATTGGAATAATAATGTGCTGATCTGGCGGACTTAATACCATAATGAGTGTTGTTTGCAAGTTTGTGTAAAGAAATTACGAGTTGTCATGACATCTTGGATAAGGGCAGTCCATGCTTGCATTGAAATGTGGCTCCAGGCAAACTGTTGAGTGAACAATCCTGCCATGAGTGAAGATCAATATATATTATCAGACATGTGAGACATAAACTGAATGATAAATCATTTGGAACTATTGCATTGCGCTGAACATACTCATAACGCATCTCAGTTCACGTCATTATCCCCATATTATGTGAAAATCACTCTTTGTCAATTGCAAAATTTATATGATCGAAAGGGAAGATGGTTTTGACTGTTTTTCTATTTGTTTCCTTATTTGTAGACTACATATATGTTTGCTTTGTTAAGGAATGCATTATGTTGCAAAATATAAGATTCTATGGAGTTGAAAAATTGAAGCTTTGAAACTTTTAAGCTTTGAAACTTTGAAGAACGGAATGAAATTAACAATGCTAAGCCAAAAACAACCTAATAAAGTATAATTTAATTTACAGTGTTTTAAATGATGTGACATTTTACTTTATGTTGAATGATATTGCCACCTAATGTCCCATATAATAACATGCGGGATAGTAAGGCCTCCTGATCGTAATAACCAGAGAAGTGTGGTCTGAGCTGACACGTTGACCGCTCTCTCACACTCGGAATCCTAACGCCAAGAATTCTTTATGTCCCAGATGATTAGTGATTGAGAAGAACACACGAGGGAAAGGTCTTGAACGTCCTGTTTTGTTTTTCACATAGTTCATTTATTTTATTTTCAAACTAGTTCTTCTTATCCCCTAAAGAGAAAATAGCAAACATTGAAAGTTATATATTGTGAAACCTTCAAAATATCTCTTATTGTCCACTGGGTTATGATGATTCTTGTATTTGTCACCAAAACGCGATTGCTCCAAAAGCGTAAAAAGAGACATATAAAATGCATCCACATCATAACTAATCTAAAAAAGGAGGCAATGTTATATTATCTGTGTGTGTATGAAGTAGACTATTTTCTATGAAAACAAAAAAATAAATCAAATTTTAAGTGTAATTTAACAGGATCCAGACACCTTGTGGTGCGCATGAGAGATCCTATGTTAACTAAAATGACTTCAGTCAGGAAAATGACTGATTGTGGGATTGAACCACAAATTAGAAGTTCAATGGAGCCGAGAACAATCCATTTCCTACTCGTCAGAAAGGGTTTTTAAAGAATCCCGGTTGTTAACGTTGGAGAGGAATGACCTTTAAAGCTTGGCGGCTTCAATCCTTGCTGGGTTCATTAAAATAATCAGAACACAGAACATTGATCTGTTATCAAATTTGGTTTTGATATGTGCACATAAAACTCAAGCTTTGCCGAAGAGAGACTGCGACCTGCCCGCCACAGATGATCCTCTCTTTGCTTGTAAACACTTTTCGTTTCAAATAAAATTCTTAAACTTGAATAAAATTAAGCTTGGTTAGGCTTTTAAACAGTTAATATAAGTTATGGAATTCCCCCTGATTTTCAGTCAATCTGTACAACGTCTTGAGGTGTTGGTGCCAGCATCATCACCATTCATTTGGATTTTCTTGCAGATCACAGGAGGGGGTCACACTGTCTCCACAGTATCGGGACGTCGTAATGGAGAGATCGTTGACCTTTTTATATCTGGCTGTATCTCGTCAGAGGTTTCATGCTTACATTTTGGAGTCCTGTTTGGGATGGATGTGTTATTGACCTACTGGGAATTTCTGCTGTCTCGGTCGATATCGAGTTGTTCGGGCAATTATTTTGCTCTCAGGTAAAATCTTAATGTCAAGAACCAAACACCTAGAAAATAATCAACCCTCACAATATGTAACTTATCCACTACCAACATAAACAGACCCTCGCCTCAGCTTGAATTAAGGAGGGAAGCCCTTTGTTATATAGGGGGTTATTCATTTTTAAATAGGCTGATGTTTTTTGTTTGTTTAAAATTTGGGTTTTGCGACGGGTGAATTTATTTATTTTGAATTATTTTCAGAGTTGTAGAGTGATAACATGTTTTTCTTTCGGCAGTCGGTAAATTTTTGAAAACGCCAACGCCACATTGCACTTACAAGTATTCAACTGACCTGTTAAGATAGATACATATTAAGACTTTGTCATGACATTTTGATAGTCAGATGTATCTTAAACTATTAAGGATTACTATACAATTTGAAGATTGTTAAACCTTTCAAATATTTGAAGCAATATTTTTAAGGGCAAGATGTTGCAGTGATTACATAATACACGCCAGTTTGGGCTAAAATTGTTGGAAACTGGTACTTCGTCATTTGAGCGCAACCTGAAAGGGCGCATCAACCTAATTAGCATGGTAAAAATAACAGGTTGCCAATGCATGAAATATGAACTGCAATATATAGACTAAGTGATAGAATACAAGTTATGTCTGTCTGCAGTATTGTGGTTTACTGTGAGAAATTGAGCCATGTGATACAATACTAAAATACTCTGTTAATGCAGTTTCCGGTCACATTTCTCATGCAGATCAGACGTTGACAGATTTAATTGCTTTCGCATCGTACACAATATGAATTTATAGAGACATTAAAAAGCATATACAGTGTAGTTAGTGTCTCATAACCTCGGCCAATTAGAGTAGGCGGGGCCATTATGGAAGATGTAAGCAATCCTTTCAGCTGCCACACCGCCATGGTAATATGGGTTGAGAGACTTTCACTTTCCACATCTGATGATGTATGTTGGCAGACAAAAGGTAGGATGCATCATGCGGCGTGCGCTGCTGTATCAGACAGATTAGTCAGGATACATCAGATTACCATCTCCATCTCCCTTTCAGAGAGCCTATTAAAAAGATACACATGACAGTCAAGAAATTGCAAATGCTTTAAGCGACAAAACTGTCTGCGCTGCTATCGTACTTGCATTAAATCTACGATCGGCATGACAGTCTGCAAAAACATAATGAGTTTTTTTCTCCAGTTTTTTTTCTCTCTCGGCTTCGTTCATTGGATTGAGGTTTACTGCAAGGCACCGGGAATGAAACAGAATCAATATGTTTATGAGTAAATGGTCTTATGTGTGGTGCTGCAACAGACATATGTATCGTCACACTGTAGGCACTGCCTAGTCAGCAGGAATGGCTTTTGGTACGAATTAGTCTTTTTTCAAAGGTGTGGTTCAAAATTACAGCTTTCCTCTCACAGGTTTAACTCTTTGATTTTCTGATTATCACGACATATTTATTTTCTCGTCAGTGAAACATGGCTTTCTAGTCATGTTAAGGGTTCTGACTTTCAGGAAAAGACTCTTTATTGAAGGTAAGAATATTCTCTTCCAAGGAGGGACTCTATTTAAATTTAGGAATCTCTCTTCTTATTAAAGGCAATGATTCTCTCTTCCAAGGACGGACTCTATTTAAATTTAGGAATCTCTCTTCTTATTAAAGGCAATGATTCTCTCTTCCAAGGACGGACTCTATTTAAATTTAGGAATCTCTCTTCTTATTAAAGGCAATGATTCTCTCTTCCAAGGACGGACTCTATTTAAATTTAGGAATCTCTCTTCTTATTGAAGGTAAGAATATTCTCTTCCAAGGAGGGACTCTATTTAAATTTAGGAATCTCTCTTCTTATTAAAGGCAATGATTCTCTCTTCCAAGGACGGACTCTATTTAAATTTAGGAATCTCTCTTCTTATTAAAGGCAATGATTCTCTCTTCCAAGGACGGACTCTATTTAAATTTAGGAATCTCTCTTCTTATTGAAGGTAAGAATATTCTCTTCCAAGGAGGGACTCTATTTAAATTTAGGAATCTCTCTTCTTATTAAAGGCAATGATTCTCTCTTCCAAGGACGGACTCTATTTAAATTTAGGAATCTCTCTTCTTATTAAAGGCAATGATTCTCTCTTCCAAGGACGGACTCTATTTAAATTTAGGAATCTCTCTTCTTATTAAAGGCAATGATTCTCTCTTCCAAGGACGGACTCTATTTAAATTTAGGAATCTCTCTTCTTATTAAAGGCAATGATTCTCTCTTCCAAGGACGGACTCTATTTAAATTTAGGAATCTCTCTTCTTATTAAAGGCAATGATTCTCTCTTCCAAGGACGGACTCTATTTAAATTTAGGAATCTCTCTTCTTATTAAAAGCAATGATTCTATTTAAATTTAGGAATCTCTCTTCTTATTAAAGGCAATGATTCTCTCTTCCAAGGACGGACTCTATTTAAATTTAGGAATCTCTCTTCTTATTAAAGGCAATGATTCTCTCTTCCAAGGACGTACTCTATTTAAGGTAAGAATTCTCTCTTCTTATTAAAGGCAATGATTCTCTCTTCCAAGAAAAGACTCCAAGACTCCTAGAATTCTCTCTTCCAAGGAGGGACTCTATTGAAGGTAAGAATTCTCTCTTCCAAGAAAGGACTCTCTTTTCAAGGTAATAAACATCATCAACATGTATAACTAACTAAGATCATGCCCCCGGAACGCCCGGAAGGTATTTTTAAAAATCAACACTACTAAGCAAATCATTCCATCATAAAGTCCGTCCGTATGCACTTGTTTGAGAGGACGGAAAACACGACTGTCCGTAGAAGATGGAGTTATTGGCTTTCCTGGCCATCTGATGAGGAAGGGAGGGGGGCTTCGAGGCTCAGCCTAATGCCGTCCGTTCCATAGTTCCAGATAATCCACATTTCCACATTCGATGTGTATTGGTACAGTTGGGCACTATATTCGTAAGTAATCTCTGTAGAATAAAACCATTGAGCAGAACGAATCTGCTTGCGGCGTGCCTCCTCGTATTTCCTGCTTGCCTGTCAGCAGTGCTGATGAAGTTACCAGCATTCGGTTCCACCTTTGTGCCCGCGGTGTCCTAACTGTGTATTTATCAGTGCTCATACCTCAACTGATGACTTGGACTTTTTACAGCTTAGAACCTTCTTTAACCCGGCGTTAATTGAGAGGAATAAAAAGTAATTGTGGAAAAACTTGTTATTGCTTGCATTTGTTCTGACTTACTGCTGGCTAAGCGGTACGTCTATGGAGCGTCTATGGACATATTGGCAAGCACATTGCCGCCCCATGTCTTACATGTTTTGACATGTCAAGCTTCTTTTACACTTTGAGATGGTGCATTTGCAATAAAACTGGTAAAAGTGAAAATGATTTGTAGGTGTTTGGTAAAGTATGATCTTGCTACACGACAACCGGTCGCTTCTTTCTGTTCTTGGCACGTTCGAATTGACCTTGTATATTTACGATACTTTACAGAGTACAGATATCGATTTTACATATTACATATAAGAATATTTGTTATTCTATTTCATTGACTCAAAGGAACGTAGGAGATCTTTGACATGTTCAGTCTCTGTTGAGACATTTTTTAAACTCCAGGGTAGGGATAACTGGAGGTGGTGGCAGTGTTCCTTGTCATGTGAATGATATCTTTCTGAGGAAGATTGTGAGCAGCACACATGCGATACACAAGTAAGCGAGGACCGAGTAAGTAAAGGCTGCAAACATGTGCACCATCAAGCCTCCTCGGAGGTTGCTAACTGCTATGCCACCAATAGGATCATAGCGTGAGGGTAGCAATGGGGCAAGTGGTTGTCTCCTTATATTCTGTGCAGAGGAAGCAGAGTTATAATTAAAGTAATGAGGACAAATTGCTTCGAGTCCCAGGCAAATAATGGAGTAAGTAGACAAGCCTTTCTGCGGTTGTGATAAATGTGTTAGAGATCCAAATTAGTTTTGACTTTTTAAAGTTTCTTCAGTGATATTCTGTTGAAACACAATCATCGACTTGTATATATCCAAGGTTTATTCGAACATGATCAGTAATTTCCTTTCTGTTTTTTTTACATATTGGTGTATTATGTCCAAGTCAGATGGAGATGTTCTCTATATGATAATTATTTTGCACATTTAAAAATTTACACAATGAAAGCTGTTTATACTTTACTTTGATGATGATAAATAAGCCATGCTATCCAATATGAACAAATATCATTTTTTCGAAAAAAAAAAAGAAAATAGAAAAGAAGTAGTTATGAAAACATTTTATGCAATGGGCTACATGCTGTACCTTTACCCAATTATTGTTTGGTTATTTGAAGGGATGCATGGCAGTCACATCAGAGATATGTATAATTCTAACGAATCCTGATTTCAAAATTTCAGAAGAAATGACATGTATAACGTTTCTATTGTCTGGGGCACATCTACAAATGATACATGACTTAATGTAGACCTGGGCTATTTTTGTCAAATATTGCCAGTGACCCTTAACGGTGACCTTAAGATGAAAATCCTATTTCCGTAGATTTTACCTTATATTTAAGTATTCAATCATCTGCATCTTTAAAAAATGAGCTCATAGAGCCTTTAATCATCAAAATCCGTTCCAAATTAACAATGTTAGAGCAATTTGTACTTTTGCTGCAAGGGGAATTAGAGGGAATTTTGATATACTGAGCGATTTTGAAAGAATACCTATAATAACAACATATTGACGGTTAATTTATGAAAGTACATATTCTACTACATAGAAAAATATTAATGCTGAAAATAAAATGAAAATAAATTCCGTCAATTTTGAGATTTATTAACAAGCTAAATTTGGTAAGAAATAGCTTGAATCTGGAAGATATACAAAAGATGAAAATTGACGGACTTTACATTGATTCAATGCAATCTATTAATATTTCATACAAATAAAATATAAGTGTAATATATGAAAATAACCCCCAATAATCATAATGGCACATAATAAAATGTTAACTCTCAACGTATGTGAAATATCATGTGTACAGGTCACTTCCAAGAAGTGATCTGTACATATGTGAACCATTGGACATTTAAAGCATGGCATTTCTGTGTAAGTTAGGGTACAAGCCCTTTACAATAATGGATACTGCAGCGGGGAACAAGGGGGAACTTAAATCCCTGTGTAAAGTTTATATTGCCCTGAGGGTGATATATGGCGAGTCGTTCATACTCTGCTTTGCATCGGTAGTTTTGCAAGTTGTTCAATCTTCTCACTACCTCTGCCTTCATTGCCCTGTATTGATCAGAAGGATTCTGTCTCATGATTTAGTCATGGAGCCAGAGCGGCCACCATGGCCCACAAAATAAAGTTCCAGGCATATCATTGAGAAAAAAGGTGTCCTTTCCTTGTTTTCTGGGCCAAATCCAAAACCGTGTCTAACCACTTGAAGTTCCTTGTTTAGGAGTAGAAAAAAGAATCTCTTCAAAACATATCACTTTTCCTCTTTTATAACTTTACATTCATTACGATTTTGAATTATTATAAACTTATTGAGACTTTCAGACCTTTTTATTAAAGCAATACATATTTGTTTAATGAAGATTACTTCAATTTTGACTTGCAGATATCAAGAATATTTAACTCTAAAGTGCCTATATTTGAACTGAGACAAAATAAAATATCACACAAATCATTTCATTTTATTTAATCGCATTTCTGAGATAAGTATAGATGAGTATGTGTGTTCCATGAGTTATCCGCTTTTACTTCTGCATTGTCATAACAATTTCCCTCTTTGAACTTCGGAAAGTGCTAGAGTAGAGGGATGACTGTATTTCAATCATGCATAGTTGGGAAAGGTGGAAATTTATTTCGAGTTTTATTTTCTCTAAAACCTTTGGTCAAAATCAGCCAATTGTACTAACGAAACAATCTGTGGCAAAACCATTCCATTTTCATCCCATGGTGGGTCACTATTCCCAAGCCAGTCTTATTTCTCTAATAGTATTGGGATCCGAAAATTTGCCCAAATTTCGGATTTTTACTTGGTAGTTCGTAATATGTTTTTAGACAGAAGGTTCTTGACTTAGCAGAGGCCTATCTTTTTACTTAATGTTAATCCAGTTTCACATAAAACAACATGAACAAGGGTTATGACTTGGCTCAATGGAGAAATAAAAAAAACAACGACCTAATTTCTGTTAAGTTTGGAATTTGGTCATTCCGCATAAAGTTGAAATCTACTAGTGAGTTGATTTTCACGCAAGCCTTTGGCCAACTATAGATAATCAAAGGCTGTGTTTATAATTTATGCCCTTGACGTTATGCAAAAAAGAGTTCCAATCAATATTTTGTGTCTCCCTTCTGGCAATTAGAAGCTCTAATATTCCAGATCCTTGTTTGATAGCTTCCCAGTGCAATGTGTTCTTTCAATTAGGCTTTGTTAGGAAAGGTACACTGCCCAGCCTGGTTACAATTAGTAAGGGGACACACTTCTCATCTCTAGGTCCTATGTGATCATCCAACCTTCCATGCTGAACAGACCCATGAATTGCTCTCCATCTACGATTTCATATAAGAGCTGAGGCACATGCCTGAAGAGTTAATCTGTACAAGGTTGAGTTGTCAAAGACCAGTGAGGAAGCAGTTTATCTGCCACAAGTAGGTACCGTCTCTAGTGAGATCAACAATGCAATGCTTATTCACCATTAATATATGACATCTATGATAACCTCACATGAATTTACAAGCTGTGTCTTAAAAGAATGGTATTAAATTTACTATCTCAGTCACTGAATATATGACACATGTTGGATATGACTAGTTAGATTTCACTAGATTGCAATAGAATAGATAAGAATCCAAATTTCAAACAAGAGGGGGACATTACAGTTCAGAGCCCACTACCAGCACATTAGACTTTGTAAAGGACATCTCCCAAGTGGAGCCAAGTGGAGCCAGGTGACCATATCAGAGCATCTAAAACTATCAAACAATTTGTTTGCTTGAGAATGTTGACCCCCTGGGATGAAAACAGTATATTTTGCCACAAACTGATTTGTACCATTGCCCCTGTTAACACAACAATTGACCCTGACTCTTTCTTTTGTACTATCACATAAGCGTACTCATATAAAGCACAAGCACTGCTTTTGATAAATTGGTGTTGCCCAAAGGTTTCAGTGAGAAACAGCTCATAACTAGATTTCCACCTTAATTTGACATACATTCATGTTGCCTGTTTACTGAACTGTTGTTTGTATTTTATGTACGTATTCCTCCATTCAAGTGGGCAGTTTCTTGGTTGAATATACCACTGATGCCACCTTTCTCTTTGCAAGGCTGTGTCTGGGCGAGTTGATGTGGTATTTTAAGTCCCATTACTTTCTAAACTGATGGAACTCCTTAGATGTACTGTGTATTGTAGAATCCTTTTTCCAATCCTTACCGAGTTAATGTCATTTTTAGCAGCAGTATCATATCAAGGATGGTTAACATTGGCAAACATACCACTTAGAATGACACAATGCAGTGTTCTGGGTATTTCACCTTTGTATCCCTGTGGAGCAGGCTACATATTTCTTGTCAAGAATAGTCTTTCTCTCTATCTATCATTCCCATCATGTTAAAATGGATTATTTCCAGGCTTATTTTCAAACTACATCTTGGACATCGTCAAGTAGATGCAGTATATTGAAATTGTGGCTTGAACAATAATGGTACGTGCACATTCACACTCAAGTCAGTAAATGTAAAGGAATTCTCTCACACTATTGTTATCCAACAAATATTAAACCTAATGGTTAATATTATTTCATAAAAATAAATTTGATACCTAAATGTCATAGAATTATGTTTGATCCCTAAATTTTGGTCCCCGGAGAATGGTTGAACTCAGTACACACGTATACGTAGGCATTCTGAAAAATAAACACACATGATCAACCCGGGATTATCTAATGCAACACCATTTCCAACCAATCACAAAAGAGAATTCAATAAAGATACACAAAAAGACGAGGAATTACTACCTACTTATTGATTGGCAGACCATATAATGCAAAATCTACAAAATGTGTAAATTTAAGGACAGTTGTTCTTCACACACAGCAAGCTGACACATGATTTGCTGAGTTTGGCCTGACTTTTGACATTACTTTCAAGATGACAGTCAATAAAACATAGTGGCCACGCAGTATATCTGGTTAGAATGACAATCTGAGCGGATGGACTTTATACTTGATTTTATATTCTATAATTTATAATTTAGCATGTACTCTCCTTAACAAATCCAGATCCTGGATTTACACCAGGCTCTGCAAACAAATGCAAGAATTGGTAGTTTTAGGAGTCCACGCCCAGTACATGCTTCTTTTCAGCAGCCAATAAGCAGTAATGATATTTTAGTGACATGTATAGTAAAAGATAGTCAGCTAAAGATAGTCAGGGGGGAATAAATCTGCTTTGGCAAAGCTGATTGATCATGTCTCACCATGAAATGACTTAAATAACGTTGAAAGTGATGTAAATACCCCCAAACAAACTGATATATCAATGATATACCTTTCCAACCAGATGTTTCAAATATAACTCCCATCCAAATAATAAATGATCCTTTCTAAACTACTTTTGAACATATGAAATGGGCATGTACCCGTGTAAAGTTATGCATAACTATATGGTAATTGTTTGCATAACCTTATGGTAATTGCTTGCTAATATCATCACTAGAGATGGGAGACATTAAACATGAAATGGGTAGTACAAAACTTCATATTGCAGTGGGTACAGTGTCACTTTCACCCAACATAAATGGCGCCAAAAATAGAACAAATTCTCCAATTTATATACATATTCAAAAGCTAATTTTAGCACCTTAAAAATATAAAATATATATGAGGTAATCCATTTGTCTCTACATTTAATACATTTCTTGTCACCTTCTATCTCAAATTTAGCACATTTTCGCATACATTGATAGTTTAATATCATTTTTATGTACAATTATGATTAGAACAGCTTATTGGGGGTTATTTTCTGAAAATACACTTATATATTATATGTATGAAACGTCAAAAGATTACATTGGATCAATTTAAAGTCCGTCAATTTTCTACACCTACCACATTCAAGTTATTTTTAACCAAATATAGCTTGTTCATAAATCTCGAAATTGACGGACTTTTTATTTTCAGCATTAAAGTTTTTTACTATGCGGTATGATATGTACTTTCATAATTTAACCAACGATAAGTTGTTATTATAGATATTATTTCAATATAGCCCAACATATCAAAATTTCCTCTAATTTCCTTTGCAGATTGGTCCAAAATTAAAAGAATGCTCTAATATTGTTAAATCTGAACAGATTTTGACTCTATGAGCTCGTTTTTGAAAGATGCAGATGATTGAATTTTGAAATTTATAATAAAATCCACGGAAATAGGAGTTTCATTTTCAAAGTCATTCAAAGGTCACTTCAAGGTCACTGGCAATATTTTATAAAAATAGTCTACAAAGGTCCACATTCAGTCATGCATCATTTGTGGATGTGTCCCACACATTGAAAATGTTATATGCCTTTATCTGTCATTTCTACTGATGGTGTCGAATAAACTGCGCCCATGGAATGTTTTTGGCAGAGTGCATGACTACCTTGCCATACAGAGTATTGGAAATATTGCCTTCCAAAGAAATCATATCACATCATTTCAATGTAACCTTAGCTAGCAATAAATCACATGTTATCAACTGCAAAATCTACAAAATATGCAAAGGAGGGGTTTTTTTGTCACAGCTTTCTTGTACATGTCCATTTCAAATATTAAGTCATAAAGAATAGACCATTAATCCTAAAAGGGAGGGGTCTTTTTGTCACAGCTTTCTTGTACATGTCCATTTCAAATATTAAGTCATAAAGAATAGACCATTAATCCTAAAAGGGGGTAAACATATAATGGAAAGACTTTTGAATTGAAAGATAAATAATGGTATGACCATTAAATCTTTCATAAAATTAGATTTTCAAGCACTTGCTCCTTACATAATATTAATGCATATACAGTACCTTAAATTTTGCGATAAAATTTTTTTACCCATCATATTTCCCTTACATACTTTCTGTGCCATTTGAAACTAAATGAATCTTCTACTAAAATTCAAATCATCCATTGAACACTTTGCCAACAAACTTTGCTAAAAACAGGACTTCTCTCTCATTTCGGTTTCTGCCCCCAAAGGTCTTAAGCTGTGCACAGAATTGGTCGCAAGTAATTATATTATTCATAAAATCTGGCTGTCCACTGATTGGTGAAAGAATATAAATAGATTTATTTTGTACTGGTAGTTGTACTGATTGGTCAGTTAATGTGTCAGACACCTGGTTACAGTTTATGCCCTGATGTTGGCCAATTCAGATTTGATGATATTTTTCTTAGCAAAGCAAGTATTTATAACTTCGGGAATTCCAAATTTAGAATGGTATCTAATTCAGGGCAATAACTGCAGAGGTCGCAATTGAATTCTACCGATATAATGTAGAATCGTATATTGATTGCTGAATGGGGAGGGTTTACTCCCACGTCCCACCCCCTTGCTGGGCCTTTTTACTTCTCTATAGTTGACATTTTGAGGTAAAAGCTCAATGTGGAGAAATCAACTAATTATTACTAAAAGCCTTATGTGGAAGCATGACTTGGAAAGAAATCTAATTATTACTAATTACTAATTATTACTATAATTTACTAATTATTATACTATAAATAATGTATCTATGTTAATCTGTCCATATGAGATAATCTATCACCAAATAGAATAAAATAACGATTGATGCACAGATCTAGTGATATGTAATCGTATCCGAGACTGTGCTCAGCAGAGTGTGATTGATACCAGACTCTGCGAGCTTTGTTCAGAACTGATTGTGTGAGTGAATTTCATGTCACACCCACTCTTGCTCACTATACCAGCAGCCAATAGGAAATGGGTCCAACAGTAAATTGGCCAATGTGTGAGTGGTAATGGTCAGAAGGTCTGTACAACATCAGAGTCTTGTGAAGATTTTCTTTTGAATTTCTCAAGAGAGAATTTTCTGATCTCCAGCAGCATATTTCCTCCTCATTCAAAAAGGTCTTAATCGTCAAAGAGTATATTGGGAGCAGGGAGAGGGAATCTGGAATGCTAAGATAGTGTAGAAATATTTGATCTATGCGATGCAAAGTCATTTCTCTCTTGTGTCATATTGGTTCATGTGCAACAGGAACATGCAGAAAGACACGTGGCCAAGATCAAACCTATTCTTAGCATTTGGTTTGTCGCTAGCTTTTGGTTCACAGGGGTTGATTAACACACACATAGCAAGAAAGTCAATACTTTCTGTTCACTTTTTGACACAAGGTGAGAATCATGAACATGAATATAGGTCCCTAATGACCATCCATATTGATATCGTTGATTCCCTACTGACCAATCCCTAATGACCAACCATATTGATATCGTTGGTTTTCTCAGATAGTTATCGCATCCACTCCTTAAATAACTAGCCCTTTCTTAATTAAGGATATTTTCTGCTATCACTTATATGCATTTTACACATATTTTAGCAATTACGGGCTGAGCCCAAAATAAATTAAAGGCAAATTCACTGCGAGAGATCGTCGACCTATTTCTTGGGTTGAGATTTTGAGGAGAATTCGTGATACGTTAATACCATCTAAGAGTGCACTGACATATGTCAGAAAAGAACAAGCTGTAATTTGGTGAGTGAATGAAACAAACTTTGTTTACTTATACTGGTAGCTAATTTTCGCTGAGCTGACGTAGAGTAACCACGTGGTCCGGCACCGTGAGTTTACCACGAGTGCCTCACGGGGAAGCATATTGATTGTCTCGGGCTTCCTGAGTCAGTGAGCCGCGGCCTGGTGGTGACTTGCCCCCGCCTGACAACAGCTTGGCAGCCAGCGGAGCGGGTAGCACACACCTCTATCGTCTGCCGCTCGCTGACATAGCGGCCACATCTTCACCCATCACGTGGACGCCTGTAAACAAACCAGCACTCCCCTGTCATATGGTAGGCTGTGCACTTATGGTTTGGTCTGTATGTACACAGGGACTGAACATCAAAACAATAGGAGGAGTTCTCACTCATTGTGCGAAGACTGGCAAGAGATATATGACCTACATCACTGAGTAACTCATCTTTTATTCTGTATGGATGCTCACAATTATTGAGACTTATTGGAAACTTTAGGGTATCTGGTACCAATTATATCAGTGATGAGCATAACAATACTTTGCTCCTAACGACAAGCAAGCCGGGGCTTATATGTATATCCAAAGCTAATTGAAGCAGGGAGTCGCTCCTCTGATTATATTACTACACATACTAATTAGACAGGTTTGGCTGTTTGACATTTTGCAGCTGAGGGCCCACCTGTGCTCACCAAGAATTATTGGATTAACGGTGCTCATCAAGTCGGAGTCTATTACACAAGACCAGACAGTCTTCTTTAAGGCCATCCAGTTTAGGGTGAGTGTTGATATAAATTATAAATCTTTAGATAAGTTGAGCTTCCTAAATTGAGTTGTCCCATGAGATGTAATGTTTATGAACTTCAAGTACCACCCAGAAAAAAAATATAAGTTGAGTAATGAATGAAGATTTTATAGCCCATGATTGGACTGGAATGTCATTGGCTGACATGTTGGATGAGATATAAATAAGATCAAAGGTAGTTAGTATAAGCAACACACCTGTGAGAGGATGGTTGATATCCGGCAGAGATGCAACCAGTGACTATATAGAGATTCTACTTCACAATATTGCACTTTCCCAGATAAACTCAAAATATTGTGAACCAAGTGAAAATTCTACAGATCAGAATGGAAATGAATGTCTTTTTTTTCTCTCAAGACATGAGTTTGAAGACAACTAATATATGTTCTATGGTAAGGGAAGATAAGATGGCAAGGGCCAAACACAGTGACAATTTATTGCACATCTTGGGTTGGGATCCAAAGCCTGAGAAGACAAACATGCCTGGCTGGCACACTCCCACAATGAATGGCTGGATCGGCTTTCACACTAGAACCATTCATAACATAGGATGAAGGCTGCCACAGGGAATCAGGCTTTTGTAGTGTTTTACATGTTGCCTAGCCTTAGCAAACACTTGGCCGCAATAACCTCCAATGATAAAGGTTTATGTGAACCTTGCAATATAGGAATATGTTGGTATTTTTATGTTATGGGCTCAATATTTTAGGTTCAACATTGTGATGACCCATTATTACACATTATGATCACATAATCCTTTGATCAACCCTTAGTTGCCACCATAAAAATAATAAAAACTTAATGAGGGAAGAATATTGTTGTCTGATGTTCAAGTTTTGAGCCCTCAGCAAGCAACTTTAAAAGTCTTTTTCTTTTGTTTGATAAGCTCAGAACAAGCAACATTTTGAACCATATTTCAGACACCATACAGATAATACATGTGAAACAACCTCCTAGAATAACTCATGAACATATTTTTTTAGCTAGGATGCCATTATGCAGAGCAACTTGTTGGAAACTGTTCACGGATCTGTAAATATCTTCATTTGACAGATTCACCATGGTTATTTTGTGTGGGAGAAACTAAAAACAGACTAAAGAAATAAACAGGAAATATAGCTTTAGCTTAAGTTCCAGGGTGTTAAAAGCATTGATCACTACTGTGAATGTACTCTGCATTACTATCTCTGCAGTCATTGCCCTATATTGGATACCATTCTAAATTTTTAATTCCCCAAGTTATGAATGCTTGCCTTGCTCACAAAAATATCATCAAATCTGAATTGACCAACATTGGGACATAAATTGTAACCATTCTGTGCGCACCTTTATACCTTTGGTTCAATTGGTTTACTTTTGCACATGCTCTTACATACATGTAATGCCACAACCATACATGTGTTCATGCCTATTTCTTTTTGACTATTTTGGTATACATGCCACAAATATCTCAACTCAATTGTTTTTGAACTCACTTTCTCATCATAATAATGACACCAATGGTACAACATATGATAAAATATTTGACTCCTTGCCTATTGGTTGCTGAAAAGAAGCTGCGCTGGGTGTGGTCTCCTTGGACTGACTCAAGAAGTCAGATGTGGCCTTCACCAGTACCCTCCATAACAAGACTTCTTTATCATATCAGACCCTGCTGCCAATGATGAAAAGGTATGCACAGGAATAGCCACAAGTTATCACTATTCATAAAAATCTGGCTGTGAGCTGATTGGTGAAAAAATAAGTGACTATTGATTCAGATTCTGTTTTGTACTGGTAAGTTATAACCTGATGTATGGCAACTCAGATTGGATGATATTTTGGTAAGACAAGTATTTGTAACTCCAACTTGTAATCCATGTTTATAATGATACCAAATACAGAGGTAGTGATAAAATTGAACAATTTGCAATAATACCTAAGAAATGCAGAATACTCTACTTGTAGAGCCTGGTATAAAGCCAGGATCTGCTCAGGAGATTAGCACTGCTGTAATGCAAATAGAGATTTGTTTATGGTTTGAATAAAATTATCATCTTTCATTTATATTTATATGGTTGTAATTATTTTTCATTTTGAAGAAGCTAATAAGAAATGGATTATGATTCGAATGGAAACTTTGTCATAATCAGATTAACAAATCAGATTTTGGAAAACAATGTGGTACTTCATCAAACAAGCATTTGGGGTCCTCTTTGATTACACTTCTTAACCTCCCTCTGGCATTGATTTTATTTTACCTGTCAAGGTAGGTTGAGATATTTTCTGCTGCTTCGGGTGATTGTCCAGGTGTATCATATATGCAAAGAGAATAGATAATTGCCCTGTCTGTACTCCTGAAAGCACCCACCGGGACATGTTACCTTGTAGTGCCAAACTCAAGTAACATACTTACTTTGCCAACACTGAAATATTTAATATTCAACACTTCCTGCCAGTCTCGCTTCTATATTCACACATTTATGGGCTTATTTATAGGCTTTGTGTTTTCTTCATTCATAGCTTGTGGGCATAGATTAGGGGAGACCTACCTCATTATATGCTACTCAGAAGAATTCATCTTTGACAAATTTCTTCGGAGTGCTTGCATACGAGAGTTTATCCTGAGTAGTGTAATTTGTAGATGCTGAGATATGAGGCAGGCTTCTCTGCTGATGAATTATCATTGGACTGTGAACCTATGCGACCTGCTCCTCCATTAACAGACTGTTCACTATTTATGTCTGAGAAGATGAGGAAAATCAATACTATGGAAGAAAAATCCATGCTCTTTCTGTTTCAATTCAAAGTGAAGTTTAGATTTTGACCATATTTGTCCAAATCTGACTTTTTTCGCTTTTATTTCCTCAGGTTAGAAATGACCTGTTCCTAAGACTCATTCGCTTGAGGTAATTGAGACTCCAATCTCTGGCAACCAACAACTAATATTTGATATTGCCAAAACTGGTGTTTGTTCATTCTGGCCACATATTGGTGAATCAGTCAATGAAGGACCATCCCTTATACCCCAGCTTGGTGCACTGGAGGGAGGGCATGCTCTACAGTTGTATAATTATATTGCATCTGGTAACAACATGCAGTTAGTAGATAACAACATGCAGTTAGTGGATAGTTCCATGCAGTTAGTGGATAGTTCCATGCAGTCAGTGGATAGTTCCATGCAGTTAGTGGATAGTTCCACGCAGTTAGTGGATAGTTCCATGCAGTTAGTGGATAGTTCCACGCAGTTAGTGGATAGTTCCATGCAGTTAGTGGATAGTTCCATGCAGTTAGTGGATAGTTCTATGTAGTTAGTGGATAGTTCCATGCAGTTAGTGGATAGTTCCATGCAGTTAGTGGATAGTTCCATGCAGTTAGTGGATAGTTCCATGCAGTTAGTGGATAGTTCTATGTAGTTAGTGGATAGTTCCATGCAGTTAGTGGATAGTTCCATGCAGTTAGTGGATAGTTCCATGCAGTTAGTGGATAGCTAAGGATATTTTTAGGCAGTCTGTGGACTGTGCACAAAACATGGATAAGCAATTTGAATATCATTAAAAAGAATCAATATAAGATTTGAAAAGAAGATTTTGAGATGTTCCTTGATGCTCTAACTGTTCTGAATTATTCTGAATTTATGCCAAGGACCCTATAACACTGTTATTAGGACTTTGTCATCTTTTGCTGTTGGCAGCCATCTTGTATCTAGTTTAGTTGTACCAGCCAATCAGAACTGTGTTGTAGATTTATTGCAAATGTGGTTAAATAAAATTCAAGACTCATATGTATGAGTATCATTGTGTATGAAAACACAGTACATATATTTATCAGTCGCATGGCTATTTCAAATTGTGGTTCAGAAATTGATGCCTTCACAACTGTGACAAAAAGCAGCTATTTTAACAGGTAGAAAATTTATCATATTTAGCCTTATATATGGTACAGGTAAGACGCTTGCAAAATGGAAAAAATACAACATACTGTTTAAAGTTACTAAAATCTAAACTCAAGCTTTTGACAGTTACAAATAATTAAAGAAAACTTTTATGGCAGCCATGACACTTTCATCCCTGATGCTGAGTACAGTGGCACAGCTAAACGGCTTGAAAGGGGCTGGTAACACAGATTTAATGACTGAAGTTTGAAATGTTGGCTTTATTAGTGTTTTCAGAGAATTATATTTGTCAGGGAGGTTTTTACAACATCACCCCTCTAACTCCCACCTCCTTTAGAAATATACTTTCAGTATTATTTTTTTCAGTGAAAGTTTTGCCATGCCTAACCATCATGTTCTCAAAATGTAATCATGAAAATCTGCCACGTCCCTCCGGAGAGGATAGAAAACACTGTAAGGCGGAACAGGCGATCAGCAGTGGGATGATTTTCCATTATCGCCTCTCTGAGGTCAGCTGACCTGTCCGGAGGAGGGACCAGATCGATGTAATGTCACATCTCTGATCTGTGAACACACAAGTTAGCTTAGCCAGTGCCTTAAAGCCAAAGTGGATCATCCGACAGATTACTGGATCCCAAATGGATTAATGTGGCAAGTTCATGTGCTGGTATGTGGGGCAGATAATTGGCAAATATTGCCCAGGAAAATAATTGGCCTTCTGGTGTCACCGAGATTTAGAGGCAAAAATGTCTTGATTAGATATGATATGCCTGCAATATTGTAATCAATCCCAGGTACCTTTTTAAAAGAATTTTCTTTTCTTTCATAATTATAGAATGAGTCATTAGGATTGTGGCCTGTGGGTTGTCGGGAACATATAACTCTCAGTTGCCAATAGTCCCATGATGCTCAGTGGTTCTTGTTGTCATGGATATATTGCTATACCCAAAAGTGCCTCACTGGTCGGAGAAGAAATAATCCCATCAACATGATAAATTGCTGACATGAGTTGGCTGAGAGAGTTTCTTGTCTGGATATACAGGGCATTGACATGGGATGAGGTCTGCTCTACTATCATGATCTACTTTGGCTCACATACATATTGCCAATCCATAAGTTTATATATTCTGCCCTGAGGTCTATTTATTACTGGCCAACAGATGACTAAAATGCCATTACTGCCAAGCCATGACAGGGACAATTGTTATAGAGTACTGCACAGAGCCGTAAAGCAATCGTCTGTGCTGGCCAGTAAAGCCAGAAAGTGGCCCTCCTGGTGAGGAAGTATGGCCAGACATGTACTCTGCATGATGAGGACCAGCGCAGGAGCGCCACCATATCCTATATTACCTACATATCCAATCTTATACAGGGACTGAAATACGGCCTTACCTGGCATACACATATTTGTCTTCTAATCTCAAGAAAATTTGTAGAGGTTTAGTAAGTTAATTATTATTAGATGTATATATTTACTGAAAAAACAAAAGTATACAATAATCATAGTTACATGAGGAACAAAATGATATGAGTTGAAAGTATATGGATACATGCATAACAGTATATCTCATCTTTCAGTGAATTTTTTATGACCTTTTTTCACAATCATGGTATAATAGACAACGTGCCTTTTTGCAAATTCACTTATTCAATATTAATATGCTTTCATGAAGAGCAGAATATTTGATATGTGTTTGAGCCTTTTCACTTTTAATCTTCACAAAAAGACAATTTAAATTTACATAGAGAAGCAGGTGTACAGCAGATATATGATAATTTATCAAAACATGAAGGCATCAGAGTTATGGAAGGATATATTTATTTGAAAATGTTGCATTTAACCCCTTTAATTCTCATTGTGAAATTGTCTAAATAGCATTTGCTAATAAATAATGTTTAAGTTCTCCAGAGAAAAATTGTTTCCTGTAATCATGACCTGCGCTATGAATAAATGATATGCTTTCTTCCTGAAATGATATCCCTCCCATCATTGCATTGCTAGGATTAATGTGATCCATTAGCTTTCCTCATAAAATAGGATCTTTCATGTGGGGGGACATCCATCTGTGAGACACTGCCAGTGGTGTGTGCAACTTCCTCTACAGCACACAGAATACTACATCACTTGAAGCAGATTTACAAAGGGGTTGGTTTATCTCTATGCACAAGGCTTACACTCGGCTTTAAAGGACTCATTTGTACAATATATAATGCCACATATCGTCCATAAAAGCCACTCTACCAACCAACAGTATAGGAAAATGGCCATATCGTGACATGGTTCTATTTCACACAAATCTATGGTTTTCACTTGATACTAGTGAGTTGAACTGAACCGACATTTTTCCCAACTCACAGGCTGTAGTCTGGGACCGTCTCGTGTCATGGATGTCTGTTATTATGGACGGAAACATGTCCTGGGCAATCAGGACTCGTCTGGTTGTCACCTTGGCTGTGCCATCTGCTGAAATCTTCAAAGGTGGCCCAATTGCTTGCCTATCAAGGCACTAATAGAAACCGAATTGCTTCCTTTTGAGTGTTGACTTGCTGCTATTTGGCAGTGATCACACAAGGAGCATGTGATGTTACGGATGTCCTGAAAGGTAGATTGTGTATTGATTAAAATATTATTCAGTGAAATGAGTGCTGAAGGAGGAGGATTGTGTCCTAGTCTCAGCTCACTGGCAAACAGCTTTCCTCAAATTACTAATTTCCTCCTCAGATTTCTTTTCCAAACTTTTGATTTGCTTTTCTTATGAATATAGATTAAAGAGGGCAACATTTTGCTCTGGCAAAAAGAAAAGGTGATTATTGAAAGAAAGGTTATACCTGTTGAAGAGGAAACTTATTGAAATGTTATTTTTGAATATCAGTATCAAATTACACAAATAAATGTCAAAAGCTATTTGCATGAAGTAAATTTAAAATATTGCAATGTTTGAAGTTTTATATTTACTGCAGAATACTGGCGGGAAACAAGTTTTCGATCTTTGAATGGATAACATGGCTCTAATCAAGGAGTAAATACATTACGTTTGCGTGGGACTTTGAACTAAATTCATTTAATTATCTTTGAAAAACTCAAATACTGACATGAAAGGAGACAAGGAGATTTTATTTCAAAATCATAAAGAAATAAAAAAATAATGCTATGACAAGAGTTGGATTGAAATTGATTGATTTAATGAGAGCTCCAAACACACATTTTGTGGCATTTCATTCAAACATTGACTCAATTTAGCCTTGAAGCATATAACGATGTAGATATGCTCAGTTTATAGATTTTATGTCACAGTGCAGAAAAAGATACATAAAGTTTGATCCAAGTGAGGCTTATTTTGCAAGCATGAGAGAGGTCAGATCTCTGATATGCTGCTGTCAGAGGACTCAATCAGGTATGCACAACTGATATTTTATTCTTTATTTTGTCTTGAAAAAATATAGGTTCAGTTCAGTATTTAGATTTTCAAGGAATTATTTGTTGGTTTTTTTTAAAGTTTGAAATGTGAAACATTTATTATCAAGTGTTTTTTTTTGTAAAGTGTATTTGCACATTTCTGTTAACTAAATTGTTTCCTCTGTCTGAAAGAATTTGTGATATTTACATGTAGAGTCATCCCAGTTGAATAAAACAAGTATTTACCTGATACTTGATATTCCTTTTTTTCTCCTCCCAATACACCAACACCATTGAAACTTTTAGAAACAATTTCCCTTCATGAATGAACAAAAAATGCACCGGCAGCTAAAAGTGTTTTTTTCGGTGCCACTAAGGGACTTTGATAATTACGAAATATGTTACAACTTTGTAAATTCATCTAAATATGTATTGTGACATCAATATAAATCTGATATTTCCATGACATTACAGATTTTGATGATAAAACAGATTATTGATAAAATGGTATATTCCAGGTTTTAAAGATTTCTTTTAGCAGTGTCAGATTCAACCAGGTTTACCAAAAAAGATTAACAGAAATTTTATTCATGAGACTGTGCAAAAGAAAAATAAAGGTTTGGTTTAAATTTTGACAAGGGAGTTCATTCCCTTAGATTCAGGGAACATAAATGCATGCCCCAGATGCTTACAAGACCAGACCAATCCATAGTAGAATCATTGGATCCAGTCTTAACTTTGACAAAGCTTCCTACTTACGGCAGTTATAGCTAAGTGAATTATCTGGTCAATTTAAGGAACAATACTCTCTTATATACAGGAAGGGCATTTTTTAAGTAATGAAAATTGAACACAACAATATGTTTGGGTATGTGATGATCACCCGTCAGACATGGTGTGAAGCCTGCGCATAGTCCTCAGACATGGTGTGAAGCCTGTGCATAGTATGGGGTTTCCAGTGGTCATCAGACATGGTGTGAAGCCTGTGCATAGTGCAGGGTTTCCAGTGATCATCAGACATGGTGTGAAGCCTGCGCACAATGCAATGTTTCCAGTGATCACCAGACATGGTGTGAAGCCTGCACATATGGCGGGCTTCCAGTGATCACCAGACATGGTGTGAAGCCTGTACATAGTGTGGGCCTCCAGTGATCACCAGACATGGTGTGAAGCCTGTGCATAGTGTGGGGCTTCCAGTGATCACCAGACATGGTGTGAAGCCTGCGCATATGGCGGGGTTTCCAGTGATCACCAGACATGGTGAGAAGCCTGTGCATAGTGTGGGGCTTCCAGTGATCACCACACATGGTGTGAAGCCTGTGCATAGTGCAGGGTTTCCAGTGATCACCACACATGGTGTGAAGCCTGTGCATAGTGCAGGGTTTCCAGTGATCACCAGACTTGGTGTGAAGCCTGTGCATAGTGTGGGGTTTCCAGTGATCACCAGACATGGTGTGAAGCCTGCGCATATGGCGGGGTTTCCAGTGATCACCAGACATGGTGTGAAGCCTGTGCATAGTGCAGGGTTTCCAGTGATCACCAGACTTGGTGTGAAGCCTGTGCATAGTGTGGGGCTTCCAGTGATCACCAGACATGGTGTGAAGCCTGTGCATAGTGTGGGGTTTCCAGTGATCACCAGACATGGTGTGAAGCCTGTGCATAGTGTGGGGTTTTCAGTGGTCATCAGACATGGTGTGAAGCCTGTGCCTAGTGCAGGGTTTCCAGTGATCACCAGACATGGTGTGAAGCCTGCGCATATGGCGGGGTTTCCAGTGATCACCAGACATGGTGTGAAGCCTGTGCCTAGTGCAGGGTTTCCAGTGATCACCAGACATGGTGTGAAGCCTGTGCATAGTGTGGGGCTTCCAGTGATCACCACACATGGTGTGAAGCCTGTGCATAGTGCAGGGTTTCCAGTGATCACCACACATGGTGTGAAGCCTGTGCATAGTGCAGGGTTTCCAGTGATCACCAGACTTGGTGTGAAGCCTGTGCATAGTGTGGGGTTTCCAGTGATCACCAGACATGGTGTGAAGCCTGCGCATAGTGCAGGGTTTCCAGTGGTCCTCAGACATGGTGTGAAGCCTGTGCATAGTATGGGGTTTCCAGTGGTCACGAGACATGGTGTGAAGCCTGTGCATAGTATGGGGTTTCCAGTGATCACCAGACATGGTGTGAAGCCTGCACATAGTATGGGGTTTCCAGTGGTCACCAGACATGGTGTGAAGCATGTGCATAGTATGGGGTTTCCAGTGATCACCAGACATGGTGTGAAGCCTGCACATAGTAAGGGGTTTCCAGTGGTCACCAGACATGGTGTGAAGCCTGCGCATAGTGCAGGGTTTCCAGTGGTCCTCAGACATGGTGTGAAGCCTGTGCATAGTATGGGGTTTCCAGTGGTCGCCAGACATGGTGTGAAGCCTGCGCATAGTGCAGGGTTTCCAGTGGTCACCAGACATGGTGTGAAGCCTGCGCATAGTGCAGGGTTTCCAGTGGTCATCAGACATGGTGTGAAGCCTGCGCATAGTGCAGGATTTCCAGTGGTCACCAGACATGGTGTAAAGCCTGCGCATAGTGCAGGGTTTCCAGTGGTCATTAGACATGGTGTGAAGCCTGTGCATAGTGTGGGGTTTCCAGTGATCACCAGACATGGTGTGAAGCCTGCGCATAGTGTGGGGTTTCCAGTGATCATCAGACATGGTGTGAAACCTGCGCATAGTGCAGGGTTTCCAGTGGTCCTCAGATATGGCGTGAAGCCTGTGCATAGTGCAGGGTTTCCAGTGATCATCAGACATGGTGTGAAGCCTGCGCATAGTGCAGGGTTTCCAGTGGTCATCAGTGAGGGTATGTGATGGTATCTATAGTGATTGTATGCATAGCGAGGGTATGTGATGGTATGTATAGTGAGGATATGTATAGTGAGGGTATGTATAGTGAGGGTATGTATAGTGAGGGTATGTATAGTGAAGGTATGTATAGTGAGGGTATGTATAGTGAGGGTATGTATAGTGAGGGTATGTATAGTGAGGGTATGTATAGTGAGGGTATGTATAGTGAGGGTATGTATAGTGAGGGTATGTATAGTGAGGGTATGTATAGTGAGGGTATGTATAGTGAGGGTATGTATAGTGAGGGTATGTATAGTGAGGGTATGTGATGACATCTATAATGAGGGTATGTGAGTATGTATTTTGAGGGTATGTGATGGTATGTATAGCGAGGGTATGTGAGTGTATGTATAGTAAGTGCGTATATTATGATGCATTTTTTTATGTTCACTGAGGACATGGGACTGTGCACCTTATACCATATTTTGGATTTCTATCTTGTTTTGTCCTTCCTCATTTAGGCTAATGTGGTGTTTATATACGAGAGAGCCAGCTATTTGACCACATTACTTCTGTGTCAGGTCTGCTGAGAGCGGTGTCGACAATCTGACAGCAGATAGATTGAAGAGTCTGACATTACCGACACAGACTAATGTGTCTGACAGCTGTGCATATACACAAGATCAAGCAACTTTACATAAATCAGTCATAGGCCATCGACCACTGCATGTAACGTCCTTACATTCTCCACTTTCAGCAGAAAGGGATATTGTGTAACCAAGTCCAGATTCAATGTCTTTATTTATAGCTTCATTGCAATGCTGTGAAGAAATTGAGCATGATTTATAGACAGTGACCTTTCATGTCTTGGCCATGACACATCATTTGATGGGTTAATATTGGTCATGAATGGACTGTCATATGAGATATGTTTCAAAGGATGTAACCATGAGGCAACATAAATCCAGTGCCCAAGGCACAAAGAAATGGCATCCAACTCCTAGTGCAATGGAAAACACCGTTATCAAGATGATGATGAACTATGCAATGACATGCCTGGCCAAAAAACATCATACAAGTTTTATATATCAACCATATTTTACTTATCATTGACATCCTGTATATATATGTGCATATAACTTATACACTCCATACATAACATATATATATATATATATATATACACACACACATTTGTATAGCCTCCCCACCATACACGCTATGTTCACTGAACATAAACACCTTCTACATGCTGATACTGCTTACAACCTGCCAGGCACAGTGGATTTCAGTTCATTCTGCTATCCAATATTTAGCTGAGATTCTTTCTTTAAAACTGAATTATGGTAATTCATTTGTGGTTGTGAAGCAAGTTGAGGCCTGTAGTTTTTGCTTAGGAACATTCCACCTGTTTGCTGCCATTAAGGCCTGAGCCACACATCATCTCCTTTCATTGGAGTTCCTGCAGTGTTACCTTACAATGGCTGCCAAGATGTGGCCGTTAAACAATAATGTGAAACTCTCCCTCATTGTGGCAAATCCACATTATATTCCTTATTGCAAAATAATGCTCACTTTATTAAATAACTGTTCAGTTTAAAAACCCAAATCAACTATTTTAGACAAAAGAATCATTAATTCATTGATTTTTTCCTTGACACAATCAGCATAATTACCTTATGGGGATATTATGAAGTGATATGTCTGATGAAGTGCATAAATGTCTGTCGTGTGTATCATTCTCAGTGAATTTATTTTGTCTGTCCAGGACTTTTCGTTTGAAATCAATTATGATATATCTAATATTCTTTAATATTTAGGAGGAAATATGCTTTGCAGCCAGCTCCTTTTTCAAAATATATGTCTAGACACGTGAAATCTTTGTGACACAAAGATTGTTGTCTGCATGTAATAAGCCCAACTATGATATTGTGAGGTTGCAACTGAAAATAAAGCAGCTACTATGTGCTATTGCCAAGACAAGTCTCAGTGATAATAAATAACGACTGCAAGGAGGAGTGCCTCATCTATAATGTAGGATGTACACATATGACTGCAGCACACGCAGGGTATTTACCCAATCACTGCCCATCAATACCAGATATATAGATCCCCCCTGGCGAGGGAATGTGCATGTGGAATTTGAATCATGGTGATAATGACAATAAACAGGTGGGCTGCAAAAATCACAAAATCACAAGAGATCTGTTTCATAGATCCTCTTAGCACTGCTATTATTAACTCAAGTGATAAAATGTTTACTTGTCTTGCATGACAGGACATCATTGAGGAAGCAGCAAAGTTATAATGACTACTTATGCCTCTGAGTTACTCCTTGACATAACATTATTTCACCATGCTATCCATTTTACAGTGGATTAATACACTTTCCTTTGGGGTAGAGATTTAATTATTGCATAAAAAAGCTTTGTAAACTTTATCACCCTGGTTGTGTCTCATAGTAATTTCTATACTTGGGGGAGTTAGCATTTATTAAAATTTCATTTGGCTTTTCCAGTATTTTCCCATCGATCAGTTAGTTAAACTTGTAGGGGCAGAATTATGTGGGATAAGATAATTTGAAATCTCAGTGCTGTTTCTGGGTGGAAGGATGGCAAGAGGGACGTTCCCTAAGTGGCTGTATTCACGCTGTGCTTGGCCATCTCGGCCAGTCACAGTTGGCTCTATTGCAGCTTGTGTGTCACTTTAATGGCCTCCACTGACTATCTGACCAAAGTTGGCGGGATAACAGAGCCTATTCTCTTTCCGGCTGATACTTGTAGAGGTGCTGCGGGGAGCAAGGGATGCTGGGAGATCACGCCATGCAGCAGGTGCACGATGCAGGCTCCACAGGATGGCACGAAGCCCCCTGCAGGATATGGGTCCTGCAGGCAGACTCTGTCGTTATGTAGCAATCTGCCTCCCAAGCTTCATTAATAGCCTGTGTAAGTCAATTGACCTAACACACAGTGTAGCCATTTTCTCTGGCAGACCATATCATAACCAAAGCTAGTTGCCTTGGTGGAAGCTTAAAAAAACAGAGATTGCACTCATGTGTCACTGAGGAAAAACTATGTTTTTTAATGAAGGAAGTCTCTAATTTCCCTCCCTAAAGCCAGACGCTGAATCATTTTACAGGGCTCATCAGAAAGACGAGTTAGTAAACGAGCCAGAATTTCCTGGCAGAATTTTATTTATTCACAGTTTGCATCTTGGTTATTTTGGGGCTTGCTGTTGCTGCCTCATCCCATGCAAATCTCAACATTTTGTACAGTATGAAATTGTTTGCGTTTGCCATTTATGTTTGCACTATGCTCAGAGATGGTGTGTGTCATGCATGCACACCATGATGCTGGGCTGCTGAATGTCTCATAACTCTTTGTGTGGCATCTCTATACCTTGCATCAACATCTCATACAACATCTACACATATTTACCTGATGGTAATATACAACAATATTATCAAAGAAACACATTGAATTGTTGAGATTTTCCCAGCTTGGTTGTATTCATCCCATATTGATCAGACAGAACATAATACGCCCATGACATATGTTCAGTAAATCTAATAGCAAAACCAAATGACCCAGATAATCTTAGAAACTGCACCTGTCATATATTTTTGCCACAATGCATCCACACAAGGACTGATGTTCTTTCTGAATATGTGTATGAATATTAGTGTGTGTATTTGCATTGAAAGATATACATTTGGTTTTTTTAATGAATATCTGTTTATGTATGTGGATGAAAACAATCTCTGATGGGAGTTTTGGACTCATAAGGTTTTTCAGTGAATTGGCAAATGACCAGAGCTCTTTAACTTCATGAACATGACCTACCCGTTTCAGGTTTTATTGTCTGCATGAGGCCACTGTGAGTAGCATTGTAGAATTCAAAGGTGATCTGTCAATGCATTGATCATTTATCTTTGTGCCCTTTGTACCTTCCCTTGAGGTCTGCCTTCCTTGAAGTCTGCCTTTCTTGAAGTCTGCCTTTCTCGAAGGTAGGTCTCAATGAAGGTAGGTCTCAATGAAGGTAGGTCTCAAGGAATGCAGAACTACCTTCCCTGAAGTCTGCCTACCTTGAGGCCTGCCTTCCTTGAGATCTGCCTTCCTTAAGATCTGACTTCCTCGAAGTCTGCCTACCTTGAAGTCTGCCTTTGAAGTCTGCCTTCTTTGACGTCTGCCTTCCTTGAGGTCTGCCTTCCTTGAGGTCTGCCTCCCTTGAGACCTACCTTCCTTAAGGTCTGCCTCCTTAAGGTCTACATTCCTTAAGGTCTGCCTTCTTTGAGACCTACCTTCCTTGAGGTCTGCCTTCCTTGAGGTCTGCCTTCCTTGAGATCTGCCTTCCTTGAGGTCTGCCTTCGTGAAGTCTGCCTTCCTTTAAGTCTACCTTGGTTAAGGTCTGCCTTCCTCTAAATCTGCCTTTCTTGAAGTCTGCCTTTCCCGAGTCCTGCCTTCCTTGAGGGCTGCCTTCCTTGAAGTCTGCCTTCCTTGAAGTCTGCCTTTCCTGAGGCCTGCCTTCCTTGAGGCCTGCCTTCCTTGAAGTCTGCCTTGGTTAAGGTCTGCCTTCCTCTAAGTCTGCCTTTCTTGAAGTCTGCCTTCCTTGAGGCCTGCCTTCCTTGAGGCCTGCCTTCCTTGAAGTCTACCTTGGTTAAGGTCTGCCTTCCTTGAAGTCTACCTTGGTTAAGGTCTGCCTTCCTTGAAGTCTGCCTTCCTTGAAGTCTGCATTTCCTGAAGTCTGCATTCCCTGAGGTCTGCCCTATCAGAAATTTATGTTCCTGATTTCTGCCTTCTCTGAGGTCAGCCATTTCTAAGGTCTGATATGATATGATGTTTATTTGAAATATTTTAAAATTTTAAGATAAAAGATAACAGTGTAAAATAGGTCTATGAAGAAAAGAAGATTACCAGTTGGTTTGGTTTGAGCCAGTGTAAGTTTGTATACTGGGCTATGTGTAGCCTATCAAGCTGGTCAACTGTACAATACAATTATTAATATAGTTGGATATATAAAAACTAGCATATTTTGGGTAAGAACATGTTTATGGTTCCTATCTGAGTAAATGAAATAATATTTATACTGATGCAAAGTATGTAATTCAGACAGATATATTGCAGAGCTCTGGTTGTGAATAATGGTTGTGAATGACAGCATTCATGTAGAAAGGTCACATGATTAGTATGGTCTGTCAGTATATTCTCCCCTCTGTTGTGAGAGAGAACATTAAGTAAAATATCTGCATACAACCAATTTGAGGCAAAATACGATCTAATTACTAATTGAACATTAAATGAAAAGTTACAATTTTTATCATTTCCTTTTATCAAGTACAGCAGGATTGGCATGAAGAAAACCTTTCCCAAATTTTCCACATGAAATCCAATCAGATTGATTTCAAGAGAAAGCAAAGCAGAATAAGCCTAATTGAGTAATGATGTTTGCATTGACCTTTGTCTTATCAGTTCAGTTGGGTTGGATCAGTTGGGGCAAGGGTCTGCTTCGGCCTCACTATATACACATGACACATCAATCGTTTTTATTACCAGTAGAAAAGGAACCTCAACACTTCCAGTGCTGCAACAGAGAGCCATTCAGGGAGGAGACTGGGTTTTCAAAAGGGATGAACATTTTTATATGGTTATTTAATGGTTGAGATACATGTGTCCATGAAAATCATTAAATTATCATTGGGGATTCTCAATTTCAAGCTTATTTGAAAGGAATGGCACACAGTGCATCTTTGAGTACCTCTTTGAAAGTTCTTGGTTCAGCAAGGTCAGGGATTTTGGTTAATTCCCAATGTGTCAGCTGAGCCATCTAAGCCAATCCTATGTGATGCCATCCAATAAGTTGACTCTCCTAGACCCTGCTTCTTCCTCATCCAATAAAACACAAGTTTGACAATTTCCCTGCCTGTCTGAGTAGTGTGGCCCTACTGGGGATATTTGGCAGGTGACGTGACCTTTGGAGGATTGTCTTAGAAGGATAGTTTATATTGAGCTAAGGTAATTATGAAATGTCAGAACACACTGTGTGATCTTTGCTAGAAACGTGACTGTGTCTCCTTGCAGTCTGGGTGGCCTAACTTTGCCAGCTAAGACCTCACAAATCTGCTTCAAACGAGCTTAATGTGACATCCAGTTGTGCCCAGCTGTCTTCACAAGTTACCACTGGGTGGTGTGATATAAGTGACTCGCTTTCCAGATGACCTTATACATAGATAGTGTTTGACCTCCACTCTACTCTAGTCATCAATCCTTGCTCACTCATACTCACTCATGTAAAACACTGGCAAGGTCCATTTATATTATTACAAATAAGGTTTGTCCCGATAGTTGACTTTTATTATTATAGCATTGTTTAATATGATGAGGTGTGAGGTTGTGGTGCACAGGACACAAAAGGCCACAAAAGGTAGTTGTATTTTATATTAAGAAATTAACAAAAACAATTCCTTACAAAACTAACTAAACTGTGATATATGTTGTTCACTTTAAAGAATATATTCTAATAATGATTATTTTAAAGCATTTTCAATGTTTTTCTTGATGTTGTTCTTCATTTGTAATTAAAAAATATATATATATTTTAGATTACCAAACAAACTGGTAACATCTAAAACTTTGAGTATGCCAGCCAAGGTTCAGAGGTCCAGTCTTGAATTACCGTATTTATTTGTGTATAAGATGACTCGTGTATAAGACGACCCCCCAAAATTGAGGTTATTTTGCTTGAAAAAAGACAATTTCCAAATATAAGACGAGTTGGTTTTTCTTGAGATATCGAGTAAAATGTAAATACGATGTTCATATTTTTTAAGTAACGAATATCGGACGTAGCGGATCGATTTTAATCGCGTTTTAAATGATAAATAAAGGTATTTACCCAATATTATCACAAATTGTTGGAGAACAGAACAAAACCATCAATTCATTTAAAACGCAATTAAAATCGATCTACGTGTGAAAACATTTCTGCCAAAAAGGGAAGACACGACTCAAAGCAGTAGAAACAATGACGAGATGCAAAACTGTGAACACTGATAATTGGAATTGAAAATAAAGTCAAAACAAAGTGTTTCGAAATAATAGACATTGGATGTAGCAGATCGATTTTAATTGCATTTTAAATGATAAATATAGGTATTTGCCCATTATTATCACATTTTCATTATTTATCATTTAAAACACAATTAAAATCGATCTGCGTGTGAAAGCATTTCTGTCAAAAAGGGAAGACACGACTCAAAGCAGTGAAAACAATGCTGCAAAACTGTGAACGCTGATAATTGGTATCTGTAAAATTTTACTAATTTTCACACCACTGAAAGGGAAGACATCAAAGGCAGAATTGAATTGTGCGATATAATTAAATAATTAATTTAATTTTAATAGAAATAGAATTACGACATGCATACATGATTTACGCAACACAAGATCGCCATTTTGAAAGGCGGGAGAGGCTCGACCTGCGAAGCGTAAGTTGTGATAATATTGGGTAAATACCTTTATATATCATTTAAAACGCAATTAAAATCGATCCGCTATGTCCGATATTCATTACTTCGAAAATATGAAAGTTCGTAACGAACACGGGTTGTCTTGACGAGGATGTGGAGAAAATCTTGACCTGTGAAGCATAAGTTGTGATAATATTGGGTAAATACCTTTATATATCATTTAAAACGAAATTAAAATCGATCTGTTATGTCCGATATTCGTTATTTCGAAAATACGAATGTTCGTAATGAAAACTTTTTGTTTTGACGTGGACGTGGAAAAATTTGTAGTGCCGTGATTTTTTGGCGTAAATCCTCATCCACAGGTTGCTCTCGTGTATAAGACGACTCCCCCAAACATTAACTAACAGTTTGTGTACAAAAACCTTGTCTTATACACGAGTAAATACAGTACTGTGCATGTACATCACAATCTTTGAAATACTACTGAAAGATAGAGATAGCACATTAAAACAAGATTTCTTTTTAAAAAAGAACCACAATGGCATGTGAACACTGTATGAATGACAGATGATTTCTTAAGATTATTGATATTGACCCAAATTCATATTGGCTTAAATGTCTTTTTCATGTTATGGTGTTTTGGTACATGTGCCTTAATATAATGTGATGCCAATATGTTAATGGTTATTAGGAACATTGTTGTGGAGGACCCAAACTGATAATGTTTTCTCACAAGATGTGCCATTATTTAATAGACATCTCTTTGTACATAATGTGCTGTACACCCTGTTTTTAATAAAGATGTACTTGTGATAGATCCAGATAACACATCATAAAATAAAAGGTTGTGGCAAATTATATGAAGGATTCATTTTGTCAAAAAGGATTTGTGTAGGTGTAACATTGAAAGGTTGTGACTTTGTTATGTGGCTGGTTAAAGTGGTGACAAATGTCATCTACATCCATCTTTGCAGGGGCTCATTTAATTGTGCCACATCAAAGAAAATGTTATGACATAAGGACAATTAACCCATTTTACTATGATGCTGCAGAGAGTGCACGAAGAGGGTCTGAAACAAAAATACTGCAAACGGAACATATGTGAGATATTGAAATGAAATATGAGAGCAACATGGCATGATTGCGTAAGCTCATGCATTTTTTAGAGTTATATTTACAGTAGTAATGGATTTTTGTAGGTCTCAGGAGTTACATCTGGCCTAGTGAACCTGACAATCTGTTTGTGCGACTCAGGGCGAACCGGCTAATTGAAAGTGGGGACTTACAGGAGTGACGGTGGCAGACTGTGTGGGAATGGTAATAAGAACCCAACTTAGCACTGCAAAGACATGTGCCGAAACAAGCAAGATAAATGATGAAAGATCAGAGATGAGAAAATCTGACAAAGGTGTGATGCCTACAACTTGCTCATTAATACTTAATGAGAAAATCCAGCTCTTGACCTTTGAGGAGATGATATGTGCCTGTGTTACATTATTTCAAAAGAGAGACAGACTAATTGATGTGCAAAGTGAGCCCCTGGACCTAGATTTTACCAACTTGCAAAGTTTGTCAAGGATAGGAACTTACTAGAGCTGATTATGTCCCTGAGCCTGTGGGGCCGGGATGTAGGTAGCCTCTTGGGTAATTGTGACACGGAGAGGTCAGGCATGGAGATGTGGGGGCAGTGGTAGGATCATACACGCCGCTTCCTCATCACACACACCTTCCTATACAAGCACAGCACACATTTCTTCCACTAGATATGGCTTGAAAAGGTCATCAACCCTCTTGCCTCGGAGGGGAGCCGGTCATATAGTATATCGAAATATGATTTCACATTTTGTGTGCATTATCATTCCTGCCAATTTGTATCATATTTGTTGGAAGCAAATCCATGTTTGTGAAATAAGACTTGGTCCAAGCCCTATAGATAATCATGTCTACTTGGCAATAATGAAAAGATTGAGGGAAAGAAAAAATGGAGGATTGTGAGCTGAAAATTAGATGAGGTAGAATTCAATATAGAGAGAGATACTATAATAAGGGGAGTGCTCGTTGCAATTTGGGTCAGATTCTTAACCCCAAGCGGTTTAGAATATGATATACTACTTTGAAAATCTGATAGAGAGTAATTACAGAGGTAATGCAATAGTGGCATTATCAATCACTGGGTCCAAGCCTCACTCTATTGGATGCAGAGAAAGTTCACACAGTTGTGTCATGGCAGAAAAGTTCTATATAAGAATCGTAATGGCAGTCAACCATTTATGTTTGTTTCTTTTTACAAACAATTGAAAAACATTAATGACAAAAGGTGATTAGTACATTCCACAGATGCCACAAACCCTCAGGTGAGATCAAGTATCCATGGATAAAAGACATTGTGATCATTCAGGCAAGATATCGAATTCAAGTTTCAATGCTTATTTTTATCTTTCACTGTTTTCTATTCGGAGAAATAAATTGCAGTTTCCAGAATGTGTCTCACCACTACACTCGGTATTGACTGCCTACTTGTCAGATGTGATTTATCATTAGTCTTATTGTGTTGTTTGCATTTGGAAAATATTTAATTGCATCATCAAAGATGTCTGATTCTGCAAAGAAAAGGTTAAACTGATTTGAAAGAAAAAAACTTATTATTCATATTGCTGTTTCATTTAATCTAAAGAGGTTTTTTCATGGAATAGGATTTGAGGGAGGCTGAAGTGCCTTGATAAAGGCAGAAGATTTGTAGGCATTGCTGATAAGAGGCTGTGGTTTGGAGACAGTTATGGAACTTTAACTGGCAGCGTTATCTTTACTGCACTAATGCCATTAGTAACCTTCATAATCAGGTTGAATATTTATCTTCTTAAGCTGAGGAATGTCACTTAAGGTGTGTCCTTTTGTAGCCAAAGTTGGAAACTCACAGAGCTGAGAGCAGCAGCCTTATCAGACAAGTCATGAATCTTTCATGTTGTCGCTTTGTGGCAGACAAAATAGAATCCACCAACACTTTTTGAACAGAGGCAATTTGTGAATATAGAATCTTTTATCATATGTCAGATTTTACAAATAATCACTCAAAGTGTTGTCAGATTTAAAAGCCGTTCCCTGACACAAAGCACTTCTTCAATCTATCTCAGGTCAATTTGTTGCCTTTTAAGTACACATTGGAAACCCATTTTCTGTGTTTGGAACAGGAGATAGGGACAGAGAGAGAATCTTAGGTATTCTGGTCAGGATCTTGGTGTATTACCCCTATATTGCCATCCCATCTTCACCAGATCTCCTCTACTCTGCTTCACAGCAGTTTGTGTAGAATGTATATTCTCAAAGGGATGAAACAGCTTGCCTGAAGGAAATCAAGCATTAAAAATGAAAAAAAAGTATAATTCAGTGTGGGAGTAACATAATAAGATTTCTGTTCCACAAACTGAACATTTATTGAATTAGACCTGGTAGAATGAAAGAAGGTTGTACAGCTTAAGGTAAAAATAGGTTCTAATGAGGCCCAAGTCACAGGTATACTCTGTATGCAAGAGAGCCAAGGTTGCCACAGGACTAAGCATGCTGGGTAATTCCATTGTGGTAACTTGCCTAACTTGATAAATGGGAGATGTGAGAGAGAAAGACAAACACCTCCACCTTTTTTGCTTTGCTAATTCAGTTGTTGTATCTTGTCCTGTGCGTCTGTAATTAAGGAAGGTCACTCCACCCATGCATATATAATGCATATATTCATATACTTGGTATTTTATCAGTATCTATGTAATCACAGATCATACAATACAGTGATACTCTCATAGTATTTCTCAAGGATATCAAGTTTTAATTGCAATATACCTCAGGCTGCAGTATGAGGCCTAATTTGTTTGAGGATTTGTTCATAAGTCGAATGAAGTTGTTCGATTAGATATCCTTAAATTTATTGCTCATAACATGAATGTATTCGTGTTTTCTGTCAGAGAAGGATCTCTGGAGAGTGCTTCATCAAATATCTGCAGATTTAAATATTCTCTCATTCCAAAATATCATGAGAGTCCTTCAAGTAAAATGGATTGAAATTAAGATCTTAATTTGCAAAGTGCAGTTTGTGCCTGTATGGCGACAATGAGTAGTGTATGGTGAGGATTAATCTTGGTTGTGTTACAGTGGCGTGTCATCTCCACGGGGATACCTCCACTCTCACCACAACCTCACACCTCATCATATTAGACAAGTCTTATTGATGAGAATTCTCCTGGAGACCACATTTCATTACTCAGAAAGCATGCAAAATGGCAGATTAAATTGTGAGCTTTATTCATGTATTGTGTTCTGTGTATAGTTATACTGTAACCTGTCTCCTGTGATTTTCACTATTAGAAACCATGTTTGCTTTGGGCATTTGGTTTTCTTCAGGAAATGAAGTGTCATGATCCCCATTATGATGCCACTTTCATTTCTCATCATGATTTAAGGTTTTCTATGCTTCATCAATTTCCCATCTGTTTTAGGGCAGACTAATTTTAAACATTTGATACTTTAAGCAACCAACAAGATTTATGGCAGAACTCCGTCACAGCTGAAGCCTCATTTTAATGTAATCCAATCTCATTATGATGTATGTCTCCCTAAAGAGTTTATGATGAGCAATTCACAGGATTTGAAATGTTTGAGCAAGAGAGTAAGGAAGTTTTAAAAACTAGATGACATTGATTAAAACATGTCTGCAGCAGGTTTGAGAGAGTGGTGTTCCTAAGAACATGAGACATTGAAGCACATGTGACTGAAAGCTTCGTTCTGTAGACATCATCATAAACCCTGTAAGGCACTCCAAGGAATGAAGAAAAATATCTTATGTGGCAATCTATGAAATGGACAGAATAAGTTTCTTTACATGTTCCATTTCATAAATTCATCTCTTGTCACACTTATTTGGTTTTATTGGCCACTGAAGACTTGGAAGTCTAAACTCAGTCTTCCTACTATCGGCTGTCTGCTGTATTTGTGAAAATATTTATTGCTTGTGCTCTGAACAGCATCTTCACTGCATTCCCTCAGTCCACTCCATTCTGCCAAAGAGGAATGATATTTTTCTTGTTGCCGTTCACTGCCAAAGCTTTGGAGTGGAATGGTAGCCATTCAAGCAATTACTGTTTGGCAAGTTATTAAATGTCAGAGTAATCACAAAGTATTATTTCTAGAAATATGAATGAAAAACATTAAGATAGACAAAATATATCAGTTTTGATATCTTGGAATCTTGAATAAATCATTTCTGGGGTAAATTTGTCCATGTCAAACTTATTATTAAAGCTTTTATGAAATCACAGTCTCTGAAGTTACAGGCTGTTTTACAGAGATTTGGGGTTTGTTTGAAGGATATTTGTATTTAAATGCATTTTATCAGACCTGTGAGATACATGCATTATGATAAAGCATTTGGAACTAATGCATTGCACTGGACATCTTAGACTATTTTCCAGTATATAATTGACAATATTTTACAAAATAAATGATTCTTTGGAGTTGAAACTTTTAAGTGAAAGCTTTTCTGTGGAAGCATAAAATGGGATGAAATGCTACACTAGAAACAACATATTAATGTTAATTTCCCCACATAAGAACCTCTAAGCTCATAACATAACAAGGTCAACTGATTTAAATAACATATGTCAACATTTCTATCTCCATCAATAAGTCAGCTCACAGTACACAGCATGAGGTGACTGCAAATCAAATGATAAAAATAGGTTTTGAGATCAACCAAATGTCTTTTGCACCACATTTCTGTAAATTTTTCGTTTCATAGCAAATTGAAAATATTTAGATATATCCTAAAATTTAGAGAATATTATCCAAACAATGTTAAAGCATTTTTAGAAACATATACTTCACCTTTTGTTGTCGTACAACATTTCTTTTGTGAAGTTGAGATTTGTGTTCCAAGGAAAAAGAAAAATGAGAAAACATTTAAGATTGAGTGGTGGTTGAACACTGTTCAATTGCTTATAAAATTTGAAAAGAACTCCAAGGCATTATCACACCCCACTGATCACAGGATTAAAATAGTATTCTGTGGGACACTCTTCATTTCCATAATTCCCTCAACAGGATCACAGACTTTTCTGATTTTTGTATGAGTGCTCTTAGGTTTGGGTAGAAACATGGATCAATGCAAGGCTATGGTAAGTTTTTAAACACTAAATTTTAGGATTGGAATGTACATTACAAAACTATACAAATATGTAGTGCCACATAAGGAATAGTTACAACTTTATACATGGATTAAAAATGTTTTCATTCAAGGTTATGATTTCAGGTTTCATTCATTCAGATGTTTATATGACACGAGGGAGAATTGGCTTGTGTTGGTCAAGTAAAATTGGCACAATCTTAGCTATTTAGACTTTCTATGGTTTGTACCATGATATTTCCATTTGCATCAAGTATTTGACATTCTTCATTATTTTATGCTATAATATCTAGCAGCTCATTTTACATTGTATATTCTGTATTGTTTGTTTTTTTTGTTTTGAATTTTTCGATTTGCATTGGTTTGAATTGTTTATTTTGCAGTGTTTGTATTACATGTAAGTCATGAGCATACAACAAAGACAGAATAGAAATCTTCTCATTCAGATCCCTGAGGACTTGTACATTGGAGATTGACAGTCCTTTTAAGCCTCGGGAGAAGTGCAAGTAGCCTCTATCCAAGTTAAGATTCACACTGCCATCAGCCAAACTGAGACAACACTGCAATCAACAGGGACACTGCGATGTGACCAGGCTTCCTTAATGTTACAACACTTGAAGAGAACTCAGTGCAGACAGTGCCTGCGTTGACCTACCATTCACACCTCGCAGAGTGTGCACTATAAATCCAGGAGAGATAAAACTTGGCATTCAGGTACGTGTGGAGTATTCCACCATCTACCATGACAGGACCAAGCATTAAGATAACCCTAAAGTGGACCGAGAGTCTCCATGGCAACATTCTTACCACCAAACATCAGTGAAATTAGCATCAACATGATCATAAACCTTTATGTTTATCAGTGACTATAAAGATTTTCTTATTTAAACCAAGGTATATTCATGGGGTAACAGAGTCCTGAACTGTGTCTATGTCACTGTACACCACCAAACAATGGTAAATCTGGCCGAGGTGGCTGCTGTTGTCTGCAGGCTGTAAAGCACATACGGTAGCCAGCAACAACCAGATATACTGTGGCACGGTCTTTGATCATGAAACAAAAGAGAAATGTAAACTACATTGTAAACAGAAATTGAGAAAATTACATATTATAGATACATTTTGGATACCATCATGTAAATGAATAAGTCTTTGTAATCAGATTGCCATGTCACATGAACTAATGTAATCCTTGTCCTTTGTGTATAAACATTGATCTGAATATTATCCAAACCAGAACAATTGTTTTGCTCAGAGTTGGACACATATCATTAGAATTCTAATGTGGAATATTTGGAGACTGAGATGTACTGGGTGCATTTCCCAGCACATTATGTGTGTGCAGTGGGGGTTTTTGCAACCAATTTGTGTTTTATGGAGTAGATGATGCTTATCTCAGAATGATATTTATTTGGAGTGGGTGCAATGCATCTCAGATAGGGGATAGGTTTGCAGTCAGCAATCGAGCTTTGACATGGTTTGCTTGCATACATCAGGCAAACCTCGTGTGAGAGTTGGACTTGGTCTTAGGTAGATAGAATCATGCGCATTGACCTGTGGTCATTGGTGACTATAAATATGACCAAGAGCAGGAAATGGAAGCCTCAATGTGAGGAACGACCGGCAGATCTCGGCAGCCTGAGTCAATGTGCAGGATTGGTGGGTCAGTACAGACGGGCAGGGCCACTACATCATTGGGGAGGCAGTCCGCCACACACATTTATGGTATATTGGATGGTTTGTTACTGACTTACACAATCTGACAGGAGAGTCAGTTTCAGATCAGTGTTTCTACACAAACACAAAATAGAAAAAAGAATGTTAGTAGTTTGTACATATAGCTTTAAAGTTATTATTAGCCAAACTATATCATATCTAAAAAGCCTACTTTTTGTATATCTCATACAGACAGGGACATCTCATCTTTTGTATATCTCATACAGACAGGGACATCTCATCATATCAGTGGCGCAGCCTACTTTTTGTATATCTCATACAGACAGGGACATCTCATCATATCAGTGGCGCAGCCTACTTTTTGTATATCTCATACATACAGGGACATCTCATCATGTCAGTGGCCTAGCTTCCTTATTGTATATCTCATACAGACAGGGACATCTCATCATATCGGTGGCCTAGCTTCCTTATTGTATATCTCATACAGACAGGGACATCTCATCATATCAGTGGCCTAGCTTCCTTATTGTATATCTCATACAGACAGGGACATCTCATCATATCGGTGGCCTAGCTTCCTTATTGTATATCTCATACAGACAGGGACATCTCATCATATCAGTGGCCTAGCTTCCTTATAGTATATCTCATACAGACAGGGTCATCTCATCATATCAGTGGCCTAGCCTCCTTATAGTATATCTCATACAGGCAGGGACATCTCATCATCTCAGTGGCCTAGCTTCCTTATTGTATATCTCATACAGACAGGGACATCTCATCATATCGGTGGCCTAGCTTCCTTATTGTATATCTCATACAGACAGGGACATCTCATCATATCAGTGGCCTAGCTTCCTTATTGTATATCTCATACAGACAGGGACATCTCATCATATCGGTGGCCTAGCTTCCTTATTGTATATCTCATACAGACAGGGACATCTCATCATATCGGTGGCCTAGCTTCCTTATAGTATATCTCATACAGACAGGGACATCTCATCATATCGGTGGCCTAGCTTCCTTATTGTATATCTCATACAGACAGGGACATCTCATCATATCGGTGGCCTAGCTTCCTTATTGTATATCTCATACAGACAGGGACATCTCATCATATCAGTGGCCTAGCTTCCTTATTGTATATCTCATACAGACAGGGACATCTCATCATATCGGTGGCCTAGCTTCCTTATTGTATATCTCATACAGACAGGGACATCTCATCATATCAGTGGCCTAGCTTCCTTATTGTATATCTCATACAGACAGGGACATCTCATCATATCAGTGGCCTAGCTTCCTTATTGTATATCTCATACAGACAGGGACATCTCATCATATCAGTGGCCTAGCTTCCTTATTGTATTTCTCATACAGACAGGGACATCTCATCATATCGGTGGCCTAGCTTCCTTATTGTATTTCTCATACAGACAGGGACATCTCATCATATCGGTGGCCTAGCTTCCTTATTGTATATCTCATACAGACAGGGACATCTCATCATATCGGTGGCCTAGCTTCCTTATTGTATATCTCATACAGACAGGGACATCTCATCATATCGGTGGCCTAGCTTCCTTATTGTATATCTCATACAGACAGGGACATCTCATCATATCGGTGGCCTAGCTTCCTTATTGTATATCTCATACAGACAGGGACATCTCATCATATCAGTGGCCTAGCTTCCTTATTGTATATCTCATACAGACAGGGACATCTCATCATATCGGTGGCCTAGCTTCCTTATAGTATATCACAAACAGACAGGGACATCTCATCATATCGGTGGCCTAGCTTCCTTATAGTATATCACATACAGACAGGGACATCTCATCATTCTTTTATATCAGCTGCCAGACCTCATGAACGATATCTACCTTTTGCCAACCTTTTAGATGCACTTTAAAATTCAATTAATGAGAAATTCAATTGGCAGCCTAACTTGAATTAATGTATAATGCTTTATTGTTGTGAAATATTTCCCATTTGTATGAAACCAAGACTCATGCCAAAGCTTTCAGCCACATGTTTTGGCATTATTTCTGGGCATTTATTTAGATTATCTAGATTATCTAGATTAGGTAGATCATTTTATGGCAAATGATGCATCTTGCAATCACAAAATCAGTGCAGTTTCTATTTGTCCAGAGAATAAACCAGGGGATTCCTTTACCCAGTGCTTAGACTTGGGTTAGATGCTTGGGTTAGATGCTACGTAATCCGAGAATTTATGTACATGTGACCTAGCCAAACATGTATATAGACCTGTTATAGTATCCAGGTTGTTCTGTTACCTCTCTCCACAAGAAATGCATCTTTATGATGACGATTTTAGTGGAGAAGACAAAGCAAGTCCACATGCAAGTCCTTTATTTACTTATTATCTTAAGGGAACAACCACAAGTGATTGACATTTACAAGTTTTGGAATATTAAAATAATGACATTATTATTATTATTATTTATAACTTAATTTTCTGAGTGTCACATTAGTTTTTAATAGAAAAGGCAACAGATTCATTTAGATTTGGACAGAATGCCAGGAGCAGTGGGTGTATGATCCTCCTGTGGGTGTAAGCAGATTAGTTCCCTACATATATAATACATCAGCATCACATGGCACGATACAGGCTCACCATCATCCTTAAACAAAATATAAATCTAATTTTATTTCACAGTAGAAGCAGATATTAAGATAGGTTTATGCTAGATCTGAGCAATGTGGTTTGTTTATAACACTAAATGTAGAGTTTAACCCATGTGGGTGAAGATTGAATTAAGACTGTTATTGTGTGCATGCATTGTGATGACAATTAAGAAGTATTGTTGCCTTTGATTATGAATCAACTTTGTGATATTAGTCCATTAGCATTTTGTCTATCTAGCTGTCAACAGTGATCAGTTTAAGACATTGTGGTAAAAGGGACTGATGACCACACAAATAGAATTTATTAGCTTGGTGTCCAGTGAAGAGTCTTGCAGATTGAAGCCTATGTAATGTAAATGCAAATAGCTGACCCCATGGCCTCCCTACCAGCTATCAATGCTGGCTCTATATTATGACAGAACTATGAAATATATTTCATAATTAGATCCAGTGATTGCAGGAGTATCCAATTACATGTTTGTCATGAACTAGCATCTCTACCTAAGCCAGGAATTAAATATTACCATCTTTCAAATATAACATAAACAAATATATACCATAAATTCATTAACATCTTAATGCCAAATATCAAATAGTGCAGATCAATGTAACACAACTTTAGATATATTTATACTTTATTTCCATTGTCTATTGTTTGATACTTTCAGATGAATATACGAGGCAGTGATCATGTTGGGAGTGTCGGTGGTATGGCATTGGTAATAGATAATATGGCTTATCAGTACAGAGCAGAAACCTTGAACAATGGTCAAACTGGACACAATAGTCTGCTTCTGCAATAGGCCACAGCAAGTGATCACCTCCACATTCACTCTCTTATTATAAGGAGATTATATTAAGTCTGCAATTCAAAACATTTTGCAATTATAGAAGCACATCGGCAGAGAACACAATGGCAACCGGAATGGCAACAAGAGCTGGCTCTGGTAAGTGAATATCTTTCATTCTTTTTGCATTGTTTTCCGTTCCATATATCATATGATCATGTATCTGCCAATGTTGATTTGGATGAGAATAGATAGAACTTATCATAGAGGTTAATAATGTTCTGGGAAAAGATTAATACTCATATAGCTAACAATCAAATATGAAAATATTAAACACCTGTATTTGTTGAGGTTTGTATTTTATATTTACGGTTGATTGGCTAGGCTCAATGTTGCCAAAAAGATTTAGAAGACTTAAAAAAGCATTTTTTGAGTTTTGAAATTTTCTATACTATTGGTAATCAATAAATGACTACAGACTTTATATATTCAAAATATAAAAAGGGAGGTACTGTTTAGCAATTAGTAACAATGCAATTATTTTATAAGCTTTCTGAATCATTAATTTGAGATAACATGGACAACTTTTATTTTCAAATCGGGAATTCATATTGCCATACACAATTATTTATATTTTATGGATATCCTTGATGCTATAAAAAGGAGGCATGTGGCTGCCATAAATAAGATATAACCAGACTGGGATATAACACCAAGAGGAAGTGACTCGCATGTCAGGATCTGCCATAACACTGCCATTAATACTCTGTGTGAATATATCCACTGTGTAGCACATATCATTTGCTGAAGAAGAAAAAGAGAATATTTATAGAATCCTACATGTCAAGCTAATATAACTTATTATGAGATATCTTCTTTCTCAAATTCTCAAGCCAAAATAAATGCTTGTGTCAGCATTAAAAGGTTGGAAATTTCTCATTATTAAGCAAGCAGACAGTGGATATACCTACCGTGTGTAGTACACCTGCAGGCTGGTATCCTATAGGGGAAAATCTGTATGTCACCTATCATACCTTGGCATGCCACACCACACCCATACCACTGTGTAGGCTCGCCCCTTGTGTTTTAGCAAAATAAATAAAGGTGAAGCATGAGTGCTCAAATATCTCTATGAATATGAAAAGATTTGCCCTTCTTGACACATACAGAATTCTAAGATGTCCATTGCTAATGGGCTGTTGAACAAGGATGAAATTGGTTGCTCCAGGCAGTGTCTGAACAATTACTGTCTCTGCTGCTTAGTGTGGTAATTTCAGAAGCTTACTGAATTTACAGCTCTCAGCATCCACCAAAAAAATGGCCACAGCTTCGGAATAGCTGAAAACATTTCACCTCTGGCTTTTTTCTGTCATTCATAGAAAATTATTTTTCATCAAATTTTAGATGTTCTTCTGTCATGTGAAAATATCACTTTGTTTTTAATCATGAATTGGATTAGATAGACAACAGGATATCTTGTCCATGAGAAGCTGGTGATATAATGAAGGCAGTTATCTACTTGATGTTAATTAATGGAAGGGTTGAAGACACTTAGGAGAAGGTTTATGCATGCCCATGTCCAACGTCTCTGCTGTGCTTAACACTATTACTCTACATTGGGCAAATATGACCAATTTGCCATTGTTCTGTTGATCAATTTTATCACTGGTTTTATTTTATTAGGAGAGTCTGTGTAAAAAAAACCAACCCCATTTTCTTTGTAAAATCTGGAACTGTATCATAAAAAGGTCAGATATTTTGTTAGATATTGAATAAAACAGAATATTAACACTTTGTAAACATAATGTTTTGACTTAAAAGGATAAGAAGAGATTTAAAGGAGAGAGTGTCAATGCTTGCTCAGCCAGTCTGTGGTGAGAGTAACAAGCACTGGAGCCTGTTTGATGAGATGAGACACGGTCAGGTCCAATATAAGCAATGTTGTAGTGTAGTGGCAGCACACAAGGGAGATACATGCTACAGGGACTAACACACACCCCATTATCTGCAGTAAGTGCTTCTGCCTAATTTAGCTCGATACCTTTGTCATAGGGGGCCTGAAGAATAAAAGGAATCATTCCACACTATCAATAAGGATACAACAAGAGTCCATGAGGAAGGTAATCCACAAGGTTGATGCTGATGAAATATATTTTTCGCTCTATATTTTTGAGATGGGATACATATCTCCCCTTTTCATAATTGTAAACTATAAAGCCATCTGCTTGCTTGTTTCATTTATTTTTGACACAATTTATTTCATGACACATTACAAACACCTTGAATTTGTACAGATGCTTTCCATGTGAGAAATGTATAGATCAATAAAGGCAGCCGTTTACAATTAAATTCACAACATTCTCTGTGTAATGATTTATGGCTTAAGTTACCAGAAAGGTTTGTGTTATGTTTTGTGCGTGGGACAGTGACAGACTAGAGCTGCAATCAGAATCTGTATTCTCCTTCCCACACTTTATTTTCTCCCATTCCTCTCACATAGCTACAATAAAATGTCAACAAAATTGAATGCCATTGACAAAGTCTGGCATCTCAGGAAAACATGAGCAGGCCAACAAGAAGACAAATCAAATTATTCCTTCATCTGGAGACATAGGGCAGCGTGCCCTGCTCCTCAGTTTGCAGACAGTTATGTATTCTGAGGGACCTAGCCTGGGTTACATTAGCATTAGCCTGCCGATAATATCCCTCAGCAAATTTTCCCAGCTTTGGTGTCATGGGAACATTATCTACATCATCTGTTACTTGTAAGTGAGATTTCTGCCTCGGCAGACACGGAGGTTAGGTTGACAACAAATTTGTAAGGAATGTTGAAATATTAGCAAATCTGGAGAGAATAACCACTGTTATCTGTAGAGACATATAGAGTAATAATGTACCCTCAACACTATCTTTCAGCCAGGAACATTTATCACAGCTCTGGGTGCTAAAAGAATCAGAATTGTTACAGAAGGTGGTAGAATAAAACATGATGCAGATGGCTTGCCCCAAGCTTTGGAGAAGTATTATGAAGTACACATTCAAGATAGGGACCAACTGGCACTCCATTAGATGTGGCAATAAAAGGAGAAAGAAATGTCATAAAGCTTAATATTTGTGACTTTCTTCGTTCCTTACAAGATATGATTATGTCATTGACAAGCCACATTCTTGCCAGCAAATATAGATATGTATATGCCATTTATTGAGTGTATTCATAACCCAAGGGCTTGCTCCAAACCCTGGCCTAGTGCGTGGAGGTGGCACAATGGAGACTGGTTGGAGATGGCCCGCTGTCCTCGCCAAGGTTCAGCAGCTTTCATTTTGTCAATGACACCCATATTACACGCATTAGCGCCCTTTGTGTCACACATATTGAATCAAGTGGCTGAGGAGGTTTGGTTTTGAGGAGTGCTGTGGCTAGTCTGGGGTTACTCTATTAGCTGCAGGACTCGGCCATATTGGCTGATATGCTTGCTGTATCAACTACGAAATTATTCAAGACAAACCAGTTTTTAAAGTGTGACTTCTACATCAAAATTTAAAGATAAACTTGGAATGTCAGATTTGATTTGATAGTTGTTTGCCAAGAGTAGTATACTTTATTTTGTAAAAATCATTTCCACTTCAATATCAAAATACCTGAAAAAGGATACTCTTTTTCATGATAAAGTATGAATGTTATCAGTTTGACCTCTGAGATAAAATTAACAAAGAACCTTATTTTTCAATTAGTGAGAAGAGGAAGATGTCCAAACTGAAACAGAAAATGTTACATTCTTGTCTACTTATCTTATATAAGCAAAACATATATAATATTAAAGAGAATAATATAAATAATTCTACCAACCACTGAGCAGGCCATTTAATGTCAATATACATATTACCTGGCAAAATGCAATTATTAGCATAGCTCAAAGACCATTGGCCTATGTTATTAAAGGAAGTAATGATCCCAAACAAAGGTAAAGCATAACTTCTGTAGTGATTGGGAGGAAATATTCTGTCATTCCTCTACAATATCAATATATTCCATGAAGCAATTTCCAGAGATTGTTCACCATTTTGCATGGTATTTTGATTGACCTTTTTGCATGATATTGAGATTGACCATTTTGCATGGTATTTTGATTGACCATTTTGCATGATATTGAGATTGAGCTTTTTGCGTGATATTGAGATTGACCTTTTTGCATGATATTGGGATGTACCATTTTGCATGGTACTTTTGCCACTTTGCTTAATAGTGAGATTTACCATTTTGCATGGTATTTGGATTGGCTACTTTGTTCGATAATGAGGGTGACCTTTTTGCTTTATATCCTTTTGTATCAAGACATTTGAAGGTGACCATTTTGCAAGATATTCCAACTGACACGAATGTATGTAAATAACTCACTTGAACGTTTTTACACCCTGCATTTTCAGTGATGTTTTCTTTATTATATGCAAATTGGAACTAACAGGAGGGGAGACAAGGACGAGAAAGATTAGTAAAGATGGTGAATGGTTCAGTATTTCAGAGTAAACCTCTGCGTGCAAACCCATGCAAATGGTTGTAATTATATTTTTGTGTGCACTACAGAACTGATTGCAGAACAAATCACCCTAAACACGTTGATATTCATTTGTGAGTAATAAAACTACAGGCTCAGAGGTTTTGGTGCTTTTTGTGACTAGATCTGTGCCAAGGTCAAATCGCAATCAGAGAAACTGGATAAAAATGTGAACCTTGCCATACACCACATCTCCTACAGATTACTCTCATATCAAGATGTAACCACAAGTGATCACACAATTGGCCCCGCCATATCTGTAGGCTATAACGTCCAGGCTTGATTTGTGGCAAATGTCACTCGTGAGTCGTTTTATGACTGGAATTTTGGCAAAGAGCATCAAAAGTGACATTCTCAGAAAAAATATGCCAAGAGAAAAACAGAACAGATTGTTGACTTTACCCTTTATATTTCATAATAGCTATTTGATGGATGAGGCAAACCAAAGCAGTTCCGGAGCTGTAATATTGAGAGTGGAAATCTGTCTGTGAACATGCAAGGGATGTGAAAGGTTTTTTGTCTTGTGTTATGTGTGCATGTATAATATTTAGGATTGTTTATAAAATAATGGCTCAGTTGGCACATTTGAACACATTTTGTTGATCTATAAGTGACAGGCATTAGCCTCTCTACGTTTTGATTCAGGAACAGATAGTTTCCATGACAAGGCAGCAATGTGAAACTCTAATGAAATAATTAATATGTCTATCTTCGGATACAAAGAAGTCAATTTTCCATGTATCAAATTACTATAATGATGATATGGACAGGGATTGAGGCATGGACCGTATGGCTCAGTCACATCTGGCTCAATCAATACAATTAGAATAAAGACACTGATTATTACATCAGCATTAATACTGTGATCACCTGATGATGTTATTATTCTGAATGATATGAATGAATGCAGTGATGATGTTATTGAAGCAGTAAGAATGGAGCTATACGTGTTATGTGCAACACAGGAACACAATACAAGCACCTTGGCATTCTCATATTAAAAGATGGTTTGCCTCTGTCAGTATCATTTTAAATAATCATTCTCCATAAATATGAATGTGGAAACAACAGGGAACATTTTAATTGACATCAGTGTAATTCAAAAGATTTCTTACTGAATTCTTTTTCATTGTCTCTTATCTTTTATGTTTAAATGTAAGAGTATACCACAGAATGTTCAGAATTCATTATAAAACATGCTTTCAATTTTATATCTTAAATAGTTACTGTCACAATATTAAAATCAAACTTTTGCTCCTTAATGAATAATGTTTCTTCCTGACACTCTAAAAGCATCTTAATTCAATATCATACAATCCATGATCCCTGGTTGATGAATCTGACATTCCTTATCCTTGTCACTGACTCTTCATTGTTGCTAAGTTATCTGCTTCATTTATGCAGCAAGGTTCCAGCAAATTCTTGGTATAATTGAGAAGATGCACCTTAGCAACCTCATTATTTCACCTATCACACAGTTGTCTCACCATATCAGAAGTGCTAAATTAAAACCTGACAGGGGAATGGTAACACTGTCATGGATGAGACTAAATGTTGAAATATTAAATAAATGTATTTTCAAAACAGTGTTGAGTGAGATCGGCAATAGAAGAAATAAATGGAGAGATATTTATATTGAATGGACATTATTTACACATGAATTCACATATTTGTTATTGTTTTGAAGATGAACATTTTATCATTGCTTCTCTTGTGACAATATATGAATGTAAAAAAACCTAACTTGTTTTTGCGTAATATGGGAAAAAAGGCATAAAAGAATGTGTTAAAATGAGTTTCTCTGCAAAAAAAAGACTTTGTGTTTGCAGTAGAGACGTGTTGGTTGGAGATGGTTCATTGTCTGTTGCAGTGTGCTCTTTCAGAATCTGCTTGACTGGCTTCTATGGCACCTTGATTTGAAAATCAAGTGGCTTTTCACAAAAAAGGATTGAGGAATAGTTTGAGGGCCAGGTTGTTAGTGAGCAATTGAAACTTGTGGCAGACACCCTTTAAGCCAGCAGATATTGTCAGATAGAGGGTAAGAGGCTTTTTCTCACATCCCAAATCTCTTGTGTGTGTGATCGTTTGCTTTTAGTTCTCCTCCCTTGTTACGAGCACATGTCAGACACTCAGAATGTGCCCGTATCTTAAGCTGGATAGCACCGCTATTTGCCATGTCAAGTACTTCAAATGTCATTTGCCAACCCAAGTTCCACACTCGTAAGGGCAAAAGAGATTGGTGTAATTTGATTGGTGAAAATGGCTGTTTTTCTCAAGGTCAGAAGTGAGGTCACTGGATGCTATGGAAAAGTTGCATGATATATTTGATAGATTTTCTCATGGATTTAGTCCAAATGGCCTCCTGATCACAGAAATACAACTTCATTAAAACCCATTTATGGATTCTCTTTTGATTCCAGTTAGATGTAATAAAATGTCATTTCAATAAATGTTAATTTTACTTGGTTGGACTAAATGAGTTATGTTAAAGCCTTATTATGTTTAATTTTAAAGCTTCACTTTTTGTAATGTGAAGTTTATTTGGCATTTAGATAATGCACATGACAGAAAAATCATTGGGATGCTTTTAGGAAACAGTATGATTACTTCAAATGACATCTAACATTGAATAATATGTTTACTAGGCTGTGTTGTGAGGCTGGTCGATGAGAAAACATTAACATTATTGTGAAGGCAGCAACTTAGATGTACCCCGCTCACAACAGGCATTCTGCAAGTGCATGCTCTATCTAGGATCATATGAAAGGGGGTTTGGATTGCAATGTTCATGAACATTAAATACATAACATAATGTCTCATTCTGTATTCTTGTCACATTATATAAATATTCATGTATAATTTTGTTTTCACAAAAGGATAATTATTGTTTGTTCAGTTTGCAGCAGACTTGTGGCAAAAAAACCTAGTATTGGTTTGAATTCAAGCTGTCAATGTTTAAATTTCTACCAATGTTCATATTCTTGCAAGCCAGCGCATGTAAATATTTAAAAAAAATAATTTAGAACAATATTCAAGACACATTTTATTCTCATGAAGATAAAGTATGGTTTAACTACAGCAAATATATGCATAGTTATCAAATAATGACTAAAAAACATAGACATTTCTATGTTCTGTCACTTCTGATATTGATTTTTTTTAATCTCCAATTTTAAAACAATTGTATTTCCTGACGCAAAGTAAATAAATTATTTTTTCATGTAAGCATTACTTGACAAGCATCATTATCTTATATTGTATCAGGGCATAATCTACAAATGACCTTCACCCTGATCTTGGACATTTTAACAATTCTTTTCTTTCTGTTATGTGGTCTAAGTTAATTGAGGCAAGGCATCAAGGGGCAGGTTCCATAAAGTGACAAGTATCCTGGCATGGAGGGGAGACGGCCATCCCATCTGACCTGCACTCTATATTACAGGGATGTAAATAAAATAACATCATGTAACTTGGTTTTCATGTCATAAATAATATGTCACTAATCAGAGCAGGACATGCAAAATGGGAATGGATGCTGGAACATTTTCTTGTTGCACTATTTTCTAGGTAATTGTGAGTCGAAAATTCTTCTAGGAAATCTGCATGGTTGCATGCCTATAGTGTGGCATCCAGGTGGCAGCACTAGTACTGCTCCTTTCACATGTCATAGTTGCTCTGCCACCTGGAGCTGCTCAAGGAATAAAGCCGTTAGCCATGGGTTATATGACGCAGTTAGATTGCAAGAGCCACACAAACATATATTAAGGAAGATTACTATTTTTGTTGCTCTCAAACTACCAAGTTATATATAAATGAATTAGTACACTCACTGTAATTTCTGACAACCAATTTCACATGCTTAAAGTTGGCAAGATTCTTTTGAACTTGTGTACACAAAGAGTAGATCAGGCTACCTGACCCTTGTTTAGATTTGTCAGAACACGTAGATAACCATTAGTTAAGTTGTGATGTCCATGTGCAATGGTCAGTGGACCAGAGGGAGGTGGCCAGCCCTGACCCTGCATAGCTCTGTGTCTGGTCTCAGTCCCATGGGAGGCCCTGTAAGACAACTCAGCCACATATAGTACTGACACATGAAGAAATCACCCTCCCCACCGTCTGACCAACATTCACAAGCATTTAACTCTTATTTTTACTGACATCATCAAGGTTTTCAATTTGAACAATTTTGATTTTCCATGATTTAGGTTTGCTTAGTGATACATACATGGTTGATTAGCTAATTCAAATGAAAAATATCTAATGTCTTGTGTCTCATTTATATAATAGGACTTTGATTTGTTAAATCAACATTTTTGATCTCACTTTATAGCCAAATAAAGACTGAATATAATGTGTATATTTGCGTGATATCTTTGTGATAGATAGTTGTGGAATTGATGAAGACATTTTGTATCACATCAGATGTTCTGGAGCCCACTTGTGTGGTATTGTCCATCACAGGTGGGTGAATGATCTGCAGATGGAAACAAATCGCTTGGAAACAACACTGTGGCAGTGTCTCATCACATTATGCTCAGCAAAAGTAGTAGGCAAAGCAAAATTGTATAAAATGTAAAGATAGCGCTACAAATCATGATATATCTGCCTTTATTCATGGTTAACACCTGAATAGGATCTGTGCATTGATCTGGGGCATTTCTCCTTTGTCGGTTCACCAAGCTCTTATTATACATAATGTTTTTTTGTCTGAAATTAAAGAATCCATCAGAGAGGTAGGAGATAAGAAGTATGTGGGCTGCTCTTATTCTCAATATTCTCTGCACCAGATAGGATGAAATTGCATATAGATGCTGTAATCAGCTTAATTTTTCCAAAGTTTTCATTTCCGCCTTTTTTCCATTTGGGCTTTATTAAAAAAGTACTTTGACTACAAAATGTCCTCATAAGCCTTTGCTTTATAAGTTATATCACTTTTCAGTTTTATCTGTTTTTGAAGTAGCTGATTGATATTATGAATTCAATATACTTTCCCTCTCATAAGTGTTTTTAACAAATATTCTCAGAAATGAGTCATCACACTGGTTGATATTTTGCATCTGAGGTTTCTATTATTTATTAGCTTATTTTTTAGCTTATTCTCCCAAGAATGATATATTGGACCAGTTTCCAAAGATCTGGTTTCCCTCTGGATAAAGTTATAATGTTTATTTGGTTCTGACAATGACTGCAGTCATCAAATTCACCATGTTAAAATGCAAATTATTTTCAAGCAATATCTAATGAAAGCATTATGCTTGACAGTGATCTCCCAAGCATTTACTGAACTTTCAAAGAACTTTAAACAAATATATCTTCATCATCATCCGGGTGAATTTCTGAGATACAGGAATTCTGAGGTTCGTCATTTTTAAAATGTACTACTTTGGGTTGGGTTGGGTACAGCATGGGGTGCCAGTTGGGTGCTTAATGTCCTGTGGGAAAAGGGGCTAAAAATAGCTGGTGGCCAGGTCGTGTGATGAAACCCCAGCAATTCTCGTTAGTCAAAAACTTAGTTTTGTCAATTCTTAATATTTTTATATTCATAATATATCTGTGCCTGTGTATATTTGTTCGCAAAATTTGAAATTTGGTGAAAGATGGCATCATGGACAGAGGTGATAGGTTCACCACATCTGCAGCTGGATATATCTGAAATCAAAACAATTGCAACACCATATACAGTTTACCTGCTGTTCTCATTCTCACTTTATCTAGCAATAAGACTACCGTATTTACTCGTGTATAAGACGACTCGTGTATAAGACGACCCCCCAAAATTGAGGTTATTTTACTTTAAAAAAACGATTTCCGAATATAAGACGAGTTGGTTTTTCAAGAGATATCGGCTCTGCTACCATTCAAGCTTAAGCTGAAGCTTGGCGGTCATTTTAAAAGTGAAACGTAAATATGCTTAAAATATAAGATATTAGCCGTCTTATACACGAGTAATTACGGTAAAACGTAAATACGATGTTCATATTTTCGAAATAACAAATATCAGACGTAGCAGATTGATTTTAATTGCGTTTTAAATGATAAATAAACGTATTTACCCAACATTATTGGTCTATTATTTCCAAACACTTTGTTTTGACTTTGTTCTCACTGATTCCAATTATCAGCGTTCACAGTTTTGCATTTCGTCATTGTTTCCACTGAGTCGTGTATTACCTTTTTGACAGAAATGCTTCCACACGTGGATCGATTTTAATTGCATTTTAAATGATAAATAAAAGTATATACCCAATATTAACACAAAATACGCTTTGCAGGTGGAGAACAGAACACAACCATTCATCCATTTAACATGCATTACGCAATACGAGGTCGTCATTTTAAAAAGCGGGAGTGACGGGGACAAGCTCTTATTTTTGGCGCGAAAACAAATGGAGTGTATCAACTCGCATTGAAATATTAATATATTGCGCAATGATGGATCCCTGGCTTCTCCTCGTGTTGCGGACGTGAATTAACGCGACGTCACGTACATGATATTTACGTTTTACTTCATGGATAAATTCTCGACCTGCGAAGCATGATTTGTGAAAATATTGGGTAAATACCTTTATTTATCATTTAAAATCTTAGCCTCAAAACAAAGCGTTTTCATTATTTATCATTTGAAATGCAATTAAAATCGATCCACGTGTGAAAGCATTTCTGTCAACAAGGAAGACACGACTCAAAGCAGTGAAAACAAAGACGAAATGCAAAACTGTGAACGCTGATAATTGGAATCAGTGAGAACAAAGTCAAAACAAAGTGTTTCGAAATAATATTGGGTAAATACTTTTATTTATCATTTAAAACGCAATTAAAATCGATCCACGTGTGAAGGCATTTCTGTCAAGAAGGGAAGACACGACTCAACGCAACACGTGGTCGCAATTTTGAAAGGCGGAAGTGACGGGAAGAGGCTCTTGTTTTTAGCACGAAAACGATTGTTAATATATTGCGCAATACCTGCCAAGCGTAATTTGTGATAATATTATGTATATACCTTTATTTATCATTTAAAACGTAATTAAAATCGATCCGGTAAATTCTGTGGCAAATCTGCAGTCAATGATCACATGACTTGTGAGTCACGTGGCCAATCGATCCGCAACGTCACGGACATCGTATTTACGTTTTACTTCTATGTCTATTAAAATTATTATTTAAATATATCGCACAATTCAACTCTGCCTTTGATGTCTTCCCATTCAGTGGTGTAAAAATTAGTAAAATTTCACTGATACCAATTATCAGCGTTCACAGTTTTGCATTTCGTCATTGTTCCACTGCTTTGAGTCGTGTCTTCCCTGTTGACATGCTTTCACACGTGGATCGATTTTAATTGCGTTTTAAATGGATTGATGGTTTTGTTCTGTTCTCGAATAATATTGGGTAAATACCTTTATTTATCATTTAAAACGCAATTAAAATCAATCTGCTACGTCTGATATTCGTTATTTCGAAAATATGAACATCGTATTTACGTTTTACCGTATTTACGTTTTACCGTAAATACTCGAGTATAAGACTGCTCTCGTGTATAAGACGACCCCCTAAACATTAACTAAGAGTTTTTGGAAAAAAACCTCGTCTTATACACGAGTATATACGGTATATTCTGTCACTACATGATTCTGAAACCACTTTCCTTTAGAAATTTCGAACCATCCTCAAGAACGAAGTTTCTGACATTACCCGTGGACGTCTCCACAGTTTAAAGACCCTCCAGATACAACCTACTGACTCAGCCATATAAAGACTGTTCAGATGATCCGTCATTTATTTTTAAATGAAACCCAATATTAAATTTAAAAACCTAATTTTTGTAAATGTAAAAGATAGAAAAATGATTGTTTTCTTATTTTACATGAGTAATATTAAGAAATTATTATCAATTATTGCATCTCATCAACTATTGGACAGATGTATAAAAGCTAGTGGGAATGATACTGATGGAGTACTCACAGACACAAATTTTGAAACTCAAAAAAGTGCACCTAATTCCTTCAGAATTTAATGCTGAAATATTTTCGAATGTTCGAAAATCCCCTTTCTTTTACCCAGCACAAATGGGAACAATTCTATTGAAAACAATGTTCTACAGCTTCAACCGAATGCATATAGATAGTTGTGTGATTGAACATCTTGTTATTATTATGTGATAACTGTGCTGGTGATGCAACATGAAGCAGATACTGCTAGGGTTGATGGAAGTGAAATAATGAGGTTGGTGTCATTCATGTAAGAAGTCACGGACTCTGGCTCCGGCCACTTCAGAGAACCAACTCGGCATTAGCCTAGATACATAACAACTGGGATTATCCGGACAAATCCTGAGCTGTGGCTTAGTCCACGCTTAGATTATTATGTAATCCACTACAAGGACCAAGTCTGTGGCTTATGTCAGCAGGTGATTATGGCATTGTCATAATTGGTGTATAATCTTCTCAGCTTCCGCAACACTCACACATCAGTGCTGCAGCCTTGTGATGCTTAATATCATTGCTAGGATTCCACCATCACCTATTTCACCTTAGTCTGATGACAGAATCTCAGCCAGAATGGTCCCAATCTTTAAATGTCAAGATTCAATTTTATATTTTAATTTATGGACATATCAGCTCTACTGCGATTGATGTTAAAAGGCAAGGTACAAATTACTCAAACCATAAAAATGATATAATGTTGTTATTTTATTTTTATAGATAAGAAATCAAAATGTTAGATCTTGGCTCACAAAAACCTGGAATTAAATATGAAATTTGTTGTTTGTCAGTCTTTTATAGCTTTTTTGGCTGAGGTCTATCAGTCGTCAGTGTGGTGTAGCTGAGATCTATTGCTAGTTAGCCTGTACAGCTGAGGTCTATTAGTAGTCAGTGCTGTGTGGCTGAGGTCTATCAGTAGTCGGTGTGATGTGGCTGAGGTCTATCAGTAGTCGGTGTGATGTGGCTGAGGTCTATCAGTAGTCGGTGTGATGTGGCTGAGGTCTATCAGTAGTCAGCCTGGTCTCGCTGCGGTCTGTCTGTGGTCAGCCTGGTCTCGCTGCGGTCTGTCTGTGGTCAGCCTGGTCTCGCTGCGGTCTGTCTGTGGTCAGCCTGGTCTCGCTGCAGTCTATCAGTAATCAGCCCGGTCTCGCTGCGGTCTGTCTGTGGTCAGCCTGGTCTTGCTGCGGTCTGTCTGTGGTCAGCCTGGTCTCGCTGCGGTCTGTCTGTGGTCAGCCTGGTCTCGCTGCGGTCTGTCTGTGGTCAGCCTGGTCTCGCTGCGGTCTGTCAGTAGTCAGCCTGGTCTCGCTGCAGTCTATCAGTAGTCAGCCTGGTCTAGCTGCGGTCTGTGTGTGGTCAGCCTGGTCTAGCTGCGGTCTATCAGTAGTCAGCCTGGTCTCGCTGCGGTCTGTCTGTGGTCAGCCTGGTCTCGCTGCAGTCTATCAGTAATCAGCCCGGTCTCACTGCGGTCTGTCTGTGGTCAGCCTGGTCTCGCTGCGGTCTGTCTGTGGTCAGCCTGGTCTCGCTGCGGTCTGTCTGTGGTCAGCCTGGTCTCGCTGCAGTCTATCAGTAATCAGCCCGGTCTCGCTGCGGTCTGTCTGTGGTCAGCCTGGTCTCGCTGCAGTCTATCAGTAGTCAGCCTGGTCTCGCTGAGGTCTGTCTGTGGTTAGCCTGGTCTCGCTGCGGTCTGTCTGTGGTCAGCCTGGTCTAGCTGCGGTCTGTCTGTGGTCATCCTGGTCTAGGTGAGGTCTATCAGTAGTCAGCCTGGTCTCGCTGCAGTCTATCAGTAGTCAGCCTGGTCTCGCTGAGGTCTGTCTGTGGTTAGCCTTGTCTAGCTGCGGTCTGTCTGTGGTCAGCCTGGTCTAGCTGCAGTCTATCAGTAGTCAGCCTGGTCTAGCTGCGGTCTATCAGTAGTCAGCCTGGTCTCGCTGCAGTCTATCAGTAGTCAGCCTGGTCTCACTGCAGTCTATCAGTAGTCAGCCTGGTCTCGCTGTGGTCTGTCTGTGGTCAGCCTGGTCTCACTGCGGTCTGTCTGTGGTCAGCCTGGTCTCGCTGCGGTCTGTCTGTGGTCAGCCTGGTCTCGCTGCGGTCTGTCTGTGGTCATCCTGGTCTAGGTGAGGTCTATCAGTAGTCAGCCTGGTCTCGCTGCGGTCTGTCTGTGGTCAGCCTGGTCTCACTGCGGTCTGTCTGTGGTCAGCCTGGTCTCACTGCGGTCTGTCTGTGGTCAGCCTGGTCTCGCTGCGGTCTGTCTGTGGTCATCCTGGTCTAGGTGAGGTCTATCAGTAGTCAGCCTGGTCTAGCTGCGGTCTGTCTGTGGTCATCCTGGTCTAGGTGAGGTCTATCAGTAGTCAGCCTGGTCTAGCTGCGGTCTATCAGTAGTCAGCCTGGTCTAGCTGAGGTCTGTCTGTGGTCAGCTTGGTCTAGGTGAGGTCTATCAGTAGTCAGCCTGGTCTCGCTGCGGTCTGTTTGTGGTCAGCATATCCTCTGTAATGAGGTTGATAATCACCTGTCTGTATACACTGAGTGTCTGTGCATGACATGACATGTGGGTACAGACTTATGAAGCCACCATAAGTGTGATAGTGTGGTGGAGGCAAGACAGGTTTGATCATAATAGTGTAAGAGATGTGCCAAGAGAATGTTCTGATTAAGATATTAGTCTTTCTACATGAATGTTATTGGAGAGATTCTTTGGAAACCAGGTATATTTACATAAGTTGGTAACATTGGTGAGTGTTGATCCCTGAAGCAAATGCACTTTGACAATATGTCAGTATAAATTCCTATTCTTGCTGTGAAGGCATCCATACATTTTACCATCAACAACGCTATCTGGTGGCCAAAGAACAAGGCAATATACCCTGTCTTTGAGCAAGGAGCTCTCAAACACTTCTGTGTTGTATTCAGAATCTTTGAGAAGGCATATTGGTTGTCAATATATAAGCCTTTGCTGAGGTTTTTAGCAGAACTATTGAGCTTCTTTGTCATGGAATATATGCATTTCCATTAGTAGCATCACATTTTATGACTACAAGACTTTTGTCTGTTTGTCCTCCAGGCAAATATCAATGTATTGACGACTACTAGGCTTTGTTACGATATGTCTGAACACATTACGCTACACAAGTATGTTAGTCCCATTGGCACACACATCACCGCCCTTTCATCTGATTGCATTGTACACCTACCCCCAGCAGGTCCTGAATGCCAACCTAAAGCTAGTCACCTTCTGCTACACTTTTAGTTCTGGGAGTGACACTCAAATGACCTTGACCTTTGGTAAGCTGCCAGGTCGTGGTCAAGCTCACCCACGTAACTACTCATATTTTTATAGCTTGAAATACTTCTCTGAGATAAGTGTACCAAGTACACTGGAGTTTTTTTGGTAAATTATTTGTCCTTTTAATTCCTGTAAGGTGAACATTGACCTGAGAGCAATTAAACAAGAATTGTGGAAAATATACTGACTTTTGTAACAATGGCATGTTATTTTCAAGGACAATAAAAGCAGATTAGTTGACATTGCTGGATCTTACTATTATTTTTGATATCATTTCAATAGCAGACATTCACTGCACATTTTACAATCACCAGAATTCTCATGTGCATTTTGAGTGTAAAGAACATTTCTAAAGCTGTTTCTCAAAATTATTTGTTTATGTGAATTGCAAACAACCGTCCTTTGATTCGAAGAAGTCCAGGTTATTTTGGATTCTGCCTAAGTGCCAGAATGATAGTGATGTGGGGAGGATATATATGGCTGTATCCAGCCAGGCCGAGGGTATGATTGGGTCGGGAGCAGTAGGCTCCTCTCTCTGCACACACAAATGTGACTCCCCTGGAGACCAATTTCTGCAATGAAATGTCATAACACGCGTATATGTATACTGATGTGAACGGTTTCGCAGCAGTGATTGTTACAGATTACTCTTCCTCCAGTAGGGGAGCTGATCTTTCTGCTCTGTTATGCTACCAGTTGTTACGTTGTTAGAAATGTCTTTGATAGAGGCAACATGATTTTTTTCATGACTAGAATAGTTATATATTTCAAAAATAATATCTGTACGTTATAAGGACCAGATGTTTAAGCATAATGGTTTAAAGCTTTGAAGTACACATGACGATTTCTTGCTACAAACTACATGTTTTGGATGAGATAATTTTCAGGGGAGTTGTGTATTTAGAATAAGTTGAAATAGGTTATTATTTCAACTTTTACACTGTGAGATATATAAAGAAAGGTCATCGTATTTACCTTATTCTGGTTTCAATCAAGTATATTTTAATCTAAAGTAAATCATTTTTTTAAAAGATGTTTTATATATACATATTTATTGCAGATATGATTGTGTAGCCCTGATATCATTTAAAATACAATGCTGAAAATAAGTTGGGTGATTGCTGATTCATAATGTTTATTAGTCTCATGTTTGTCTTTACTGAAGGGTTGCTGATTCATGCTGTCAATGAGCCATGTGATTGTCTGTACTGTCATGCTGTCCATGAGTCTTGTGATTGCCTGTACTTTGAATTGCTGATTCATGCTGTCCATGGGTCTTGTGATTGCCTGTACTTTGAGTTGCTGAATCATGCTGTCCATGAGTCTTGTGATTGCCTGTACTGATGGTTTGATGATTCATGCTGTTCATAGGTCTTGTGATTGTAATTTTGGTTGCTGATTCATGCTGTCCATGGGTCTTGTGATTGCCTGTAATTTTGGTTGCTGATTCATGCTGTCCATGGGTCTTGTGATTGCCTGTACTGATGTTTCTGATTCAAATAATACATCAATATAAATAAAAACTTCAGATCTGAAATGCTTTGTACACATTTTTCTCACAGGCTGCATCAGTCAATCCAACCCGATTTAAAAGCAACATCAAGGCAGAGAAGACAATGACTGACAAACATCAAATAGCTTCTCATAAAAGCATCGAATATCTGTCGTAAAGTGTATTATTAATGACAGATAAAAACAACAATGTAAGAAGAAAGGCGACTTTTATCACTGATGTGCCTGATCTGTAGCCCTCTAGCTGCAAATCTTCCTGGGTCTCTGTGCTTGAACACAAATATTGAGGCAATGTTCCCATGATAATAATACTTTCTGCACTGATAAGTATAAAATGCACATGATAATGATGACACTGTTTTTTTTTGTAAAGTGGAACAATAACAAGGTATCCCCTAATGCAACATGCGCTGGAATGTACGGCCATTACCGCCTTCCCAGAAAGCTATTGGTAGGTGTTGGTGGTGTGGAAGGCTTGATGGATGGGTGTACCCTCATTGACAATTTATGCTCCACTTCCAGTATGCTGTGTCTATTGAATTGACAAAGGCTTGGTTGGCTTCTGTATGTAGCTGAAACGACTGACTGATGAATGTGCCAGCAGAGATAGAGAGAATAAGGGGTGTTCCATGAGACTATAAAAGCCCTGCAACATCAATATATTTCTCATGAAAATATATTTCTCATGAAAATGGTAATGTCACAGATATCACGAGCACACATATGAAGATTGTGAATATTTCAATCTTGATATTATATACTGGTTGGACAACGAAATAATCACCACAAGCAGTATCAAAACTGAAATATGTCACACTAATCTATATTGTCAGGTAAGCTCAGATCTTGCAATTATCAAGTCTTCAAAAATTAGTTTGGGGTTTATTTGTTGTCTCTAATTTATAGCTAAATCAAACAAAAATTACTATTATGAATCAAGCAATCATGTGTGTTGCAATATATAGTGTCACGGTCTTTTATTCAATGTCATCACAGATTTTCTTTAGTAATTATAGAAATCTACACATTGAATTGCAGACCTTCAGGTTACATAATGGTCATGTCTCATTTCATGACTGCAGTGAGGACATCTATAAACCATACATTACGCGATATAAAGTACAGCAATACTGATCTGTGATTGGCTGGAGAAACTAGGCCATATTTCAAATAGGTGATAAAGTGTTTTAAATACATTATTGTGGATATAATTAAATGAAAACATATTTTTTTTAATATCAAAATGAATCACAAGTGCAAATGTTTTTTAAAACCAAAATTTAGCATATAACTGTGTGATGTGTCTAAGATTTTGATATACCCCATTATGAATATCTGTTCAATCAAGTGATAAATTCCCAGGGTGTACTGTCACGAGGTACTTTATAATATTTTCACAAAACTAACCACATATGAACAGAAATAAATATCCCAAAATATATGTTCCTCCCCTTTAGTTTTATGGAAGTTAATGAGAAAATTGAATTATGGTGTACTTACCAATCACCCTACTCTCCTTGGCAGACCCAGGGTTTATACTTGGCTCTGCGAGTATAGACCAGGATTGCCAATACCACCCCAGTACAAGCTTCTTTTAGCAGCCAACAAGGACAGAGTTAGATATTTTGCACATGTTGTTACATGGCCAATTGGTGTCATTCTGGAAAGTGAGCACAGCAATTAACGAGTTAAGATATGTATTGTTAGTGACACACATACCAAAATAGTCAGACAAAAACAATCGGGGGATGGAGCATCAATTTCCAGGGGGGTGGGGACAAAAAGAAAAATCCCAAATTTATACTTGTGGTGAAAGCTTAAAACATAAATAATTTTGAAAGTGATAAAAAAATCCCAAACAATCAAACTGATATATCCAGGATGTACTTGTCCAACCAGATTTTTCCAATATACCCCCTCCCTCAACTATGAATGATCCATTCTAAATTGTTGTTGAACATTGGAAATTGACATGTACACATGTACAGTTCTGTCATTGTGCATGACCATGTCTAAGAGCCAACAAATTGCAGAGCTGTATGGTAATTGTATGCAAATGTGAGGAAAAGTATTCTGCATTTGAAGCCGATTGTGGCAGAGGTAGTATTTAAGTCTACCTCACCATGCAGAGTACAATCACCCCAGCAGAAGCTTAATATTTTTTTAACTAAATTTTTGGGGTTGCCCAGAAATGCCAGGTATTCTTGCTGATTCCTGGCCTAGCTCTTATGGTATATACAGGCATCCAAATCGCCCCCTCATTAATCATTCAGTCATACAAATCTTCCCTTTATCATGACAAGTCTCTTCCAGTACCATGACGTCATTTAAAGTCATGCCTCGTCTCCTCTATATAGACCAATAAGAGTCACTTCAAAAGGCAAGACTTCATCCTATAGGTCACTTCATATAGCATGATGTCATTTATTTCTGGTTATTATCTTAAACACATCACACAGCTATATGACCAAAAACCACACCCCGTCTACAATGGACACTTGGTAAGTTTGATACAATCAAGCCAAAATGATGGCGTAATTGTTGAGGGCATTATGATAGTGATGCAGAGAAGAGTAGGGTCGGGTCACATGAAATGAGAAAGGTCACTGCAAAGAGAAAAATGATGAATTAAGCACAAATTCTTGGAGATACGATCTTGTCTGAGGCTGTATGAAATTTTAGCAGTTTATCAGAAAGTCACACAGCATTTGGCACTCTCATTACTTTTGCATCTCAGTCTTATATTTTTAGGGACATCTACTCATCTGAAAGTTGCTTCATTTAAAATTCTCTAAGAATGGTTCGCACACTTAATAGGCTTTGCAAGAGGTTTGGGGTTACATTTCAAAACCTGCTTTGAAAACATAATGGCATAAACACATTTTCATTTGGCAATTTGTTCTGTAGCTGCTTATATCCTGTCAGAAATGTTTTAACCATTTTGTTTTTCATTTCCAAAATAATTGCTTTTATTGAAGTTTATGCCATCCCAATTTGCAGTACATCATACAAAATGACATTTAAAGCACTACAAGAATATGAAGCTGAAATCTCTCAAGTTCAAGTGAGTTCATTTCCAAAATAACAGGATATCCATCTGCAAAGACATGTTGCTTAAATCTAACAAAATCCTGGAATATGAAGGATAAATTGAATAAGTTAAGTGACGTGATGTATCAGGTAACAGATTTGTATTATTTTGTGACAGGCTGAGATGGTATGAATGGTGAGAGTGATGATTATGATCATAAATGTCAGCAGCAGCTCTGCAGCAGACGGGACAGGGACTCCACGAACAACTGCCACTCCTCTGACAAACAGCACACCTAATGCTTAAAATCTGAACTTGAAAATCTGAACTTGAAAGAGAATGGCAATAATGTGTATATTAACATATCAATATTTAATAAATAATACTTGTATATATGTGTATCTGTAGGAAGTGTAACAGAGACAGAAAAGTAGGATTGGCAGACACAAATAATGCTATCATCTAGGGTAGGAATATAAAGGTGGTAAATCAAGGTGTGCCCGGCAATCACAGCCATACCTACCTAACCTCTCAATCAACAGGCTGCCCATCTTGATATCTGTAATCTGCCAAATACATTGCATTCCAGGCATCAGCATTGCTTCACTTTCACTCTCTTAGTTATTAGAGAAAATGGACTGTCGGCCATCTCTCTGCCATGGGTGTCACCTCCCCGTTATTAGAATGGACTGTCAGCCATCTCTCTGATGTGGCTGTCACCTCCCCAGTTATTAGAATGGACTGTCGGCCATCTCTCTGCCATGGGTGTCACCTCTCCAGTTATTACAATGGACTGTCAGTCATCTCTCTCTGCCATGGCTGTCACCTCTCCAGTTATTACAATGGACTGTCAGTCATCTCTCTCTGCCATGGCTGTCGCCTCCCCAGTTATTAGAATGGACTGTCAGCCATCTTTCTGCCATGGCTGTCACCTCCCCAGTTATTAGAATGGACTGTCGGCCATCTCTCTGCCATGGGTGTCACCTCCCCGTTATTAGAATGGACTGTCAGTCATCTCTCTCTGCCATGGCTGTCACCTCCCCAGTTATTAGAATGGACTGTCAGCCATCTCTCTGCCATGGCTGTCACCTCCCCAGTTATTAGAATGGACTGTCAGCCATCTCTCTGATGTGGCTGTCACCTCCCCAGTTATTAGAATGGACTGTCAGCCATCTCTCTGCCATGGCTGTCACCTTCCCATTTATTAGAATGGACTGTCAGTCATCTCTCTCTGCCATGGCTGTCACCTTCCCAGTTATTAGAATGGACTGTCAGTCATCTCTCTCTGCCATGGCTGTCGCCTCCCCAGTTATTAGAATGGACTGTCAGCCATCTCTCTCTGCCATGGCTGTCACCTTCCCAGTTATTAGTATGGACTGTCAGCCATCTCTCTGATGTGGCTGTCACCTCTCCAGTTATTACAATGGACTGTCAGCCATCTCTCTGATGTGGCTGTCACCTCCTCAGTTATTAAAATGGACTGTCAGCCATCTCTCTGCCATGGCTGTCACCTTCCCAGTTATTAGAATGGACTGTCAGCCATCTCTCTGCCATGGCTGTCACCTCCCCAGTTATTAGAATGGACTGTCAACCATCTCTCTGCTATGGCTGTCACTTCCCCAGATATTAGAATGGACTGTCAACCATCTCTCTGCTATGGCTGTCACTTCCCCAGATATTAGAATGGACTGTCAGCCATCTCTCTGCCATGGCTGTCACCTCCCCAGTTATTAGAATGGACTGTCAGTCATCTCTCTCTGCCATGGCTGTCGCCTCCCCAGTTATTAGAATGGACTGTCAGCCATCTCTCTGCCATGGCTGTCACCTCCCCAGTTATTAGAATGGACTGTCAACCATCTCTCTGCTATGGCTGTCACTTCCCCAGATATTAGAATGGACTGTCAGCCATCTCTCTGCCATGGCTGTCACCTCCCCAGTTATTAGAATGGACTGTCAGTCATCTCTCTCTGCCATGGCTGTCGCCTCCCCAGTTATTAGAATGGACTGTCAGCCATCTCTCTGCCATGGCTGTCACCTCCCCAGTTATTACAATGGACTGTCAACCATCTCTCTGCTATGGCTGTCACTTCCCCAGATATTAGAATGGACTGTCAGCCATCCCTCTGCCATGGCTGTCACCTCCTCAGTTATTAAAATGGACTGTCAGCCATCTCTCTGATGTGGCTGTCACCTCCCCAGTTATTACAATGGACTGTCAGCCATCTCTCTGATGTGGCTGTCACCTCCTCAGTTATTAAAATGGACTGTCAGCCATCTCTCTGCCATGGCTGTCACCTTCCCAGTTATTAGAATGGACTGTCAGCCATCTCTCTGCCATGGCTGTCACCTCCCCAGTTATTAGAATGGACTGTCAACTATCTCTCTGCTATGGCTGTCACTTCCCCAGATATTAGAATGGACTGTCAGCCATCTCTCTGCCATGGCTGTCACCTCCCAGTTATTAGAATGGACTGTCAGTCATCTCTCTCTGCCATGGCTGTCGCCTCCCCAGTTATTAGAATGGACTGTCAGCCATCTCTCTGCCATGGCTGTCACCTCCCCAGTTATTACAATGGACTGTCAACCATCTCTCTGCCATGGCTGTCACCTTCCCAGTTATTAGTATGGACTGTCAGCCATCTCTCTGATGTGGCTGTCACCTCTCCAGTTATTACAATGGACTGTCAGCCATCTCTCTGATGTGGCTGTCACCTCCTCAGTTATTAAAATGGACTGTCAGCCATCTCTCTGCCATGGCTGTCACCTTCCCAGTTATTAGAATGGACTGTCAGCCATCTCTCTGCCATGGCTGTCACCTCCCCAGTTATTAGAATGGACTGTCAACCATCTCTCTGCTATGGCTGTCACTTCCCCAGATATTAGAATGGACTGTCAACCATCTCTCTGCTATGGCTGTCACTTCCCCAGATATTAGAATGGACTGTCAGCCATCTCTCTGCCATGGCTGTCACCTCCCCAGTTATTAGAATGGACTGTCAGTCATCTCTCTCTGCCATGGCTGTCGCCTCCCCAGTTATTAGAATGGACTGTCAGCCATCTCTCTGCCATGGCTGTCACCTCCCCAGTTATTAGAATGGACTGTCAACCATCTCTCTGCTATGGCTGTCACTTCCCCAGATATTAGAATGGACTGTCAGCCATCTCTCTGCCATGGCTGTCACCTCCCCAGTTATTAGAATGGACTGTCAGTCATCTCTCTCTGCCATGGCTGTCGCCTCCCCAGTTATTAGAATGGACTGTCAGCCATCTCTCTGCCATGGCTGTCACCTCCCCAGTTATTACAATGGACTGTCAACCATCTCTCTGCTATGGCTGTCACTTCCCCAGATATTAGAATGGACTGTCAGCCATCCCTCTGCCATGGCTGTCACCTCCTCAGTTATTAAAATGGACTGTCAGCCATCTCTCTGATGTGGCTGTCACCTCCCCAGTTATTACAATGGACTGTCAGCCATCTCTCTGATGTGGCTGTCACCTCCTCAGTTATTAAAATGGACTGTCAGCCATCTCTCTGCCATGGCTGTCACCTTCCCAGTTATTAGAATGGACTGTCAGCCATCTCTCTGCCATGGCTGTCACCTCCCCAGTTATTACCCTCAGCCCCTGATGTAATCAGGCTGAGGGTATTGCAGTACTCCTGGCGTGGGTATGTATGTATGTATGTATGTATGTCTGTAGCGAACATCCTTGTCATCGCGATAACTCAAGAACAAATGATGGCAGCTTCATGAAACTTGACACACATATGCATCTGGTGAAAACCTCGGACGAGTTCGATGGACGGCGACCTTGACCTATTTTTCAAGGTCACAGGAACAATTATGTTAAATCCCAAGAATCACAATAACTCAAGAACGAATAATGGTAGCTTTATGAGATTTGACACACATAAGTATCTGGTGAAGACCTCAGAATTTTTTCTATGAAACATGACCTTCACCTACTTTTCAAGGTAACAGGGACAATTATGTGAAATCATCTTGTCATCGCGATAACTCGAGAACAAATGATGGCAGCTTCATGAAACTTGACACACATATGCATCTGGTGAAAACCTCAGATGAGGTCGATGGACGGCGACCTTGACCTATTTTTCAAGGTCACAGGGACAATTATGTGAAATCCCAAGAATCACAATAACTCAAGAACGAATAATGGTAGCTTTATTAGATTTGACACACATAAGTATCTGGTGAAGACCTCAGAATTTTTTCTGTGAAACATGACCTTCACCTACTTTTCAAGGTCACAGGGACAATTATGTGAAATCATCTTGTCATCGCGATAACTCGAGAACAAATGATGGCAGCTTCATGAAACTTGACACACATATGCATCTGGTGAAAACCTCGAATGAGTTCGATGGATGGCGACCTTGACCTATTTTTCAAGGTCACGGACAATTATGTGAAATCCCAAGAATCGCAATAACTCAAGAACGAATGATGGCAGCTTTATGAGATTTGACACACACAAGCATCTGGTGAAGACCTCAGAATTTTTTCTTTGAAACATGACCTTTACCTACTTTTCAAGGTCACAGGGATAATTATGTGAAATCATCCTTGTCATCATGATAACTCAAGAACAAATGATGGCAGCTTCATGAAACTTTACACGCATAAGCATCTGGTGAAAACCTCGGACTAGTTTGGTGGACAGCGACCTTGACCTATTTTTCAAGGTCACAGGGACAATTACATGAAATCCCAAGAATCGCAATAACTCAAGAACGAATGATGGCAGCTTTATGAGATTTGACACACACAAGCATCTGGTGAAGACCTCAGAATTTTTTCTTTGAAACATGACCTTCACCTACTTTTCAAGGTCACAGGGATAATTATGTGAAATCATCCTTGTCATCGTGATAACTCAAGAACAAATGATGGCAGCTTCATGAAACTTTACACGCATAAGCATCTGGTGAAAACCTCGGACTAGTTCGGTGGACGGCGACCTTGACCTATTTTTTAAGGTCACAGGGACAATTATGTGAAATCCCAAGAATCGCAATAACTCAAGAACGAATGATGGCAGCTTTATGAGATTTGACACACACAAGCATCTGGTGAAGACCTCAGACTTCTCTTGATGGAACATGACCTTCACCTGATTTCAAGGTCACAGGGACAATTATGTGAAATCATCCTTGTCATCGTGATAACTTAAGAACAAATGATGGCAGCTTAATGAAAATTGACACACATAAGAATCTGGGAAGACTCCACATGAGTTTGATGGACGGTGACCTTAACCTGCTTTTCAAGGTCACAGGCCCATATCAATAATTCTAGAGTAAATGATGACAGTTTCATGATACTTGACACACCTAAGCTATCAAAGGAAGTAGATTTTATGGGTTTTTTACCCCTGCATCAATTTGCCTTGGTGCAGTGACGTTTTGTTCACAAATATTGTGTGGAGCGAATGTTGTGCAATGAGTTACCAGGGCTGAGGGTTGATGCATCTCTGATGCCTATGTTTAGAATGGACTGTCAACTATCTCTCTGCTATGGCTGTCACTTCCCCAGATATTAGAATGGACTGTCAGCCATCTCTCTGCCATGGCTGTCACCTCCCAGTTATTAGAATGGACTGTCAGTCATCTCTCTCTGCCATGGCTGTCGCCTCCCCAGTTATTAGAATGGACTGTCAGCCATCTCTCTGCCATGGCTGTCACCTCCCCAGTTATTACAATGGACTGTCAACCATCTCTCTGCTATGGCTGTCACTTCCCCAGTTATTACAATGGACTGTCAGCCATCTCTCTGATGTGGCTGTCACCTCCTCAGTTATTAAAATGGACTGTCAGCCATCTCTCTGATGTGGCTGTCACCTCCCCAGTTATTAGAATGGACTGTCAGCCATCTCTCTGCCATGGCTGTCACCTCCCCAGTTATTAGAATGGACTGTCAGCCATCTCTCTGCCATGGCTGTCACCTCCCCAGTTATTAGAATGGACTGTCAGCCATCTCTCTGCCATGGCTGTCACCTCCTCAGTTATTAGAATGGACTGTCAGCCATCTCTCTGCCATGGCTGTCACCTCCCCAGTTATTACAATGGACTGTCAACCATCTCTCTGCTATGGCTGTCACTTCCCCAGATATTTTAATTAGTTTATTACACCCATAACGGTCCTTCTCAAGATCCCATAACTGTTTCTTTTTCCTACATGTGCATTTGTTGCCAAAATATTAACGTGAGGTGTTTCTTCCATGAAGTAATTTTGGACCTCTCTTTTTGCCATTTTTGTTCCAATAAGCCAATTTCTTTATTTGTAGGAATCAACAAAACATAAAATCCCCTTGTATATCACCATATCACCCTCCATTATTTGTTATGATAATAATTGAACACATTGAGCAGTAAGGGTTCCTCTCTGGAAGGGAACCAATACAGGGATAATTGTAATCTTATCTGTTATCTGAGATGCCTGGTTGCTTTTGCTGGTCCAACCTCCGAGTTGGCCTGTATTTAATGCAACTAACACCTCATGTACATGTATTTTTCCTTCACAGGGAATAAATGAATAAACAACAAACAATATGTGATGTAATCTTGACATAACAGTATATAATGGTTGTTATCATATCAGCTGTCATGTGTCCAAACCAATCCCAGCATGCAATATACCTGACACAAGAGACACCTGGATCACAAATGTTGAAACTCAAGCAGTGAGAATAAGAAATAAAATCACATTTGAAGTAATAGCATAGATTTTTCTTCAATGAGGAAATCTCTATAGGGAACCTGGATTAACTATATTTGTATGTGCAGAATAATCTAAAAGTAATCAAATTGATTTCAACTTTCATTGGCAAATTGAAAATTGTCAAGTTAATGATTTATCTTTCATCTGAGATCTACCTTCTCCAACAGGCAGCAATTCAAACTCCACAAATATGACAAGTGTGTTCTTTTTTGGAAGTTGTATGATTAATGTAGCACAAAGCCCAGCTTCTGCAAGAGGAAAACACAAGCATGCTGGGAGAATTTACAGCTTCTCCGTCGACACTTTGGAGCATCATGTAATTATGCCAGCCTTAATTGGCTCTCATGAAATAATCTGAGACGCCATCTATCATGAACGCTTTCATTTTGTTTCTGCTGAAATTTGTTTTTGGAAGAAGCTAAGTCCGGCGTGGTGGCAGAATATTTGAATATGATTGAGAAATAAATATTGGGGTGAAATGAATAATAATCATGATAATGATAATAGAATATATAGTGCTGATAAGACAATGTCTGTTCATAACTATTTGGAGTAGTGCTTTCGAAATAGATGGGTCTTAAGCTAAAGTCAAAGCATGTACTGCATTGTGAGATGTGCAATCCTGGATTATCCATACATGGACCTGGGCTAGATGTACAATCTTGGATTATCAATACATGGACCTGGGCAGGATGTACAATCCTGGATTATCCATATATGAACCTGGACTAGATTGCAATCCTGGATTATCCATTCATTGACCTGGGCTAGATGTGCAATCCTGGATTATCCATTCATTGACCTGGGCTAGATGTGCAATCCTGGATTATCCATACATCGACCGGGGCTAGATGTGCAATCCTGGATTATCCATTTAATTCTCCCTATCTGCTCTACCATATACGCTGCATTTTCAGAGCGCTGTGATCGTATTTGACCCAATTCTTTGCACACGGCACATCGGGGAACAGCGGCGACAGCCTGTTTGGGGCATTGTCGCCTCTGCCTTTCATCTTTCCATCGTTGTTTTTGTCAGTTTTGCCTCCGTAATGTTGACATAAATTACGTAGATTGCAATATACTTATAAAAAGATTACACAACAAACACGCCTTAGCGCTGACATTAGCGTGTCAATGTACAATATCAGTCTGAAATTTCCCTCCCATCTTGAAGCAAGGCGGGCGGAAGCTTACAAAGCAACATCTTTCCCGTCATGCATTGCTCTCTTGCTCCAATTTTGTCATTTTTTCACGGACCAGCTAAAAAGCCGGGAGAGCAGATAGCGAGAATTGCAGATGTTGTTTTTAAAATTAATTTTGATGGATGATCAAATGATGAGCAATTTGGAAAAAACATAACTTCACTTTGAATGTTACCATGCCTCATGAATGTTTTTTGTGCTGTTAGATCCATGCACCCTTTCCTGAGGGAGGAGGGAGAATCTCAGTCAAAACTTCACTAAAATTAAACATTTTGATAAATCTCAACTTGAATCAAATGGCGAATACATGCTAGAATAAAGTTATGGTATGTGTCATTCTCCAAACACTCTTATTGTGAAATAGATATTAAGTTCCAAATTAGACAAATATATGAAATGCTTCCAGTGAATAGAAAACATCCAAATCAATAGAATATTAGTTCATAAATGTAAATAACTTTTCCCACAGCACAAGGCAATATTATATATATATATATATATATATATATATATTTAACCATGAGACCTAATCAATATGAAAAAAAGCTTAATTGTCTGTGTTATCCAATCATAATGGGCTCTCGCCACACTAATCTGTCTGTCTGTTGTATATGCTCTACAATAAAGAGACGTCAATAAGTCTGCACTTGCTTCATTGTGTAAGCACCACGAGATGCAGGAAAACTCCCAGTAAGATTGTATCTCCTCTGATGACTGTGCTGATCACAGTGATTGCAATATTGTATTGTTTCCTCATTAGCTGATTAGGTATTGTTTGAATAAAATTTCCCTTTAGATATCAAAAGATGATTTGACGATGCTCCAATTTATGAATCTGAAATTATCATGTCATATAAACTAATTTACTTTTCTTAGAGAAAAATGGGATATAATTTTACAATAATTTTTGCTACATATGATGAGCCTATATCAGAAGTAAGTGATCAGGTCCATTTATATTATGGGATATCTTTGGAATGTCAGTCAACCCAACTGTGATAATAGATACTCATCGTTCAGATAAATGCTATCATAACATTGTTCTTGATGAAGCATGCTTTTATGTTTATATCAAATAGAGTTGAGTGGCATCTGTAGATCAATCAGTCATCATTGATCTAGTTCACCTTCAAGCTGTTTATAAATCTGGAGGAGTATTAGAATCTAGTTAGATAACGTTGAGCATATTGATTTGACCCAATACTGATCTATTAAAGGCTTGGTATGATGGTGATGGAGTTGTGCATGTTGCTGTTTTGATCCAGGCCTCATCTATCAAGGTGATCACCGGAGTGTTCATTGCCACCAGGTCATGCCCAATGTAAACTAAACCTAATTACTCAATGTCTGCAATGGGCTGCTTATTTTTGTCATTGTCAAGCTATATCCTTGTTTTGACTCCACACATTTGGTTAATTACATGGACATAATCTGGTTAGAATGACAAGCTTTTGAAGTATGAAAATAGTGTCTTTGCATTTTAAGGTCTTTTTGCCAAACAAACTTAAATTCTGGATTTGCATAGAGATAGATTGTGCGTGAAAAACATTGGATATTTTGCTATTGGTACTAGAAATGCGTAGGTTTGCCATTTGATGAACCTTTTCAGTTCTTTTGATTAGTCTAACCCTTGTCTAATCTTAATCCAAAACAGGATGGGATTCAATTACCCAGGAAATGAGGGATGCTGACACCATGAGATCATATTAAGTGTATTATATTTAGGGACAAGATGGTGTGACATTAAGATAGACAGGCTTCCCACATTTCCACCAGATGCTGGTCTTGGATATTTTCCATCAGTCTATATATCACTTAACAAATAACACAAGAAAGCTATATTCAACCTGTAGACATACCATCTTATTAATTCTTAACATCATACTCTTTTTTATCATTTATATGAGTGGGAAACATTTTGAAAATTAAGTGTTATGAAAGTACATCTTCTCAGTGAAATATGTAAAATGGGCATGCATTGGTTACCTTTGGGATTTTATTACTGAAATGGGTAGTACATATATGGCTGCATAAATACAATATTGTGTATTCATAAAGACGTGCTGTGCTTTGCGCCTGCTGATCGTAACTCAGCCACACCCAGTCATGTGGCAGATTTAGAGAATGTTATCGTGTTGTTATGATGCAGACACATTAGTTATAGCAGCATCACACATTATTGGTCACTATTGAAGCACCCACTTTGACACCATATTGTTGTAACTTTATGCCATTTCCTCACTGGGAGTTTTGGTTTGCCATTTTAAAGTGATTTGATGCATCTTATATTATGATCTATGATATTGACATCATGATCTGTGTACTTGATAGTTTAAATCGAAGTGAAGCAAATTAATCTACATGAGAGTTGACATGTGAATATGATACTTGCTTTCATATCAGGAAAGCAACAGACTGCAAATAAGGAAACAAATCAAAAGGGAGGGAGAACCTTGTGTGATTCCCAATATAGCCTTAATATTCTGGAAACTGCTTTGAGAGTTGGTGGCCGGCTTCACTGTCCAAATAGCTCTAAATGGGGTGTTATTTATTGATGAGGAACAGAGCACTTTGCTGCACACCACACTGGACCTCTCTGAGAAGGAGCCCCCAACTCTTTGTCAACATTCGCTTCAGCTGGTGTCTGGGTTTGAAAGGGGGTTTCTGTTGGTTGACTCTCTAATAATGTAGTTTGGCCCAGAAGATGGGAGCATGATTTCTCCCATTCTATACTGGATGTAATAGAAATGTTCCTCGAACAGTTTTCTTATATTTTTCAGTGGATATCAGCATGTCTACATTCTATTTGTGGATAGATTATACTTCCTTCTTTACATTGTGTTACCATTGATTAAGTGAAAACATTTGATATGAACGACACAGTCAAGCAAACATTTGCACAATACATAGCAGTAACCAGTGGTGATGAACAAGTGCGGATTTGTTTGCAAATACGTATATATATATATATATATACACACTGTCTCCTTCCCTTTGTTCACTTCTTTTAATGCAGGTGTTAGGAGGGATTCTCCTGCAGAGATCTCCCAGGGAAATACTATGAAATGTTACTAACTTCCATGAGCTGAAACCTGAACATTCCCAAATTCATATGCAGTGGTTTTTCCAATCCATCCACTAAAATGAGCCATACACAGAGCACAGAAATATTGGGGATCAATAGATGATAGTGTGGGCCTGTGGGGGATACTGTCTGGTAGGGAGGCGGCAACTTGTGGCCACTGATCGGTGTTTGTGACAGAGCCCGAGTGAGGAGTGTGCGGCACAGAGTGTGGCAGCCACAGTGGGCTCAGCCAGAGGTGGGCAGCAACACTTCCCCAGGCAGGCTGCTCATAACACACTCACTTCCCTACCTGTCAATAAGTGACGGGCCACAACTGCCGCGAGAGCATGACATCCAGCGTGGACCGTGAACACCTGAGGGATGAGTATATCTATTGTCACTCGATGTGCCCCACTCAAGGATGGTTATCGGCAGCAGATGACTTAACATGCCAAGTGATGTGGCCACATTGTGTGGAGTGAGCAGTTACGTGATGTGTGAAGTTCCATTAAGGCACCTGCGGTGAAGCATGATTGGTTGAGTGAGGTATACCCAGTGTTTCACACCTTAGCTAGGATCAACCACTGACAGTTGAGGGGTGCAAAGTGAAGGATATACACCCCAAGTCTGGCACACCAGAACACCACATCTATCTGGCACCTTTCATAGTGGGAGTTCTATGGAGCACTTTAGTAGCATTTTGTGACCATCGTGCGGGAGAAACTCAGCCAACATGGGAGGATATATATCAGGACCCAAAAAACATGGCTACCTCGGAACAGGTGTGGGCTTAGTTTTCTTATTCTCCTTCAGTATATAATGAATTGTTTGTAATAATAATAATAATAATTTATGTCAATTGTCCTTCAGGTAAGAATGTAGGAATATTAAAAAACGTATACCTGTCCATATTGGAAGGTGATAATAGTTTGGATCATGTATGCAATAGATTGTTATGAATAGTTCTGTTCTTTGGGGAAAAGTACCAAGTTGAAAAAGGAATGTCCCATATGAGAGAGTGATAGATACCATATATAATGGAAGCAGATTGCCAGTGGTAGCTTCCACAGTTGTCAGTGTATGACTGATCTGGACTCCATCATATTGATGCAACTAAGCTAGACTTGACAATTTACAAGTCTAAATATGATATAACATCTGTAATGAGGCCAACCAGGGTGTGACAGATCCGATAAGGCCAACCGGGATGTGACAGCTCTGATAAGGCCAAGCAAGGTGTGACAACTATGATAAGGCCAACCAGGGTGTGACAACTCTAATAAGGCTTGACAATTGTAATAAGGCCAAGCAAGGTGTGACAACTATGATAAGGTTTGGCAATTGTAATAAGGCCAAGCAAGGTGTGACAACTATGATAAGGCTTGGCAATTGTAATAGGGCCAACCAAGGTGTGACAACTATGATAAGGCTTGACAATTGTGATATGGCTTAACCGTGCTGTGACTGCTGTAATATGGCTTAACCATGATGTGACAGCTATAATAAGGCTTACTGTGATAGGACAGGGAAAGTGTTAGACTATCATGACTGACTTCAAAATACAATAAAGCTCAATAAGTACATTTCTGCTTACAAAAATTTATGAGATCATGGATTTTTGAGATCATGGATTTTTGCGATCATGGAATTTTGAGATCATGGAATTTTGAGATCATGGATTTATTTATTTTTGTCAGTCAGCATGACTTTTTGCAGTGTTGATATATATTATATGGTTTGCTGTATTATTTGTGCCATGAAGCACCATCGTTGTTATACATGTACTCTATGTTAATTAGAGATAACGGAGTAATGAGCCACGATATTAAATATACATAGTGCCACAGTTCCGATACACTGCTGACCTCTTTGCAGTCAAACTGCTCACTATTGCTACCACAGTCTCCCACCAAAACACATTAATGTATGAAGTAGGTAGAGATAAGGGCTGCTATTGCATAGACTGCTTCACATCAAAAGAGAATAATGGGAGTAAAATCCCATGATTTTCATTTTTCAGACCCATGTCATGGACATTGTGAGATTTGATCAAGTATTTATAGGAAATGTCCATTGCATGAGGAAGTAATTTATTAGATTTTTTAAAGGTTTTTATAATTTCTGATGTTTTAAGATTGATCACCTGTTTTGTTGACATTAACTTTTTCTGAGATATTGTTTTTGTTGTTTTTCTGTGTGACCTTTTTCTGTGATATTTAGCTTGAACTTTTTCTATGATATTCAGTCTTTGACCTTTCTTGATATTATAGATTTATTTTATCTTTTCCGTCAACATTTGCTTTACATTTTTCTATAATATTCTAATTATGCTTTTGCTGTGAAATTCAGGTGGGCCATTCCTTTTGATATTTAATATGGAATTTTTCTGGAGTTTTTAACTGTGCTGACTTTGTCAGATTTTTTATGATTTTTATTTTGATACACAGAAGTAATTAGTGAATTATCTCTGGCATGCATAGATACCTGCATCACCCAGAGCCTCTTTCTGGTTCTCTAAAGCTAACATCAGCTTGAGCCTTCTAACGAAAAAACAGTGTGAAGTTGATTGAGTCAGTTATCATATAGTATACATTTCTTGCAAAGCTGGATAAATACTACTATTTTTTTTAAAACCAATTTGCAGGCGTTTACATGAAAAGTTTCCCAAACATCAACTGAAAGATTGGACAAGAAGAGCTCGGAGACACATCTGGCATATGTTTATTATTTTTGCTGATATTCTGCTTGTTCATTTCATGTGATATTCAATTTGATTATATCCGTCAGCTTGCTTTTACCATTTTGAATCGAGATTAACCATTTATGCATAAGAGACTGTGAGCTTTATATTTATTCATCAGTATTTTAAGATATTTGGAAGCAAAATATAGTTCCTGCCATAAATTATACCTATATTTAAAATCAGCTGTCCCCCTCCCCCTCCCCCTCACTGTAAGATGTTACAAGCATTTGATGGGCCAAACTTTTCAAAAGGTTTCATAAGTTTTTACTCTGCTGGTTTGATTATTATGGATTTGATGCCAGTGAGGATTGTGAAATGATGTCAGGCATTGAAGCATGGGTAGATTGATTAGATTGGGCTTCCCTCACGAGATAGGCCACACCAAATGCATGTGAGAGGCTCCCACATACACCTCTGTATGATTAGGACCCAAGCATGACATGAATGGACACGTTCACTGGCGACCTGTCACTGTCACTCTGACTTCCCCTCCGTCTTACTTCCCACACACTAACCCACAGTTAACATGAGCCATACTTGCTAGCCACTTAACTGATTTATTGCCATGGAAACGTAATGCCATTTTATCTCTTGAAATGGATCACTTAAAATGAATCTTATTTTGATAAGTGAATGACAAATAACTATGTTCTTAGTTCTAAGTTATGGAGTTGTTATTTGTTTTGTTATATGTCTGGACGGTGCAGGCTGGAGGGTGCAGGCTAGAGGGTGCAGGCTGGAGGGTGCAGGCTAGAGGGTGCAGGCTGGAGGGTTTGATATTGGAGTCACTGTTACATGTCTAGATATGTCTGGAGGGTGCAGGCTGGAGGGTTTGATATTGGAGTCACTGTTACATGTCTAGATATGTCTGGAGGGTGCAGGCTGGAGGGTTTGATATTGGAGTCACTGTTACATGTCTAGATATGTCTGGAGGGTGCAGGCTGGAGGGTTTGATATTGGAGTCACTGTTACATGTCTAGATATGTCTGGAGGGTGCAGGCTGGAGGGTTTGATATTGGAGTCACTGTTATATGTCTAGATATGTCTGTAGGGTGCAGGCTGGAGGGTTTGATATTGGAGTCACTGTTATATGTCTAGATACATCTGGAGGGTGCAGGCTGGAGGGTTTGATATTGGAGTCACTGTTATATGTCTAGATATGTCTGGAGGGTGCAGGCTGGAGGGTTTGATATTGGAGTCACTGTTATATGTCTAGATATGTCTGTAGGGTGCAGGCTGGAGGGTTTGATATTGGAGTCACTGTTATATGTCTAGATACATCTGGAGGGTGCAGGCTGGAGGGTTTGATATTGGAGTCACTGTTATATGTCTAGATACATCTGGAGGGTGCAGGCTGGAGGGTTTGATATTGGAGTCACTGTTATATGTCTAGATATGTCTGGAGGGTGCAGGCTGGAGTGAATTTAGATATTGGAGTGAATTTTGCTTGTATGTGGAAGTCATTAGGGTTTACAGGCCAGAGTGATTGGTTTAGGTGATTTTCTTATGTATCAGTAAAAAAACTTGGATGGAAGCAATACTCTTTGCATTACTTAAATCAATACATGGTACTGTAAAGACAAAAGAATTACTCATGCTTTGTCCATAAGAGAAATATATAATTTGATTGGTTGCAATGTCATTGAGATTTTCACAATTGTAACTTTTCTTTTCTGAATTGAAACGTTTACTCCTTTGCATGCAAGGACTGATATAATAGAGAAGTCCTGTTGGAGGATACTTTCTCCTGACATATAAGTTAATTTGACCTGAGCATTCCTGGAATTTGTTGATATCTTTGAGATTTAACCCCCTGATCATATAATCCCTGAATCCTTGTGCAGCCTTGCAGTATCGCGGCTGAGATGCACAATATGTCCTGTCTGTGGTTCATTTGTTTTCATGTGATCCAAGTTCATTTCACAGTTCCAGATGAAAACCATGTTATTTTGTTGAGCCTGAAATTATTTTTAAAGCAGGTATAATGTAAATTTCATCATAGCGGTGACCTCATGGAAAACTGGCAAGATGAGGAACAAGATGGAATCTCATATAGGTCTTGAGTAATTCAGACACTGAACTAAACATTTTGTGTCAGTTAAAAAGAGCAGTACAAGTGTTGCTTTGAATTATTATGTGTGGCAAGAAAAGGTGTGTAGGTTTGGTCAGGTGAACCAGTAGCCCTGATATCGCCCAGACTGGCCACCAGGGGGCATCAGTCACGAGGGAGCAGCTATTAGATATCACCCCTACCTGAAAACATCTAGCACATTGCATTCTAGGGAAATGTTTAATAGACAGATAAAAAAAAATCCTTGGTTGTCTGGCACTCAGGATTGAAATGGTTGGCCTTTACTGCTGATGTGAACTGCTTCCTGTTGTAAAGGCCAATAGGTCAACAACCTTCAGCCTGCTTTCTGAATAGCTCGGGCAGCATGTTGTCTCCTTATCCCTCAATTATTGTTTCAAAAAATCCTTTTAGATTTTTTATTCTTGTCATTCAATGAATTATTACGAGTAGTAATAGTAGTTTATTGACAAAATTTACAAATTAATTATCATCGGGTGAAACATTACATATTGTAAAATTATTATCCACAAAAATATTTCTAATGCACACATTATATAAAGGCTTTGCTTGTGGATTTGTAAAACACTACATTGGTTGATACTATGCGTGATGTAGCTATTAACTGAAAAAATGCAGAACATTGCTTATTAAATGACAAACATTAGGAATAATCATGTCATCATGTGATTCAAACAACTGTCTAATACATGATACATGTACATAATTGTACATTCTCTGATTTTAGGATGGCTATGATACTGTTCAGTCACATGACAGAATAGTAACACATGCTCTACATACACAATGAACTGTTGATACAGCATGGAGCTTTATGTCTATTTGATCTGCATCAAAGAACATTCAGTGGAAGTGCTTTTAAACTTTAAGACAGGATAATTGTCGTTGATTCACTTTACGTGACAGAGCGATCTTTTGAACAATATTGTGTGAAGAGATTTTCTGATACATTAATGGGGAAGCAAATCTTCACTAAATATGAATCAGTATTTCAAAGATAATACATGTGAAGAAATAGAAGACACATAAAGTAGATTTTGTGCTTTCCTTAACAGATTCTAGGTTTATACCAGAAAAGAAAAGAAAAATCAGAATTTTTTTCTTCTTTGCAAGAGATAATTTTCCAACCAGGTAGTATCAATATTCCTCCTCCCAAATTATGAATGTTCCTTTTTAAATTACTTTTGAACATATCAATGGGCCTGCACATATGAACAGTGGTGGCATTGTGCATAAACATGTACAAGAGCCAACCAATTGCACTGTATATGATAATTGTTTGAGAATGTGTGGAAGAAACAGCTGAAATGTCATGTCAATACTGTCAGAGGTTGGATGTGATTCCACATCATGACCAGCACAGACAAATTTTAGCAACATCCATTTGACATGGAAGATATGATTGACATATGAGGGTCTTGGATAAATTTGATATTGTGTGACCTTAAGCTATTTTATGGAATGCAGGAGTCTATTTTCAAAATTATTTAAATGGGATATTTTGCTAAACACTACAAATAGCATTTATAGGTAATGATCAGATCCCATCCTTATCACTTGCTACACATCACACTAAAGTCTCTTTATATTTACTTTATCCACCCAATATAGCTGCTTGTCCTATTGACCTACATTTGAAGCATCAGAGCTAAAAATAGCCTCTGACTTAGCTGCTGCTGGTATTGAAAGAGATGTTGCATATTTGGTAAAGACATTATCTGACCAGTAGTATTGTATATTTAAAAGAATATTCCAATTAAGCATAATTTATACTGGAAGTTTGTGATGGTATTTAGCCTTTTAAAGAATTGATTGACACATTATGTATAAAGAAATTTAATTATGCATTGTAATTATAGGCCTTTGAATACTATTATCCTTCCTTGCCTTTTTAAAATCCTGCCTGATTGAAAACCACAATGTTTTACTTATTTCTTAATCCAGAACCACATTGATAAACTGTGAAACCTTAACACTTTAAAAACAAAAGTGATTGAGACGAGAAATGTGCAAAAAAAATCTTCATTAAGAAGCATATTGTGTGAATCTCATGAATATCGTTTAAGGAATCAATGCATTTATAGTGATATTAGATCAACAAGTCACCGAGAATGATTAGAATGCTGTGGCTGTGTTCATGTTATTTATAATGTTATTGTTCACTACATCTGGGATAATTTCTATGCAGTATGGGGTAAATATGGGTGGGTGTTCTTAAGAATTAAGATGGTAAACACATTCTTCTTGTTATAATGAACATAATCAGAGGCAATCATTCACAATTTGAACTCCTCCCTCAGGGCATAACACTGCAAAGCAATATAAAATCCATTTACTGAGATGCCCTGCTGATAGGTCACTAAATATACTTGCTTCTTGTTTGTGTCTGCCAGCCTTACATACGTATATATATGACGTGACAGGGAGGAATAAGTCTGAGCCCGCTTCCACCAACCAAAGAGCCCATAAAAGAAAATAAGCAGCTGGTTTAAATGAATGGTCAAAGCCAGCAATTTTTCAGGATTGTTTTTTGATTCTCGAGGAGGCAGACTATTGAGTTCCTGGTCCATAATGGGGTATACACAGAGGATGCATAAAACTCTACAGCGCACAGACGGCATACTGCTCCTGGTCACTCCAGAGAAATCATATGTCACATGACCAATTTGGATAACCTGAAAACACCTTGATGCTCAACATAGTCAATTCCCATAAACTATCACAAATACAAAGTTTGAATAATAAAAGAATTCTGGTAATTTAATATTTATTGCATAATTGGCAGTACTGATTTTTCTCAGAATTGTTATCTATGTAATTGAGTTTATGTTGTCAGGAAACAGTGATCTTCGGGAGAATATGTAGGAGGAGAGATAGGCGTGCATTTGTAGGGTTAAGTGGTGTACATCTGGGGGCCCTGGCTGTCGCAGACCACCAAACATCACTTTTCATTATACTGTCTTTTCATTCTTTAGTCTCTGTTTGTTGCCCTGCCAAGTGGTCTAGCATTTCTTCGTACATGGAAAAACAAAGTGAATAATGAAACTGATTTCTTTGTAGCCAGGGTTGAGAGGAGGAAGGCGTGGACTTGGCAATTAGAATAACAATTGATTATCCCACAGGAAATAAATTCCTGAAAGTAGCACATTCTTTTGAAAATTAGATCTCCAGGAAATTGTACATTTAATTTAATGCTAGTAACATGCGACAAATAAAGAAAGGTCTGTATATTTCTTTACCGTAATAAAGAGGTATTTCTTCACATTTTGGAAGTTTGAGTACATAGCATGCTTATAATGTACACCAAGAATCTTTGATTGTTATATATATGTGTATGTGTGTATGTACCATATGTGTGTGTTTCATTAAGTCATCATTTATATATCTCACATGGTCAATTAATCAATGCCAGACTAGTTGAACTTCTAGAAACATGATTAAAGGTACATAGATTTGTCTATGATGTTTTATTCATTGGATGTAGGATGTGCCTCTCCACTGATATCTGTAGAACAGGTTGAATTACAGCCTAAAACACATTAGGACCTGTCAAGTAGTCTCTTTATACTGTATTGGTACAGATCATCCTATCAAACCAGAAACGATAAGTCATTCAAAGAAGTAACCTGGAAACCATACAGCAGAAAAAGATTCAAAATTCCGATAACAGGAGTCTTGCAAAGAACTAATTGCATTCCTATTGAGTGTACAATGTGATATCACTGATGTAGAGCACATCTGCTTTGTCTTGCAATGAATTTGCCATTTTTAAAATATCCTGAGATAATAGAATGGTAAGCAATATAATTATAGAGAGAGAATGCATGTCAATGCCAGTCCTCTCTGGAACCAGTAATCCATACCTGCCACTGGTATTGATTTTACCTGGCCAGAATTATCTGAACACACAATTTCTAACTGGCCCTGATTGAGCTACATGATATTCCTTTCTTTGCATGGATTTTGGTTTCAAGGGAGTTTTAAGATTTTGTCATGTTTTGAACACAAGTGATATTCTTAGTCATGTCTAGTTGAATTAACGGCTGTGCATTCCCTGATAAAACCTGTCAGCTTTCTTCTTGTGATGTGAAAAACTACTTCACTCTCACAATTGCCAGCCCAAAAAACATAAAGCATTATAAAAGTGAGACAAAATCTCACAGTGCTTCTTGATAAAAGAAAGCATGTCTATTGGAAAGCAGTAATGATTAACCACAGAGCCACATTCTTGCAGAAACTTTGAAAAGACAGATTGCAGTTGAGTAGATAAGAAGGGTTGAGATAAGATCTGGGTGTGGAATGATTCATGTCATGGCGGGGGAGATAGCATGGCTCAGCGGGGTATCACCCTGAACCCCCTGCCATGTGCGGCTCCAACATTGCCATGCAAAGATTGCATAATCAAAACACAACCATTCAGTGTAAGAAAACACACAGATTACCCCGGAAGTGTCTGATAAGAACACAGAGAGCTGCTTTGCGTAATGCACTTGAATTCTCTGGTGAGCTCACTTCAATCAGTGTCTGAAGATTTGCTTCATTGTTCTCTCTTTCTCTATACATAGAAGTATAACATAGAAGTTCAACAAGAAATTTTGTATATGGTACTTTGCACAAAGTGTATAGTTATTTCATTACAAAGTCCCAAGAGCAAAGGGCAAGATGGAGACACACAAAGGAAAGTTAATAAGCTGGGGAGGAGCTTTAGGAACTGAGCACAGTGCTGAGTGACAGGGCAATATAGGAGATGTGTGGAGTCAGGGAGGGTGGCGGAGGTTGTGGCACTGTGGAAGGGCAGTATAGGAGATGTGTGGAGTCAGGGAGGGTGGCGGAGGTTGTGGCACTGTGGGAGGGCAGTATAGGAGATGTGTGAAGTAAAGGAGGGTGGTGGAGGTTGTGGCACCGTGGGAGGGCAGTATAGGAGATGTGTGGAGTCAGGGAGGGTGGCGGAGGTTGTGGCACCGTGGGAGGGCAGTATAGGAGATGTGTGGAGTCAGGGAGGGTGGTGGAGGTTGTGTCACTGTGGGAGGGCAGTATAGGAGATGTGTGAAGTGAGGGAGGGTGGCAGAGGTTGTGGCACTGTGGAAGGGCAGTATAGGAGATGTGTGAAGTAAGGGAGGGTGGCGGAGGTTGTGGCACCGTGGGAGGGCAGTGTAGGAGATGTGTGAAGTGAGGGAGGGTGGCAGAGGTTGTGGCACTGTGGAAGGGCAGTATAAGAGATGTGTGAAGTAAGAGAGGGTGGCAGAGGTTGTGGCACTGTGGAAGGGCAGTATAGGAGATGTGTGAAGTAAGGGAGGGTGGCGGAGGTTGTGGCACTGTGGGAGGGCAGTATAGGAGATGTGTGAAGTAAGTGGTGGAGGTTGTGGCACTGTGGGAAGGCAGTATAGGAGATGTGTGAAGTAAGTGGCAGAGGTTGTGGCACTGTGGGAGGGCAGTATAGGAGATGTGTGAAGTAAGTGGCAGAGGTTGTGGCACTGTGGGAGGGCAGTATAGGAGATGTGTGAAGTCAGGGAGGGTGGTGGAGGTTGTGGCACTGTGGGAGGGCAGTATAGGAGATGTGTGAAGTAAGTGGCGGAGGTTGTGGCACTGTGGGAGGGCAGTATAGGAGATGTGTGAAGTAAGTGGTGGAGGTTGTGGCACTGTGGGAGGGGCTCATAGGTGTTGTCTTGACAGCTACAACAATCTCTCCCTCCATCCACACCTTCCTTTATATCTGGAGTAGAAGCCGGAAAGAGGGCCATCACCAGTATCCTCTAATTTGATATGCGATATGGACTTAATTGCAGCCATATTGCCTTCTATGAGAGGATTTAATTGAAGCCCCTTTAGTGGGATCCTTCCTATACAGTGCCACCTGGTGGGTGCTACATGTGGCCCTCACCCGGATGCAGTGACCATACAAAGGTGAGGTCTCAGTAGTCCTGACCTGCTGAGGCTGGAGGCCACATGGATTACAGCACCACCCACCCCATGGCACCTCAGGCCACCCCATGGCACCTCACACTACCGTCAGTGCACAGTATTGACGAGGTCAAGTGCGGCAGGCTTCCAATGTTACAGCCAATTTGAGGTTACGCCACCTTGGTATTTATGTCCATCTAGCAGTATTACGCAGAATATTTATACATGAAAAAAGTTACTTTCCAACTTTTATAGTATTGCAAATTCTGAATATCCCTTTATAGGAATATGGAAATTATGGGAAATGTCCATCATTTAAAGATGGGTGAACAAGGGAGATGCGTTACAGAAAGCACTTTGCGTGGCTGTGCTTACAATATTTGGTGTCAGATGCAGCCTCTGATACAAATATACCTCAACCGTGGGCCATTTGTATTTTTTGTGGTTCAATTCAGCCAAGAAGACAATTGGAAATGGCTTTGATTTTTTCAAACTTATCATTTGTTTCAGTAACTCTGATTTCTTTCCACTATGTAAGCTGCCCTCTTGAAACGAAATATTTTTCCACATTTTAAACTATGTGATGATCTTTTGGAAATGGTGATAGGAAATTGCCTGGTGCCAAAATCATACATACATGTAGGTTTACACAAATATGTAGCATAACACAAGGACGCATACTCAGCTGGGATTCTGCCAAAGCTTTGAGAGTGCTGCCAACCTGCCATGGATTGACATTGCAGCATTCTTGTGTTGTGGGTGCCCAGAGCAGGTGCATGGTGGAGTAAAGTCAGGATCAAGCTGCACTCAACACGTGAGGTCAATGTTCTGATATCCCACTGGCCAGTGATCAGAAGGACGTGGCATAATAGTTGACCTCATGAAGTTGAAGGTCTCCTACTCTGTCTCTGAGCAGCTCATGCTGTCACATACTTCACAGCCTGGATATCTATTCCATGTTTTATGATGAAAATATAGAAGTAAGGACCCTTTTGTCAAGAGAAATATGGCAATAAATCAAATTACTGTTGTACATGAAAATGAAGCGACTTGAATGAATAACACAATTCTCCAGAACCAATACAGGTGAAATTCTCAATATTAATCTGGCTGGAACTAATAATTGAAATATGAGAGGATGTTTTTGCCATATGTCTTTTGTTTGATGCTCTTTCCTTGAACTACATATGTCATATTAGTTGATACCCTTTTCAATTAGGAATGGACTTTCATGTGTGATGACATTCGGAAATACAAACATCTATCAAATAGCCAACATGGCCCGGTGAGTGAGGTTTGTATGTCAACCTCATAATTTTCTACGAAATTAGCTTCATCTCAGTGACCGTATTAACTCCATGACAAAACAGACTTTATACATACATATATAAAGTTTCTTGATGAGAGATTGTGATATTTTCTTATGCACACAATTCTGCCATATTGAAAAGATTTGCAGTGATATTTTAATAAAAACTATTCTATGTATTGTTTTCCACTACTGACATTTCATGCAGACCAATCGCAGTGCTCGTGTACATGTACAGTGTAATAATGGGAGGTCATTTAAGGTATATGATACAAGATATGTTCCATCACACAGAGCAAGCTTAATTATACCAAATGGACAGACACTGTTGAAATGTACAGGTTTCAATTGCTTTATTTGCTTTACTGTATTTAATATTGATTCCAACTCCAAAACCTCAAGGAGATATTTCTACCTTTATTAAGATTACAATGCAAAGTATATAAGTTAACTAATTTTTTTTTTCAGCGTAAAAAGTTATTATGCCAATTTTTCCCAAAAGCCTAGGAAGTAGAAAATGTTACATTGCACAATATGACAAGCAAATTTTCTATATGTTAATTGTTTCTGACATGTCTATATATTTATATGGTTTATATTTATTGATATGCATTCTTCAATATTTTTTGACATTATTTTTAACATTATTTAGATGTAAATATAAATATCAAGGAAAAAGTGAAGCATGATTAGGAAGTAGCCATGACACTTACTTCTGTGTACATAAATGATTGGTGATCGTACTGAACAGAGAACTTCCTTTTAATGTCAATAATAATGCTCCGACACCTTGAATCCTGTCCAATTAGCACAAATCTGATGATATACAAGTGTTTGTAGCCTTGTGTGTGGGGACCTCCTGGCTGCCTGGAGTGTCAACATCCTGGTCCTCACTGTAAGAAATTAGTGACACTTATAATATAGACTAGCATGATTGAGGAAATGAATCTTTCACTTCGAAACACAGCATTACAAGAAACTGGCGATACCTATATTATAGAAAACCACTAATAAGGCGAAGAAAAAGGAAAGACTCCAATTGATAATGTTCCCAGAGCATATTTTACTACTATAAAAGTCACTCAGGTATCCTCTTGGCTGTGATTTGCAAACCATCAGAAAGCAAAGTGTGGGTACATTCCCAGCAGTGTCTGCCAAAGATTAAAGTCAGATTGTAGATTTATGAAAGCTGACTCCATTTGACAGCCGTGAAATAGGCGGTGGTGGAACATGAGAGCATTGCATGTGTATGCAGTGTGAAGTGTCTGCATCAGCGACCATCAAACCACATCAAAGTGGCCAACCAAACTGCCACCAATACAACCCTGATTTCCTGTATCTTCTCTTGCTGGTATAAATGATCATATTAAGCCATACACGCAAAGTAAACACCAACCAAATACACCTGCTCTTTACTCAGGGTTTTGTTGAAGTAAAAATGATCAATTAAGCAGGCTAAATGTTGGAGAAAATTCTCATAAAGCATGTGCAATGCTGTACATTTTCACACCATGTTTACAGGAAATCTTTTTTTTATCAAGATGTTTTGGGAAAATAAAGCCAAAAAGATGTTATGCCATTCACAGATTATTAGTCTACTCAAATTTTATCCACTTGGATTTCTATAAGTGTTTGCACTAAAACCACCCCACCGTTTATATGACCAATCTTATCACAGCATATTTTATATAAATATTCCACTGTGATTTTCTGTGAAGTGATGATTTGTGACAAAGATTGTTTATTGATATTTGGCAAATATTGTTTCAATACTTGATACATACAGCACTTGGGCTATCCCATTCTCAGGATATGTTTAATGCTCATAGTATTATGAAGAATGGAAAGCCAGGAAAGACCTTGCTAATTGCATCTCACAAGGTGGCTAAAGCTAGAGTCTACAGTGTAGGAGAAGAGAGAAAAATACACTATTATCTGTATGTGTACAGATTACAGGGGGCTCTGATATCACAAATGTTTTCAAATGAGTTATAAAGGTAAATTATATGTCAGTTTAATGTAATTCTAAAACAGTTAGGTTATTCTAAAACATGCATAAAACATTGAAATGAGAACTCATAGCTTTTCTCCTTTGATTTTCAAAGGTACGATAGTTTAATTTCTTCTATTTAAGTCTCCCTTTCTGTGTCACCCAAGAATGGCAAAGCAATGCCAGTATTCTGCTGTGCAGACGTTGGCATGGTCGGAGTTGAGGAAGCACTAATATATTGATGGCTGTGGAAGACATCTAAGAGCTGAAATGGCTCTTGTACAAATATAATGACAATAGAGTGCAATATTATGGCATGTCTCCCAATGTTACAGAAATAATTATATATGAGTTTTCTTATGATATCTATATGATATATAAAGAATTTAGCAAAAGAGGTGCAGATATAAAGGGTTGACTTCGTACAAAGATGATAAATTTAACTTTGATCTGACAAAAGTCCATGCAATGCATAGATATCAAGAAAAACTGAAATGCATGCAACAAAGACAAATATCTGATTTTCCTTGTTTGGTTGTAAGATGTGAGAAAGGTATGGGGTAAAATAGTGCATATTTTTCAAAGTGATAGGGCAATGTTGAAACAGACTGAGGTAAGGTTTGTCAATATAAATGGTGTTTCAGCAAAGGAGAAAACAGAGGTAAAGTAAATTAATATTAAGGGGGGGGGGAGTTGTAAGTAAATGTTTCAAGCTACTGCTGAAGGGAAGTGAGTTGATCGTGATGCACAAACCAGGATGTCTGCTTGTTTTTTTAAAGAAGTGCTGTAAAATCTCCAGACTTCTTTAAGGTGATGCTATCTGTACTTTATCTTATAAGTGAGTTTGTGTTTGATGGAAGGTCGCATAATACATTCATTGACAGGATAACAATGGGGTCATCAGGGACAGACAGCTGTTGCATGAGAGATGACTCCAGGAAAGAAGTCAAGTCTGCAGTGGGACAGAATCTTCCTTTCCTAGATTGACCATTATATAGCAAACTGCTTGGATTTATTTTCTCTGTATTTATATATTTTGATCTGATGCTTCTCTCACATAATAACACACCACAGTTTGAACTGTGGAGCTTTCTGTAATGTTTTGTAATCTCATTATTTGTGATATTTTCTGTATGGATCAGTCCAAGTTTGGTTTACAGGATTATCCTTGTTAAATATCAAGAGTATTACTTCCCGCTCCTTCTTGTGATACAACCCTGATGAGATGTTGTATCAGACACTAAGATCACTCATTTGCCTTATTTGCATGATTTAAGCCCCGATGCTGCTGTGTGCCACATGCATGTGGATTAGAGTTGTTATAGGCTAATCACTCTGTGTATTGACTGTTGATGTCACAAGACTGCACCCCCTGATGAGACCAATGAAGGATGTGCTGCATCATATATGACTGTGTACAGGAGGCTTTGTATAATTATGGTGTTTTACCTTCCTGTGGTCATAAATATCACACAAATTACCTGTTTGCTTTCATCCATGAATTTATAACCATGCCTCTCTTCAGAGAATATTTTGATTTATGCTTTTCTTTAAAATTGTTAATTGCAAAATTATTACAACGCTATACAGATAAAAGGAAATATGATTTTGTGATTAATGACAGTTGGCAAGACAAAATCAAACAAAGACAAGCTGGTCATAGGCCAGAAGGATTTTGGATGTTATTTGTTTGAGAGACACACATGCACACAGCTAATCTGAGATGGTTTTCAGCTTTGCAGTTGTTAACATTAGTGACTGCTGTGGTGTAATCAGATTGCTGAAATCTAACACCTTGGGATCAACCAGTTGGTAAAGTGTGCTTTTTGTGGAAACAAACTCAGGGGAGCATGCAGTACTTGTGAACGTCAACATTGATGGAGTGCAAGCTAATTCTGAATGAGATGGGAAATAACAGCTGCTCCCTCATGGTTACTTCTCATTCTTACTGTTAACCTCAGCCCAAAAGGACTCATTGACTTCAAGCAAAAAATAATAGCTCTTTGCATTAAATGTTTAGAACAGTCTTTGTGGTTCATGTGAAAAATATCACAGAAGTCAGTGTTGCCATATAAGTATCTGATGACTTTCATGGTAATTGGGCCAGCATTTTTTCACATAACAAACATACCAGAAAAGACGAGCAACAGTGAAAAAATTAATTGTGTCTGTGATGTCTAAATTGGAATGCAATCATGAAAGCTCATAAAGATAGCAACACAAAGAAGCTTATTACTCAGAAATGGTTTGCTGGATAGCAATGTCCTTCCATGAAGAAACTTGTCTCAGAGTACCCATGGCTTACCAGATTATAGAATAGAATAAGATTTTGCATCCATTGGAAAAATATGGTGCTGTCATTTGGGCAAATTCACCTCTCCACCCTCTCTTAATCACATATTCTTCAGAACTCATAGAATTTGCATGACGAGTTTATCTTTTTCACACATTTATTAATCAAAATCGAAACATAAATTTATTGGCACTGTTCATTAAAAATGTGAGGAGGCAGTAATCCCCTGGGCTTCTTGGAAAATTTTCTCAAAGTCTTCTCCTAAACTACCAGTGAGATATGTTTCAAATTGTATACAGAGATAGATATAAAGATTTAGGTTCCTTTAAATCTTAGTGATATCACCATTGACCTTAGTGCAGTGACCTTGAGGTCACAAATTTTGCACAGAGCATATCTCAGCCACCATTTATCAGAGGAAATTAATACTTTGTATACAGAAATTTCTAGGGTCATAGCTATGCCTTGTCAAACTTTTATGAGTTATGTGACCTTTGACCTTAACAAAGTGACCTTGAATTCAAAATTTGTGTACCTGCAACATCTTACAACTATTAAAAGTGAATAAACATTGGCCAATGGCCTCAGAGCTATGCCGATCATTGCTTTTTTTGTTTTGTAATATTTGTGAACAATTCTTGAAAATGCTTCATAAATGATCATTTAAATCCTTTTCAGAAGAAGACTTGAGCAGATGATAATATTGACCAATAAAAATGGTCAAAATTTGTTATCTTGATTCTCATTGGCTGATATTTTTAATGTTATACAAAATGACAGCCTCCTTGACAACTTTGACATAGCCATTAGATTTTGGAAAAAGCTATGCTGATTAATACTAAAAAGTACTCCATATCTACTATACATCAACGCCATGTTGAGCGCCCTCTACATTTTTTACAGGTTCGACCTTTGATCTTGATGCTTTGACCTTGACTTTTGTATGATTGTGCAGGCCATATCTCATGAACAATGAACTGGAAATACTAAATGTTGGACATGCATGACATTTTTTACCCTGTCATTGACAATAATTGCACTGCATGCAGAAATTTCAAAGATTTATTGAATAAGACTATAGTAGGTTCGACAGAGGATCCTGCTGGATAACATGATAACAACTGTAGGAAAATGTCAATGTAATCTTCTTTGATACTAGTATCCCTCATAGACCGCATAGTGATACCACAGAAACATTGCATTTGCAAAGGACAAGCAGACGGTGTGTCAAAATGAGCTAAATAATTAACACTCCCCATCACTCCACTGTAATAATATTGAGTAGCTTTGTTGATATCAATTTTTTGTAAGATTTTTGCACACAAAACATCAATGAATATCACATCAAAACTGAATTGGGATCATGTATGGAAGACTATAACCTGTTTGCTAATAACCCTTTATTTCAGTTCATGTGTTTTCATTCAAGTCAGCAGAGCTTTCAACCCAGGGGGTTATGTTTTATGATGCTAGTCTAAATATAATTGACCAATTAAGATGCAAACATTTGAAGACGTGAAAGTGAGAATTATTTAAAATAAGGTATAATGTAAAAAAAACCCCACTTTTTTAAGGCCAGATTGAATAATCAATTTATGCAAATTGCATAGACTTGGCCTACCTAGTACCTACTCACATTACATTATAAGCACTTAATGCTTCAAATGTAATACTTAAAGTTATCTTACTAAAATCTTATATTCCAATGATGAATTTAAGCTGACCCTTTCAATGTTTGTTAGCCACTTTCTGAAATATGTGAGCACTTGTGCAAAGAGTGCTTGTTTTTTAAACAGGTCTTAGAGAAATTGATCAGGAATGACAACTGCAACAGGAAACTTTCTGATTGCATCGTAAGCATTGTTGAGACTGATTAGAGCATCACCAGTGACATTTTCTACATTTCTCAATCAGTTCCACCATGATAACAAATAAGTTAAAGCTTATCTGTTCCATAAATCATGGAAGGGAAATTAAAAAGGAAACACATTTGCATGGGTGTGATGTTTTCAAGGTTCCTAGTGGGAGTGAAAAGTAAACATTACAGCATATTATCAGTAGGACAAGAGATTCTAAAGCTTGTCCATGTAATAACTGTATGGAATGGTCATGAGTGAGAAGGATGGGATATTTGTCCTGCTTCCTCATTCCAGTGTTGCTATGTTATTGTACAAAAATTGCAAGATATGAGTAAAAAGAGTGGGATATGTGGTAGGTTCCATCAGTGCAGTCTTGCTGGCAGGTGATGGAGTACAATGTTGGAGTTGAGGCCAGAGTGGTAAAGTCATTGGCATGTGACCTGTAACTAAGCACACCTTCCGCCATGAGTTGTGGTCAGCCAGCATGAATAGTACCCATCAACGTGTGTGTGCCGCGTCACTCGGCCTCAAAGTGATTTAACCACATACTGACTGTAATCAATGCCAAGCAAACATTGACCTCCTCTGAATGACCTTGCATTGCAGTGGACCATTCATCTTGCAACTCAGTGATATTACCATGATGTTACATGGTAGTGCTCACTGGAAACAGTACCTATTTTCAAACAGTGTTTTACTCCAAAAGGTAAATGTCATCAAATTTATGGAATCAGCTTATATTTGAACTTGGTATGATGTAATTAAAATTTCAAGAAATCCTTTTGTGTGACTTTCTTTTGATATCTTCTGATATCCTCTGGTGTTTGGTAGACTAACAGCAAGCTTCAGGAGGCAGCTCCCAAGTGCATTAATACTTTAAGATTTTTTGGGATGCAATTTTTCTTTTATTGCACTTGATTCCTTCTTATTGTGTTAGGTCGTCTCGTATATCTTTGTCAGGCTATCATCACCTTGATATGACTAAACTCTCCTTCCTGTAGCTTTCCTTTGGACTTTCCTCTGACTTTCCGCTGGCTTTCCAATGGCTTTTCAGTGGGTTGTTTGTAGCTATTGCTTTTTAACAGTCTTGCATAAGGTTTGTAGTATGTTAAGCGAAATACATTCGTGTCTCCTATCTCAATTGGCCATTTAATTGTAATAGTATGGTGGAGGCATGAAGAATAAAATCAGAGGAGTGAGTGAGTGCATTGAAGTGAAGACAAAAGAAGATCCAATTAGCAGTTCATAGAAGAATAGAACATGATCAACAAATCAATGCATCAAAGTGGCATGAATGGTTTGTGGGGGCTTGGCAGCAAACATTTATGCTTAGGTCACATGAATATATAGAATATCTGAGACTGTACCTAATGAGAGAGATTCATTGATTATGCCTCAAAGAGACTAAGACCAAAACAAGCACGCTTGCCATCATTATGCTTTAAGAGCCATTTTTATGGCGAGAGTCAAAGAATGTTTTCATGAAACAAGTCATTCATTATTTGTATACTATTGTACCTAGTTGGTTTGATTTTTATGAGTCATGTAAGGTCATGCTCTCACCTTTGATTATTTATCACAAGAACATTCCTACATAATGGCAATTGTATAACATTTGGTCTTGTCATTCTTTTTTTTATAAAAATTGTTGAATGTGTTGAATGAAAAATGTGTTCACAGCAACCATATAAGATTGGGGCTAAATACTGATGACCAAAGGGCTTTAATGTCATGCTATGTCTCAATAAATATAGGTTTTACAGGTTTGTTAACTATGTGAAAAACAGCAGGCTTGATGTATAATATGATATATCTTACTGTGTCAGGCATATTGTTTTTAAGGCATTGCTATTAAGAGGGGCTTTGGGTGATAGTAGTTTCATATATCCCAAGTTTAAGACAGATATAAACAGGAGATGCTCTGGAGTGGTCAGTGGAGGAGTGGGCCAATGGTTGATGCCAGGTTAACATTGATGAGAGGAGAAGTGATGAGGCAGATATGTGAGCATACAACCTGTACATTCCTGCCAGGCATGAAACCCTCCTCCTACCCCTTCCTCAAATCTTGGCAAACATACTATCACAAGAACCTGACAAAATGATAGTTCAGATAGATTAGCAAAGTGACCCGCCATGGAGTGTGATAACAATAGCCTTGTCAAGGCAAGGTGGTCCATCTTGGAATGTGATAAAGATATCTTCTTAATGGAAGCTTGTCTTTGAGCGTTATAATGATAACTTGGCCAAGACAAGATAGCTGGCCATGGAATGTGATAATGATAACTTGGTCATGCCAAAGTGGTCCATATAAAAGTATGATAAAAAAGTGTCTTCATAGCAGTGTGGCTGGTCCTAAGGTGTAATAATGATAGCTTCTCTAAGGGAAGTTCTCTTGTAATGGAGTTTGATAATGATAGCTTGACCCAGACAAGGTCACTGATCAAAGAGTTAGATGGTGATAGCTTGGTAAATGAGAATGTCTGTAGTAAGGTACATGGCTGGTCAAAGCCAGTCAAAGCTGAGCAATCATTGTTGAGTTAGGTTTTAGCAATGAGTTCTTGATGGTGAAAAATGTCTTGCCGCAAGGCCTCCCACACGTATTCCATCAGGATTGGGTTTAACCACTGAATAGACCAAATAGTTTTAGCCGACCATAATCTGCATTCAATTAAGAGAGCATTTATTTGGCCTGAAGAGACCTGTTTCGGCAGGGAAGATGCACTTTTCATTTGGATGGATAAACACAATATCTGAGAATGATTATAAGGGTATAAGGCTTTTTGCTCTTGGTTTTTTTTACCTGATTTAAACACAAATGATTAGGAATAAAATGATCCTTTTGGTTTGATAAACGTAGATTTTAAGTCTCACTTGAATATAAAACCAATGCATTTGAATAAATTTGAATAGAAATATGTTTATATGGAATTTGTTAAGGTCTTCATGCATTGTTTAAGGGTACTGGGCAGTAATCTATGAATAATGCCATCAAATTGATCAATCAAAATAATACTTACCGTATTTACTCGTGTATAAGACGAGGTTTTTTTCCAAAAACTCTCAGTTAATGTTTAGGGGGTCGTCTTATACACGAGAGCAACCTGTGGACGAGGATTTACGCCAAAACTTTACGACACTATGAGTTTTCATTACGAACATTCTTATTTTCGAAATAACGAATATCAGACATAGCGGGTCGGTTTAACAGTCTTATACTCGAGTAATTACGGTAAAACGTAAATACGATGTTCATATTTTCGAAATAGCGAATATCAGACGCAGCAGATTGATTTTAATTGCGTTTTAAATGATAAAGAAAGGTATTTACCCAATATTATTGGTCTAATTTTTCGAAACGCTTTGTTTTGACTTTGTTCTCACTGATTCCAATTATCAGCGTTCACAGTTTTGCAATACATCTTTGTTTCCACTGCTTTGAGTCGTGTCTTCCCTGTTGACAGAAATGCCTTCACACGTGGATCGATTTTAATTGCGTTTTAAATGATAAATAAAGGTATATACATAATATTATCACAAATTAATCCATCCATTTAACATGCATTGCGCAATACGAGGTCATTTTAAAAAGCGGGAGTGACTGGGACAAGCTCTTATTTTTGGCGCGAAAACAATTCGAGTCTATCAACTTGCATTGAAATATTAATATATTGCGCAATGATGGATCCCTGGCTTCTCTTCATGTTCCGCACATCGAATTTACCGTGTTCCGCACATCGAATTTACCGTGTTCCGCACATCGACAGACATCGGACGTAGCGGGTCGAGAACAGAACAAAACCATCCATTCATTTAACATGCATTAGAAACAATGGCGAGATGCAAAACTGTGAACGCTGATAATTAGAATCAAAGTCAGAGCGATATGATTAATATCTTTGGCTTATAATACACAAAGAAATATTCAACCACGTGTAGCCGGTCAATGATCACATGACTTGAGTCACGTGGCCAATCGATCCGCTACGTCACGGACATCGTATTTACGTTTTACTTTAAAATGATGAAATAACAGACATCATTATCAAATGATAAATAAAGGTATTTACCCAATATTATCACAACTTACGCTTTGCAGATCGAGAAGAGAACAAAACCATCCATTCATTTAACATGATTTACACAATACTAGCGTGAAAGCATTTCTGTCAAAACGGGAAGAAGTCCGCCTGTCCGATATTCGCTTTCACGCTAGTATTGCGTAATGCATGTTAAATGGATGAATGGTTTTGTTTTGTTCTCGACCTGCAAAGCGTATTTTGTGTTTATGATTTTATTTATCATTTAAAACGCAATTCTCCTGCAAATCTGCAAAGTCAATGATCACATGATTTGTGAGTCACGTGGCCAATCGATCCGCTACGTCACGGACATCGTATTTACGTTTTACTTCTATGTCTATTAAAATTATTATTTAATTTTATCACACAATTCAATTCTTCCTTTGATGTCTTCCCATTCAGTGGTGTGAAAATTAGTAAAATTTCACTGATACCAATTATCAGCGTTCACAGTTTTGCAATACGTCTTTGTTTCCACTGCTTTGAGTCGTGTTTTCCCTTGTTGACAGAAATGCTTTCACACCTGGATCGATTTTAATTGCGTTTTAAATGGATTGATGGTTTTGTTCTGTTCTCGAACAATTTGTGATAATATTGGGTAAATACCTTTATTTATCATTTAAAAAGCAATCAAAAAGGGAAGACACGACTCAAAGCAGTGGAGACAATGACGAAACGCAAAATCCGGTAAATTCTGTGGCAAATCTGCAAAGTCAATGATCACATGACTTGTCAGTCACGTGGCCAAACGATCCGCTACATCACGGACATCGTATTTACGTTTTACTTCTATGTCTGTTAAAATTATTATTTAAATATATCGCACAATTCAATTCTGCCTTTGATGTGGTGTGAAAATTAGTAAATTTTCACTGATACCAATTATCAGCGTTCACAGTTTGTTTCCACTGCTTTGAGTCGTGTCTTCCCTTTTTGACAGAAATGCTTTCACACGTGGATCGATTTTAATTGCGTTTTAAATGGATTGATGGTTTTGTTCTGTTCTCGAACAATTTGTGATAATATTGGGTAAATACCTTTATTTATCATTTAAAACGCAATTAAAATCGACCCGCTACGTCTGATATCCGTTATTTCGAAAATATGAACATCGTATTTACGTTTTACCGTATTTACTCGTGTATAAGACTGCTAAGATCTTATATCGTAAGCATATTTAAGTTTCACTTTTAAAATGACCGCCAAGCTTCAGCTGAAGCTTGAATGGTAGCAGAGCCGACATCTCTTGAAAAACCAACTCGTCTTATATTCGGAAATTGTTTTTTTTAAGCAAAATAACCTCAATTTTGGGGGGTCGTCTTATACACGAGTCGTCTTATACACGAGTAAATACGGTATATTAAGTGTCATGCAAAATGTCCACCTTAGATATCATGCAAACAAAAACTACTTTACTGTCATTAAAAATGGTCTACTTGAAAGTCACACTAAAAGGAGTTTTAAATTATATTTTTGATATGTTAACTTCATCATTCTAAAAGAAGTTAATTAACATACAGATGCCATTTGCAATCGGGTCATTTGAAGTTGAAAAAAATATTCATAAATTACATAGAACCATAATCAAACGACTGAGCAGTGATACAAACATATAATGCAAAAGGTTCTTGATGGTGTGAGTTTTATCACATGGAGGGAATGTATTTGCCCTGCATGGAGCAGGAATGCAGTGTCTGGCACACATGCAAGCAGTCAAGCCTGTGTTACGTGTATGCTGAGTATCCAGGTAGGTGGTTGGTTGGTCCATCAGTTGCATGCCAAGCCCAGGGTATCTCCCGTCTCTGTGGTATGTATGGTATGTAGGTCACAAGATAAGAGGGTATCACCCTGCAGTACAACTTCCACATGCCATCACATCCACACAGGTACAACTCACCTGGTAAGGACATCACGGCCTGCGCATATAACTCCAATGCACACACATTCCACCCACATTATCCAGGTTTAAATTTAGCTGCGTTATTTACATGTATATTCAGAATCTATCGAGATTTCAAAAGATAATGGGGGTAACATGAGGTCATGTGCAGATAACATGGAATGTAGATAATCAACATCATAAAAAGTACAATATCGGTTTTCAATTAAATGTTATAAATTTTTTTTTTTTTTGACGGTGTGGAAAATAGATGCAAATGTTATACACTCAGCAAGCTCAGCCGATTTCAAACTTTGTAAATTCTTTGGGGAAAAATCTTGGACGAGTTCAACCATGGCCCTTGTTTTTGCCATACACATTTTCATTATTTGCTTTATACTTTTAAAATGACTAGGGCTGAGCATACCTGCATCTCTGGTGCCTATTTTTGTGAGTTAAAATGGGAGTCTGTGGGACATATGCGTGGCTGTAAAATTTTGTGATAAATCATAAGTGTAGCACATTGGGTTGTGAATGTTATCTTAGTTGAGGTAAAGTTTCTAAGTAGGACATAATTGGTTGCCATGGTGCCACATGGCATTGCCTCTGCAGCACCTACTTCCCTTGCCTCCCTCATAACATATGCATAGCTTGTATCCCCAATGTAATGACCTCACACTTCCGCACACAAGCAAACTACATTGGCAGAAATTTAGAAAGGAGTGAAATACGCTTTCCAAGTGGTGTGAAAGGCTATTATGAGCCCCCCAAAAAAATCTTTCAAACCACATTTCAGATAAATGTCTTATTTTAATATCAAGGACAAATTTATTGTTGCTCTAAAGTTAATTTTGGTTCAGTTTTCAAAGTGCATCCAGTACATTTAAACATAAAAATTCTGAAGCTATGTCTATTGCGTTGAAACTCTTCTGAAATATTTCTAACAGAGAGTCAGGAGGGAGAGGAGAAACTATGCCAATACAACAAGACAACAGATGCATTGAAATATATATTGAAGTCTACATTAGTTTTAATTAAAGTCAATAAGTCTTGCACTTTTTTTACATATAAATTTTGCCCAGAATGACTTGAATAGAATATAAATGTGTGTTTAATATCACAATAGAGCTGTATGGATATAACATTGGATTATAGTTTTATACAGTACAGTTGATTAACTTTGAGATTATATACCCAAAGTTCAGGTATTTTATTTTTATCAAAACCAGAGGAAAAAATTTCATGTGTAAAGGATTTAAATTTGTTTGACTCCATCACTATTGAATTGCAATAAAAGGATTGACATTGAGGATCACAAGAGTCAGCATCAATTGCATTAACTAAAGTAGAATTAAATGGAACAGTGTTTTAATGGAGTTGGATGAAGCTTTGACCTTAAGATGGAGGACAATGTGACCTGAGTAAGCTGAGTGAGCGTGGCCTGACAGAGGTCCTGAGGTCCTGAGCCTGTAAATCCAGGTGATTGCAGCATCCGAGTGTCCAGTTATGGTCATCAATCAGTGCAGGAGGGTGGTCATTTTGTGTGGTGTTAGCAGCCACAGCAGGGTAGTTATGGTACCACCCCTCGGCAGACAGACAGCGGGCTGATCGGATTAGAGGTTTGTAATTGGCTTAGCAAGGAAGCTTGGCAAGTTTACAGTGACAGTGACATACAGCAATGAGGGGCTCCCACGCGTATGACAGACGAGGTCCCACCACCATTACTGCCTGGCTGGCACAGCATAAGCTGCTTACCCTGTCCTGTCATGTCCACACTGACCACTAACTGACCATATGGGTCCTTGTCCGAGCACCTGCCAAAATGTTGGGTTCAGTCTCTAAATTGTGAATTTTCAAAATGATGATCAGTTTCTTGTAAATTTCATAACATTACAATTGTTCATAAATATTCCTAACAAATGCTGGCACTCAAGATTGCACACAGTTTCGGTGTATAAATAATATTATATGGCAAAAGGGATGAAATCGGTCAAAAGGAAATTAATATCTACTTTTCACCAAGAAATAGTCCAGATAATTCTTAGCAATTGGTAAATAACTCAGACTAACATATTGGGATGAAATGCCAGTGAAGCTTGACAACATTCAGAAGTTACATGGACTCTGATGGCCGTACAGACAAGGAAGCTGACCACAGATGGCTTCCATTGTAACCACAGTCTCTGCTGTATTTACCATCATGCAGAGTGTGATCTTGTACACCACCCCATCATCCACTTGGGGAGTCCTATCATTACCTTCCCACCTATTCCTTGAAGTAGAAATGCAGAAATAACAGTCCCATAACTTCCCATATAACACCATCATGCAGAAATAAGAGTATTCCTGTAACTTCCCATATAACGCCATCATGCAGAAATAAGAGTATTCCTGTAACTACCCATCTAACGCCATCATGCAGAAATAAGAGTATTAATGTAACTTTCCATCTAACACCATCATGCAGAAATAAGAGTATTCCTGTAACTACCCATATAACACCATCATGCAGAAATAAGAGTATTCCTGTAACTTCCCATATAACGCCATCATGCAAAAATAAGAGTATTCCTGTAACTACCCATCTAACGCCATCATGCAGAAATAAGAGTATTCCTGTAACTACTCATCTAACACCATCATGCAGAAATAAGAGTATTCCTGTAACTACCCATATCACGCCATCATGCAGAAATAAGAGTATTCCTGTAACTTCCCATCTAACACCATCATGCAGAAATAAGGGTATTCCTGTAACTTCCCATCTAACGCCATCATGCAGAAATAAGAGTATTCCTGTAACTACCCATCTAACGCCATCATGCAGAAATAAGGGTATTCCTGTAACTACCCATATAACGCCATCATGCAGAAATAAGGGTATTCCTGTAACTTCCCATCTAACGCCATCATGCAGAAATAAGAGTATTCCTGTAACTACCCATCTAACGCCATCATGCAGAAATAAGAGTATTCCTGTAACTACCCATCTAACGCCATCATGCAGAAATAAGGGTATTCCTGTAACTTCCCATCTAACACCATCATGCAGAAATAAGAGTATTCCTGTAACTACCCACTGCATACCATCATGCAGGTATAACAGTATTCCTCTAATAGTTGGGTAACATCATTAGGCAGAACTGGAATGTTTCCTTAATGGTGGCCTTGGAGAATCCTGCAGAACAAATATCTTCCTGTATTTGTGTTCTACATTATATAATTAATAATTTGAAGGAAACTATGTTTGATATTGATAGCAATGTCTCATTTCCGCTGTAGGTATTTTCTTCTGTTTATGAACAGCCCTGGATTGATCACACTGCATTTACCTTAATGTAGCTAGGTATATATGTATAAGATGCCATAAACTTGAACTTCCGCTATCCAATTTTCAGCAGAAAGATCACAATACAGTACAAATTACTTCATAAAATAACTTTGAATGTTTGATAAAGAATGCTCTTTCTTTTGAGATTGATTTAATTGTTTGCTGATGCTTTATGAAATGGATAATTTGGATTTATTGCGAGAATGATGAAGTGAGAGTGGAGAGCAGTGAATGCTCATAATATCCCACAGCAGGGTCCATCTGTCTTATTTTGGAATTAGATTCCTTTCATGCTCAGTAATTCCAATGTCCAGCTTTTGAAGACAATGTATTTAGAAATTGCTGTCAAAAAGTCAGTGTGTACAGTGGAGGCCATTTTTAACTCCAAATAATTTTATGATGAATGTAACAAGAACAAAATCAACAATACAATCCAAATTTAAATATGAAGAGCGAGGTGGTCAGCAGCCTGAATGTGGCATGCGGTGCGATTTACGCAGATTTACGCAGTGTTTCTCCTCACATTTTCTCTTGCTCTATGTCAGAGAGTCACTTGGAAATGTTTACTGCAGAGATGTTAAATGGTCGCATGTAATGATGCAGTAAAAACACAAATAACACTCTCAACACTGAGGTATAGTTCTGCTCTGCAGATGTTAAATATAACATGTTTATGTAATTAATGCCTTATAATGTTTAATTTATCTTAAAAAGATAGCTGAAGAACATGTAGCTAATTTCAGTAAAGATGCCCGGCCGAATGGTTTTAAAAAAAAACAAAATTGGCCAGCAAGCCAGGGTGCCGTGAAGGCACCAGGTGATCATTGGCCACATTTGGGCAATTCTGAGGATTTTTTTATTTCATGTGTTCACAGGCCATCGTCAGATGATCCTAGGGGCTCCCTAAGGTATCATATAGACGTCTTTAATACATCCTACAGACGCCTGTGCCACCCAATATTGCACGTGACATGCAGTGCCCTTTAATAATGTGACCATTGCTGCGGCATATCTCAGATTGTCGCTGATAAAATCACCAGCACCCAGGACCCTGTGAAGTAGGCCGATTCTTACTTCCCGGCTGGTGCCCAGTGCAAATGTGGCCGAGTCATTATACAAGTATATATTGAGTCACGGGGATACAGTCAAGGGGATACAATTTTATTTGATCAAGCTATTAAATGGTATATTTTAAAAAAATTAGCTCTTTATCTTTTAGGATATGAAAGAGACTGTAACATGCTGAAGGGATTGTCAAAAAAAAGTTAAAGTAAAATATTGATGTTTTCTGAGTTACTCTTGTGGTATATTAGCTTGATCCACACTGTCTCTCATCATGACAGGTTAATATCTGTGATCCTCTGCACAGCTTCTTATCTCTCAGTGGGATGCCAATTGGTTTTGCCAAGTTAACTTATAGATGCAAAGAGATCATTGGTGACAGGGACTGATATGAGAGTGAAGTCCTATTTTGGTGGGTAAGATTGTAGCCATACTTGAGGAAATGGTTTATGGGTGAATCATACACTGATAACATTCCATCGTACTGATTGTTGCCACATATAATACCCTGTGTGAAGGTGTATGTGTGTATATATCTATGTAGGCACTGGTCATAAGAGGCTACAGATGTAATGCTACACTTCACCACCAATGTGTCTGTGCATGTCAGGAAACATTACACTCATTCCCAGCTTCTGGTGATGGCTTCACCTTCCTCCACAATGTTTGGCACCAAAACCACCATAAAAAAGTCACATTGTCAGGTGTTTGTCTCTGTAAACCTGAGCTACTTGCTTTTAAGCTATAAAATAAACCATAAATATTTTCAGGACATAAACATTTCAATTTCTAAAGTTTCTCATGATTTTACTGTATGGGAATGATAATTTTCAAATGAATTTACGTGACTTCCTATTTTATATGACTTTGGATTTATAGGAATGATTCAATCTTAAGGTTTTTATCAGAATATTTATTTTCTTATTAAATAAAATATTTAATACAGCTAAAACTGTAATGATACAGATAAGTGCTTCACATTCATGATTAAAATAATACCCCACTCACAATTGCACGAATTTGCCCAGGTGATGTTTTTTTGCACAAAATTGGTCTGCAAGCCAGGGAAACGGGAGGACACTGGGGGATCAATCACCAATTTTTAGACACTGTACAACTCCCCGTAAAATTTGAGCTGCAACATAAAAGTTGTTGGCATTTCCACAATATTTTCTGACCAAATTCGTCATAAAGTACACGGCAGGCTCCCATAAGCATCCCACAGGCATATCGTAATATTATCTGAGGGCTTCTGGTGGCATCGTACAGTGAAGAGAGAAAATCTGTTTTATTATATATGATCCCAGATGTCCTGTAGAATGAGGGATGTCCAGACAGGTGACGTATGATCATCCAAATGGCTCTATACATTGTCCTGCAGATAAATGGTATACATTCATGACACAGATAAGTGGTATATGCTCATGACACAGATAAATGGTACACATTCATGACCCAGAAAAGTGGTACACATTCATGACACAGATAAGTGGTACACATTCATGACCCAGAAAAGTGGTACACATTCATGACCCAGATTAGTGGTACACATTCATGACCCAGATTAGTGGTACACATTCATGACACAGATAAATGGTACACATTCATGACAATGCTGAGTATGTGAGATGTTTTATTGCAAGTGAACAATCAGTGATCAGTGCAATCAATATGTGTAGAATGTTGCAGCATGCTTGAAGTGGGCTGCCAGATCCTTGGCTTGCTTTTCTCAGCCATTATAAACCCCTGTCAATCATCAGTGTTATCCTATCAGTTACCAATGGGATTTTTACAGCCACACAGGGCTACAGAATGCAGTGTTGAAGATTGCATGACCCAGAAGCACGTTTTTATTGCACATAACAACTTTGTTGATTGCTGATGCCATGTAGGCGCATTTATGGGATGTGAAAATAAATCGGCAAGGAAATTAGCTTTGCATGTGTTGGAAGACAGACAGGTCAGGAGTTAGAGCTCATGGAGAAACATATGGATAGGTGATACAGCTCCATCTACCAGCCCACAAAGCATCATCATGTGACTTGGGAAACCCCTTCCACATTGTGTATCCAAACAGGCCACTGGTGAATATATTCAACATCTGGTCAACATTGTATAACCAAACAGGCCACTGGTGAAGATAACCAACATCTGGCCAACATTGTATAACCAAACAGGCCACTGGTGAATATAACCAACATCTGGCCAACATTGTGTAACCAAACAGGCCACTGGTGAATATAGCCAACATCTGGTCAACATTGTGTAACCAAACAGGCCACTGGTGAAGATAACCAACATCTGGTCAACATTGTGTAACCAAACAGGCCACTAGTGAAGATAACCAACATCTGGCCAACATTGTGTAACCAAACAGGCCACTGGTGAAGATAACCAACTTCCCTCCCACACAGTGTTATCAAATAGGAGAATATGACCACCTTTTGACCTTCCTCCATCATTTTGAAATCAAACAAAAATTTCACCATTCCAACAATGTAATGAATCTGCTCATTTCATCATCATCGTCATTATTTGATCTAAATCATATAAAGAACATGTACCTTGTTCAGGGTTTGATTATGATTTTTTAATAATTGTTAGCACGTTGAATTTTATTGGCATGCTATTTAAGGATATCTTTAATATCACCAAAAAAGGACATATTCAAAGCCACCCAAAAACGACATTACCAATGTCACCCATAAAGGGCATTTTCAGTGTCACCCAAAAAGGGCATTTTCAATGTCACCCAAAAAGGTTTAAGGAGAGTTCATTTTGCTTTGATTTATGGTTGAAGATAATGAGTTTGTTTGTTTTTGTTGTAGACACAGCCATCCTGGTGCAGAGTGAGGTACAGCAGTGTCTGCCCATCTCCCAGGAGGAGATCAGTCTGGACCTCGGCACTATCAATGGAGACCCTCTCAGCCTGCGCTTTGGTTGTGGGTTTGGCAACCTTGACAGTCCCTCAGAGTGCACCACTCTGTCTACCATCTCAACAGTAACGGCCACGCCACTTGACCAAAAGCACAGATACCACCTGTACTTTGCCTACCACAAAAAGGACCAGGTGTGGGTCCAACACGTGGTCCAAAAACTCGAAAATGAACCACATAATTACAAGTGCTGTTTTCCCGAGAGAGATTTTGAGGAGAAAGTGAACCACCTGCAGAACATTCTGTGCTCTATAATGTTGAGTCGGCGGGTCATAGTTGTATTGACACCTCACTTTATTGAGGAAATGTGGGATGACTATGAGGACAGTATTTCCCACCTCACATCATTGACATTACGGAAGCACCGGGTGATTCCGGTACTACTGGAGGAATGTGAGGTTCCAGACTCTTTACGCATGCTGGAGACCATTGACGTCAGGCATGGTGACTTCTGGGATAATCTCTTCATGTCCATTAATATGGGTAAGTACAGAATTTATAATGGTTTTGTTTTACCTTTTTTGTAATGCAAGGTATTTCTAAATTATACATTAATGGTTTCTGCAAAAATCAAAAGACACGATACATGGATTGTGAATCTCATTTAATGGATTACTTTTACACAAATTTTATTGGAACAAATCTCTTTTATTAAGGCAAGATTATTTTGCAAGTGTGTCTGACAAATCTCTTTTTATTCAGTCAAGTGACAAAAAGGAGATATCAAGATAGATTTATTTGAAAAAGAAAGCAAACTGTGCTGTTGTAAACAGTATTATTTAGAAGTTAACATTATTCAAAATCATATACATATGGATATACATGTGTTCTAACATTTATTGATTTTAATAATTCTTTATTTTATTGTCATCTACTAGTGGCATGTGCTAGTATAATACTGAGAAGCTTGTAGACATCCACTGTATGACGCTTCTTTGAGAATCATATTTTTATTGGAAGAAGGTTAATCTAAGAAGAAGTAGGTCAATAGATTCTTAAGAAACCCAGCCCAGCCATTGTCGTGTGACAACATGATCTGCCCTAGTGCCTGATGGAGGAAGCAACCCAGCCCAGTCATTGTCCTAGGACAACCTGATCTGCCCTAGTAGCTGATGGAGGAAGCAACCCAGCCCAGTCATTGTCCTAGGACATCATGATCTGCCCTAGTAGCTGATGGAGGAAGCAACCCAGCCCAGTCATTGTCATAGGACAACATGATCTGCCCTAGTAGCTGATGGAGGAAGCAACCCAGCCCAGTCATTGTCCTAGGACAACATGATCTGCCCTAGTGCCTGATGGAGGAAGCAACCCAGCCAAGTCATTGTCCTAGGACAACATGATCTGCCCTAGTGCCTGATGGAGGAAGCAACCCAGCCCAGTCATTGTCCTAGGACAACATGATCTGCCCTAGTGCCTGATGGAGGAAGCAACCCAGCCCAGCCATTGTCCTAGGACAACATGATCTGCCCTAGTGCCTGATGGAGGAAGCAACCCAGCCCAGCCATTGTCCTAGGACAACATGATCTGCCCTAGTAGCTGATGGAGGAAGCAACCCAGCCCAGTCATTGTCCTAGGACAACATGATCTGCCCTAGTGCCTGATGGAGGAAGCAACCCAGCCCAGTCATTGTCCTAGGACAACATGATCTGCCCTAGTGCCTGATGGAGGAAGCAACCCAGCCCAGCCATTGTCCTAGGACAACATGATCTGCCCTAGTGCCTGATGGAGGAAGCAACCCAGCCCAGCCATTGTCCTAGGACAACATGATCTGCCCTAGTGCCTGATGGAGGAAGCAATCCAGCCCAGTCATTGTCCTAGGACAACATGATCTGCCCTAGTAGCTGATGGAGGAAGCAACCCAGCCCAGTCATTGTCCTAGGACAACATGATCTGCCCTAGTGCCTGATGGAGGAAGCAACCCAGCCCAGCCATTGTCCTAGGACAACATGATCTGCCCTAGTGCCTGATGGAGGAAGCAACCCAGCCTAGTCATTGTCCTAGGACAATATGATCTGCCCTAGTGCCTGATGGAGGAAGCAACCCAGCCCAGTCATTGTCCTAGGACAACATGATCTGCCCTAGTAGCTGATGGAGGAAGCAACCCAGCCCAGTCATTGTCCTAGGACAACATGATCTGCCCTAGTGCCTGATGGAGGAAGCAACCCAGCCCAGCCATTGTCCTAGGACAACATGATCTGCCCTAGTAGCTGATGGAGGAAGCAACCCAGCCCAGTCATTGTCCTAGGACAACATGATCTGCCCTAGTGCCTGATGGAGGAAGCAACCCAGCCCAGCCATTGTCCTAGGACAACATGATCTGCCCTAGTGCCTGATGGAGGAAGCAACCCAGCCCAGCCATTGTCCTAGGACAACATGATCTGCCCTAGTGCCTGATGGAGGAAGCAACCCAGCCCAGTCATTGTCCTAGGACAACCTGATCTGCCCTAGTAGCTGATGGAGGAAGCAACCCAGCCCAGTCATTGTCCTAGGACAACATGATCTGCCCTAGTGCCTGATGGAGGAAGCAACCCAGCCCAGCCATTGTCCTAGGACAACATGATCTGCCCTAGTGCCTGATGGAGGAAGCAACCCAGCCTAGTCATTGTCCTAGGACAATATGATCTGCCCTAGTGCCTGATGGAGGAAGCAACCCAGCCCAGTCATTGTCCTAGGACAACATGATCTGCCCTAGTAGCTGATGGAGGAAGCAACCCAGCCCAGTCATTGTCCTAGGACAACATGATCTGCCCTAGTGCCTGATGGAGGAAGCAACCCAGCCCAGTCATTGTCCTAGGACAACATGATCTGCCCTAGTAGCTGATGGAGGAAGCAACCCAGCCCAGTCATTGTCCTAGGACAACATGATCTGCCCTAGTGCCTGATGGAGGAAGCAACCCAGCCCAGTCATTGTCCTAGGACAACATGATCTGCCCTAGTGCCTGATGGAGGAAGCAACCCAGCCCAGCCATTGTCCTAGGACAACATGATCTGCCCTAGTAGCTGGTGGAGGAAGCAACCCAGCCCAGCCATTGTCCTAGGACAACATGATCTGCCCTAGTAGCTGATGGAGGAAGCAACCCAGCCCAGCCATTGTCCTAGGACAACATGATCTGCCCTAGTGCCTGATGGAGGAAGCAACCCAGCCCAGTCATTGTCCTAGGACAACATGATCTGCCCTAGTGCCTGATGGAGGAAGCAACCCAGCCCAGTCATTGTCCTAGGACAACATGATCTGCCCTAGTAGCTGATGGAGGAAGCAACCCAGCCCAGTCATTGTCCTAGGACAACATGATCTGCCCTAGTAGCTGATGGAGGAAGCAACCCAGCCCAGTCATTGTCCTAGGACAACATGATCTGCCCTAGTGCCTGATGGAGGAAGCAACCCAGCCCAGTCATTGTCCTAGGACAACATGATCTGCCCTAGTGCCTGATGGAGGAAGCAACCCAGCCCAGTCATTGTCCTAGGACAACATGATCTGCCCTAGTGCCTGATGGAGGAAGCAACCCAGCCCAGTCATTGTCCTAGGACAACATGATCTGCCCTAGTAGCTGATGGAGGAAGCAACCCAGCCCAGTCATTGTCCTAGGACAACATGATCTGCCCTAGTGCCTGATGGAGGAAGCAACCCAGCCCAGTCATTGTCCTAGGACAACATGATCTGCCCTAGTAGCTGATGGAGGAAGCAACCCAGCCCAGTCATTGTCCTAGGACAACATGATCTGCCCTAGTGCCTGATGGAGGAAGCAACCCAGCCCAGTCATTGTCCTAGGACAACATGATCTGCCCTAGTGCCTGATGGAGGAAGCAACCCAGCCCAGTCATTGTCCTAGGACAACATGATCTGCCCTAGTGCCTGATGGAGGAAGCAACCCAGCCCAGTCATTGTCCTAGGACAACATAGCCATGCATGATCTGCATAAGGAACATAACATTTTACATAAAGGCTTGTCATTCCCAGGTTGTTCTGTCTCCTGCAAGAGAGAAGTTATTGACTCAGCTTCACACGTCAGACTCCCTGGCATGTGTAAATTGAGACAGACAACTTGTTTTATTAAAAGCACTTCAGAGCTATTGATATGACAAAATTGAAGCTTCAGCTTTTTTTCAAAGCATCATGTTTCATGTGTATGGATCATTAGTTCTGCACACAATATTGGAGTATAATATCAAAATCTTTGAAATAAGAGAGCTCAGAAGATATGGTGTATAATAATGAGGCTTGTGATGAACGCAATGAAGTCACTTGTATTTGATCAGTGAAGTGTATGACACAAAACCATCCATTATTCGTCTCACTTGTTGCTTTTAATAAGTCAGCAGGACCAATTAATGTTCTGCCCTCTTCAATATCACAATTCCAGGCCTATTGAAAGGCCTGTGATGGAGTCATATTGAAATAGTGCATACTGTTTTGTTAAAGGTATCAAACACTGTCAGTGTGGTTACTGGTATCATCCATCAAATCTCACTCCCTCATGACACTAGATGTCAGGGTCTCATAGCTAATTGCCTCCAAGATTTGCCACTAATTCCATAAACCTTGACATTTAATATTGGAGGGTGTTCTCATTGATTATGCCATATTACAGCAAGAAGTCATCATCTTGCGAGATGTCACCATCAGAAAAACAGACATTCCTCTGACATGTGCAACATGCTTATTTTGAAAGTGCATTTGAAAGTCCAGAAGTGGTTGCCAACATTATGAAGTGAATCTATTCAAACAGTGGAGGACTCTGACCACATTGTATGTGTGTGTATTGATCTTAGTAATGAAAATTGGTCCTCAAGTATGTGCTAGCGGGATGTCGAAATTGTCAGCAATTTGGGAAATTAAGAATTCTCATCTTGAAACTTTTATTATTGTGCGCCACACATGACTAAAAACATGTTATGACTTATTAAAATTCAACACTAATCACTGGAGCAATTAAGTCTTAAAAAGACTTTTCCGGTTTTCTTAAGTGAACTGTTGACTCAGGTTTGACAAGAATTAATATTCCCAGAGAGCCTAAAATGTACTTTTTAAATTAGAACCAGTCTTATGACAATTCTCAAGAAGTGGCACAAGTATTAAATCACATTTAAAAGATCACCTATTTTCTAATGTTTCATTTCAGGAGGTTTCCCATACAGTGAATCCATGAATACTATTCGCTCGCTGTCTTCATCAGGCTCAGGTAAGCTTCACTCATTCAAGATGAATTAGAGAGAATTATGGTTAAATACATTAGAAACACCTTTAATTGAACTTGCAGTTAACTTTTATTTAAATAGTTGCAGGAGCAGGTTAACCAATAATGTGACGTCATATTATCCTACTTGTTGTTTAATCCCCTGAAATAAGTACTGTGTGCCTCACTGTTTCCACATCAGGCAGCCAGGCCTTCAGCAACCAATCTTGTCCACTTTAAATGAGTATTAAATGAAGTTTCAATTTGATTATTTTTTTCCTGTCCATGATGCATTAATATTTAACAGTAATTATAAATATAGAAATGATTACAGAGACAATCATTCTGCTATTACTGTTTGCCAAGTTTCTTGTTTGCAGAATGCAAAATGTCTTGAAAATGTTGAGATCAATTTGTTGTAAACAATAATTCTTTTCTCATGTTCAATGCTTCTATTTGTCAAGATAGAGCTATTCTTATTGAAGCGATGAAACATTTTCTATGTAAGGATCAGATTAGCATCTGTATTTGATGGTGATTGGTGAATTCACATATTAAAAACTGCCAATTCTGCCCACGAGTGCAAAGTGTGGGAAATACATTAGGCAAGATGCAGAACAGGTTTATTTTCTGGGTGAAATATCTAATCAAATGGCTTGAGTGTGAGCAAGATTGGCTGGTTAGTGAGAGAAATTGTACAATTTGTGTGATGTGTAAGTGAAAGCAGTGGTGAGCTGAGAGGAATCACTTGTGGTCAAGTGTAAGAATCCTACAGCCATCCTCGTCAACAACCTGCCACACACTTATGCAGCAAATGATTTCACCATCATGGTGTATTGTAGTCTAGGCAGTACAGGGCACAAGTAATGCCTTCAAGCGTGTGTCTCGATGTCACTACAACCTTTACTTCTTAATGTGATGGTCAATCGTCTCCAAGCAGCAAACCTCTTTGGCTGTCAACCCTTTTTACTCGATATGCAAGGCCACTCTCCTGCAGCCATCTTTTTCACTTTGACACTTCTTATCATTTCCTCCATTCATGTTGCCTCCATACTTGGAAAGTCCTCATGTTAAATGCCTGTGCTTACTCCAGTGTGAGAGTACTGGCCCACTTCTGAACACGTCATGCCGTACCCAGGTCATTCTCCCCATGATAGCACTGGCAAGTAAGGAAAGTCACCACACTTCCGCCATCTATACTGCTGTCACACCAGACTCCTTGCCACATAAAATAACCATTTACCCCTACATTTGTTGCCATGGATATCACACAAGGACACACATTCATACTTTGTCAAAATACTCTCTGAAATACTTTTTGCTTTGTATAAAGCTGAATGCCCTTTAAATTACTTCCTGAATTGGCAAATGAGAAATTTCTTTAAAAATTGACTGCATTCATGTATATTTTCAAAGGGGAAATAAGCCTAAAAGGAAAGATATTTCTGATATTTCTATGCCAGGAAAGTGGGAGAAAATAGCTCTTTCACAGAAAAAGTGCACAGGTTTCTTGCCCCAATTGACAGATTGCCCTTTTCAGTGTATTAGCCTGGACAAGCTTCTTGATTCTGGCAAGCTGCATAGATGGACCAGAGATAGGCCAAGGTCAAGGTCACCAAAGCATACATCATAAAAATATAATACTTGTATGGCTTTTCACCTGCTTTGTTCATGCATACTTCTCCATGATCCCTTGAGACTCCTTGCCCATAACTTACTCAGAAGTCTTTCATCCGAGTTGACTTTACTTCATACACTGTATCTCCCTCTCTGACAATCTTGGACAATTTATTGAGCAGATGGTGGCTACTATCATCAATTGTGATAGAATATTTTTGGCATGGTGTTCTCCTCATTTTTAATCAGTCTTGTGGCATGTTTTATTTATAAATTGTATGAGATATCATAATCAGATTTTTCAAATCATGTTTATAGAATATAAATTATGTTTGTTTAATTTTTTTCTTTTTTTTGGTGAACATTTCCACTTTGGACAGAACTTGTAAATAGAATATATCTGTCTTGTTTGTTTGCCTATAACAAGTTTTTCTTAATTATTGTCAAACATGACAAACAGAATGCTCACCATCAGAGCTGTTTATGCACAGAAACATATTCTATTTAACTTAGTTAATGATAATAAGACATTCTTCACTCTGGAAAATAATATTCCGATAATATTGTGTTATGTGTATTTATGATTTTGTTCACCTTCTTTAATTAGAATGATAATATGTTTTATTTGACTTTTGAAAAATTGATGTATTGAGATAGATATTGGTAATTTCCCAGATAAATAGAAAGTAGAACATAAATACTGATAGATGGCTCAATGTAAATATGCACAAATATATCCCATATGAATTGTTTGGCAATGGAAAACACCTGACCATAGGAAAGCAGTATTTCCAGAATTTAAGCAGCAAATTTATGATTCAGCACAGGAGTTAAGATGAGATTTCTTTTGGTTGTTCACATCTGCCATAGCATCTGCCATAGCATCAGCCATAGCATCAGCCATAGCATCAGCCATAGCATCAGCCATAGCATCAGCCATAGCATCTGCCATAGCATCAGCCATTAGCAAAACCTGTTGGCATTGATCATTGCCACCCATAATGTGGGCAGATGTTGGGCCAAGCTTGGGTCCTGACAGTAGAGAACACCTAATACCTCCAGTCATTATATGGATAGGTGATCCTGAATTATTTGGCCATATATTACATGTCAATGGGACATAACAATTTAAAATTCTGGTTTGTTTTGATTCCACTAAAATCCATTCATTCTCTTGTCAGCCTCTGAAGAGTGACGACAGGTGACGAAACGCGTCAGGCATACTGAGAATATCTACCTAAAAAGAAACTCAGCAACTGAAACCAACCAATAGTTTGTAAAATATATTATGTCAATGGGATATGTAGAAATCCTGTTAGGATGTGAACCTAAAATTTTACTTATATCACAGGCCAGTCAGTTGCAGACCAGTTAGCTGGCCCTGGTATGTATAACACGGGAGTATAATGAATGTAGTCATGACGTTATAGCTTGTGTGCATGACATAGCAACCCATTGTTTCAAACAATGGGTCAGTTTCCCATTGAACCAATGCGTGGTGCCGCCAGTTTTTGGGCTATTTTTGAATTTTCAGATTTAAAAGAAAAAAATATTATTTCATAATGATTAGGTTTTGTGGAATCTAATGGTGAAATTTTAGATATTTTTAATTGAGTGGGCTATTCCCTTCAAGCCCGTAAAGTTCATATAGACATAGACATTTTTCAAGAAATACCAAACCAATCAATGCATTGGGCGTATGATGTGAAAATTACTGACATGGACATTTCTTAAATGATATAGAATGGATTATTTAGAGGAGAGAAAGGCTTTGTAGTAGCCATGTGAGGCCATGTGGCTAGGAGTAGTAATGCCTCAGTCACATTTGCGCCGATTTCAGTAAAGATGCCTGGCCGATGGGTAGTTTTTACAAAATCGGCAGGCAGTTCAGATTGCCGTGCGGGCACCGGGAGATCATCGGCCACAATTGGGCATCTTTAAGACGTCGGGCGGGTCATTGGGAACTTTCAGCTGCAACATAAAAGTTGCCGGCGTTTCCCCGATGTCTTATCAGAAAATATCATCTTAAAGTACACGGCAGGGTCCCGGCAGTGTCCCACAGGCACATCGGCAGATTATCTTGGGGCTGTCAGTGGCATCGTGCGGTGAAAATCGGATTTTTTTTAATTTCATGTGTTCACAGGCCATCGTCAGATGATCCAAGGGGCTCTGTACGATATCATTTAGACGTCTTTAGGATGTCTTTCACACATCTGTTAATGATCTAGACGTCTTTAGGATATCCTACAGATGTCTGCGCCATTCAATCTTGCACGTGCTGTGTGGTGCCCTTTCATAGTGTGACCACAGCTATGGCATCTCTCAGATTGTTGCTGATAAACTCCCCAGCGCCCCGGCAAACTAGGAAGTCGGCCGATCGTTAGTTCCCGGCTGGCGCCCGGTCCAAATGTGACTGAGGCATTAGTCAGTAGCAGGCCATATTAACAGTTGTTATAGGTCAGTGTCAGGCCAGATTACCAGAAGTAGTAAGTCAGTGGCAAGCCACATGGCCTCACGCTAGCTTACTTCTAGTGTCAGGCCAGGTTACCAGAAGTGGAGTGTCAGGCCAGGTTACCAGAAGTGGAGTGTCAGGCCAGATTACCAGAAGTAGTAAGTCAGTGGCAAGCCACATGGCCTCACGCTAGCTTACTTCAAGTGTCAGGCCAGGTTACCAGTAGTTGGGTGTCAGGCCAGGTTACCAGTAGTTGAGTGTCAGGCCAGGTTACCAGCAGTTGAATGTCAGGCCAGGTTACCAACAGTTGAGTGTCAGGCCAGGTTACCAGTAGTTGAGTGTCAGGCCAGGTTACCAGCAGTTGAATGTCAGGCCAGGTTACCAGTAGTTGGGTGTCAGGCCAGGTTACCAGTAGTTGAGTGTCAGGCCAGGTTACCAGCAGTTGAATGTCAGGCCAGGTTACCAGTAGTTGGGTGTCAGGCCAGGTTACCAGTAGTTGAGTGTCAGGCCAGGTTACCAGAAGTTGAGTGTCAGGCCAGGTTACCAGCAGTTGAATGTCAGGCTAGGTTACCAACAGTTGAGTGTCAGGCCAGGTTACCAGTAGTTGAGTGTCAGGCCAGGTTACCAGCAGTTGAGTGTCAGGCCAGGTTACCAGAAGTTGAGTGTCAGGCCAGGTTGCCAGGAGTTGAATGTCAGGCCAGGTTACCAACAGTTGAGTGTCAGGCCAGGTTGCCAGTAGTTGAGTGTCAGGCCAGGTTGCCAGTAGTTGAGTGTCAGGCCAGGTTGCCAGTAGTTGAGTGTCAGGCCAGGTTACCAGTAGTTGAGTGTCAGGCCAGGTTACCAGTAGTTGAGTGTCAGGCCAGGTTACCAGTAGTTGAATGTCAGGCCAGGTTACCAGCAGTTGAGTGTCAGGCCAGGTTACCAGTAGTTGAGTGTCAGGCCAGGTTACCAGTAGTTGAGTGTCAGGCCAGGTTACCAGTAGTTGAATGTCAGGCCAGGTTACCAGAAGTTGAGTGTCAGGCCAGGTTACCAGTGGTTGAGTGTCAGGCCAGGTTACCAGTAGTTGAGTGCCAGGCCAGGTTACCAGAAGTTGAGTGTCAGGCCAGGTTGCCAGTGGTTGGGTGTCAGGCCAGGTTACCAGTAGTTGAGTGTCAGGCCAGGTTACCAGAAGTTGAGTGTCAGGCCAGGTTACCAGAAGTTGAGTGTCAGGCCAGGTTGCCAGTGGTTGGGTGTCAGGCCAGGTTGCCAGTAGTTGGGTGTAAGGCCAGGTTACCAGTAGTTGGGGGTCAGGCCAGGTTACCAGTAGTTGAGTATCAGGCCAGGTTGTGCCCAATTGTCAAAGAAGCAGCACATGCAATTATCCCTCATGTCTGACAGAAGACATTAATAACCAATTAAAAATGACATATATTTATCTCCTGCAGAAATGGTACTCTGTCCCACTATGAACAGGTAGGCATACTCAATGCCAAGTCCAATATTATTAAAAAGCATAAAAAAGCAGGAATCCTTGCTTGCCTGGACGAAACATGATGAGCCATTGTGCATTGTTTTCCAGTTGCTTATATCACTGTTATGGATGATAGACAGATATTGTCCTTCATGCTATTTCATGGATACATATTTCAAAATTTGCGTTATCTCTGCACAAAAATAGCCCACATGATGAATTGAAAACAAGCAGGATAATGGATGTTTACAGTGATGGCCCTACCAGGGATGCAGGGTATGGTTACAATTTATAATTTGCCTATCAGTATGGAACAAATTGGGTATTGAAAGATACCTGTGTACAAAATTACTGGTATGATTTGTTTTTAATACTGAAACATTGCATAAAATATGAATATTGTGTCTCAAATATATAACCTTTCTCGGTCCATCCTGAGGCAGAATGATATGGATTTTGGTTGCGACAGGCACTGGGTGGTGGTTGTATAGGTTTTTTATGGCCTATTTTTCAGGAACAGGAGACAGTTTACAATTGGCATATAGGACAACCTTGAAGGGAAAGATTGCAGTGTTTTGTTGGTTTGACTTTTGACCTTAACCTTGACCAAGAACAATATGTTATTTCAGTGGAATGTTATTCTTGCAGACAAAAGGCCTTTTCATTGTATTTCTCTTGTTGTCATGTAAGGGTATTTTAGAGAACTATTTGTGAGTTTATCTATGTAGCAGACTGCAAGGGCTTAACAGCTTCCCTTTTTTAATGGGAGGAACTTTCAAGCCAACTTTGTTATACCTTTTCATTCACAAGAAACTTGTTTTAACATGAAGCCGTAAGTTGTGCAAGTCGTACAAAGAATTTAGAATTTTCTTTGTGCCATTCCTGGGCACATTGTCAGTAATAAAGTCTTGATAGGCGTGACAAAATTGAGAAGACAAATTAGAAAATTTTGATCTATTCTAACTCTTTTCTGAAGAGAACAGAGGCCCACGACATTTTACAACAGCAACAGCAAGTTGGCCAAATTAAGGCAAATCTGGACTGTTATAATTTTGTATGTTAGGCAATTGGATCAAATTAGAGAGTAAGATATGAGTTTGGTGCAAGCTTTGATGATGGCATCCAGGCTGAGGCATGTGGAAAGAGGGCATCTGTCTGGGAGGTTTATCCTCAGCGGCTTTGTGGTGCACACATATTCACATCATAGGGTCATCAAGATCCTCTCTGTCACAGTCCAAAGGTTTATTTGGGAGTGATTTATGATCACGATTTCTCCTATTTGCAATCCTGATACATCCATTTATTTGGAAGCTTTGATGTCCCAGTCTCTGTCCCTTTCAAAAACCAACAGTATAGATGGGTTGGTTTCTTGACATGGCACTATGGGGTGAATGACCTTTTTATCAGCATGCATATGTATGGCCAGTTGTCAAAATTTGCATGCTGCAGGAATGACCTCAATAGAGCTAGATTGATTTTGCTGCTTCTCCACACACAAGAATTCGTATTAACAACTGAGGCCATTTTTTGTTATTGAATGGCATATTGATGACAAGAATGGCTGCTGTACTAATGACAATATAAATGAGTAGGATGTGCTTATAATGGGGGTTCCAATCTCAGAATAAGCTGGATGAAACCTTACAGTAAGGCAGCAATGCAGCTTTAACTTGAAATATTACCTTTGGCATAAAATGGCCTGGTCATGTGAGGGAGTGATATCTGCAGGGCATCATGAGAGGTTACAAGACAGAAAGTGGCCAATACACTCACGGCCATTGATCTCTTTCTAAAAGATGGGACACATTCAGGACTTCAAATTGGCACAATTAGGCAATGTAAAGTAAGGACGGGCCTGCCCTCAAGAGAGGGCAAAAACAGAAAAAAGCATGTTTACTGAGTGAAAGATGGGCAAACATGCCCAAGGTCATCCTTAAGCGAAACCAATCAGAAAAATTAATAAGAGAACACAAAATTGTATTACTTGTGAGAAATCAGTTGAGGCATGCGGAAGGAATGAGTGATGTTTTCATGGTCAAAAAGATAAAATGTTGGTCTTTTGGACAGGAAGAAATTCCTGTCGGCTGAACATAATAATCTTAATACTATTTAGGAGGACAATTGCCTTAATAGGACTTCTTCCACTGGCAGAGATATCAAAGGAAATACTGCTTTAATTATAGCACATGGTCAATGACTTGTTGACTGGTTTTCTGTGTGCTCTATTCAGTGGCTATTATAGATAGAGTTGTCATTATTGGTGGGGTCATAGGGTATCTTGGAGAGTAGTATTTGTTACCCAGATGAAAGTCATGTTTCATTGAACAGGACTTCTACACACACAAAAAAACTTCATCTCTGCTTTTATAGGATCTCTATAGGGGCTTTTTGGAAAATTCTTGCTTGAATGAGCAGTTATGCCTCAGTGAACATGCTTTGAATTTGACATTTGGTGATGGAGCTGTCATTTTGGCTGGATCATTCAACTTTATCAACTTTATATGAATGTCATGCTTGGGTGAACAGTCACACCTCATAACATATTGACATGGCTACAATAGATAGAGAGGCCATGGGCCGTGGCGCAGTTGGTTAGAGCACCAGCTTATTAGCACCAGTTCCTCTGTGGTGATCCAAAGGTTGTCGGCTCGAACCCCGGCCGTGCCGGATTGAACTCATGATACATTTTCACACCGTGCCTAAAGGGTTAACCTGTTGTCCTTGTAAATCTGTGACCGGGTGGGTTGTCATGTCAAGGACCTGCGACATGACAATTCAGTGAGGCAGCACTATATCTGCTACAAGTAGGTCTCATCACGAAATGACTGAAATAATGTTGAAAGTGATGTAAAGCCCCAAACAAACAAACAAACAAACAAACGATAGATAGATAGAGCTTTCATTTTTTCGTGGGCTGATACATCTTGAAGAGTATCATTGTTAGTTTAGGTGAAGGACATGCTTCAGTAAGCAGTCACATCTCTGTTACCAACAGACATTGTTGATTGGACTATGAATTTTGATGACAAGTTGGTCAAATAATTCTTTTTGTTGAATAGAAAAGGACTTGATCCACAGTTTATGTTCTCACAATTCTCTGACTGAAAAGTTTAAGTTGGAAGAAATGCATCAGGGATTTTTTTATCATTACTCTGTTGAATATGGGGAGTGAGCAAAATGAGTTGAGAGGCAAGGCCTGACTGTGTATCTGGTTGACATAAAGTGAAGCCAGTATATCTTTACATTTATAACCCGGCAGTTCAGACTGGCCATCAGGTGGAACATTGTGTTGTTGCTGACTTGGCAATAAGGAATAGTAAGCAAACTGGCACTATCAGAACAGAGCTCCATAAAGGATACCTGAATTAGGCATACCTACACCTTGATCATTGATGGCTCTTTCCAAATTTTAATTATGCTTATGTGGCAGAATTGTGTTTGTGATGTTGTTGTAGCATCGTGAAGCAGGAGCTGGATGCTGTAACAAGGTTTGTTTTCTGTCATGTTTTGTTTGTCTAAGGGCCTGTCTTGTCTGGAAGATTATCATGGATAATAAATTGAACATGGCATCTGACTTCAGTGACCTTGGTTATCACAGCAAGAGACCCCATCACCTCTCCTGTCCTGACCCCTAGTTGCAAGGGACACATTATGGCTCCTTTGTTTGATGTACAGAGGATCACTGATGTGACATTCAGAAATAAATTGAAATCTACATTTCACAAGCTGTCATAATCCAAACTGATATCCAATAACTTTTATGTAGAAGGTCAGCTGAGTCAGGATCCTGATGGTAATGACCTTGACCTTAATTACCATTTGCAAGGTCATTTACAGATTAAAGGTGTCAAATTATGAGGGAGATTGAATGTTTTTTAATGCTTTAAATACTTGATCTTCCAACTTGCATAGAAGAAATTGCTTGAAAAAAACTAAAAACAGGTTCAGGAAAGATTCAGGAGAATACAAGGTTTACAAAACTAAATAATGTATTGTGGCATCTACTCTATCTAAGAATCTGTAGAACGTTGACCGTACAATAAATTCTGTGAAGACATCAATTGGAAGCTAAGAAATGAACCACTTTGATGCTGTCGCGTAGTGATCTACTTGACAACTGTGTCTCAGCTGTTGTTTGTGTTATCTGGAGTGTGTCCAGCAACACCAGCCAAGATGGCCTCTCTGATCAAACTTTCACCAACTGCTTATCTGAGTAATGTGCCAATAGACCTGCTTTTGATCAAACATGGTCACAGGCACTGGCCAGGACAACTTTAGACAAATAAGCCACCTGAAAATGTCCTATGCAAATATATGAATTCTTTAAGTCTATATTATACTTTGCAGTCCTGAAATTCTTGAATAACTATTGAGTAGTTCTTGACCAAGGTGCAGAGAAATTGATATTTCTGTATCCTTTATTTCATTTGAGATTCCTTTGTTTACCGTAGAGTCCATGGTGGGTAAAGTGAAGAAAATCAATTGAATTAAGGAGCTGAGGGTGGTTTTATATTCCTTTCCATCAGTGTCAGAATATCATCCTATTTGAAGAAGCAGTTCTTTTGGAAATCAAGGAGAGCATATCCTAGTTATGTTCTTTCCTTAAGTAGGCACATACAAGACGAGTCCACAGCCCAGTCCCAACACTGGAGGCTGCCGTAAACATGCAAAACGGACCAAACCTGACAAAGTGGATGCTATATTTGTTTTGAGAAGAGTCTGCATTTCTAATAGAATCTGCCATGGGGTATAAAATTGGATTCTATTGGATAATATCTGTTTGTTATAAAAGGATTACAGCAAAAACTGAGGGATAAATGAAATCCCCTGTTGATGGAGAATCAATGACACAACAAATGGAATCTGTGTGAAACAGAATTCGGTTATAATCCATTGTGTGCCATTCAGCAGATGCAGTTTGTTTGAAATAAATCCTTTTCTTGTAGAATTTTTAAAACACTCACTTTTTGTGTATTTTACAAATATTATCTATTTGTACTATTTGGATCTTCCACACACTCAACTCACTGTGCGGTATTAAGCAGTTGTCACATTAGATATTGAAAGGATGGTATCTACCTTTCCATAAAAGAAACTAATTGGATATTATTTATCAGTTATGTTTTTTATATTAAATTTTGTTCACTTCATTAATGTTGCTGTGAAAAGCACTATCACGGCAAAATGTTCTTTGAGTACAGCCTTGTTTAACTCTGCATGTATAATAGCGACCAGCCAAGCAAGTTTGATTGCAGTAAGCTGGCATAGGAGGCTGATCCTGGTGGCATATCCCGCAGCCCATCCCATCAGAGGGGGGAATATGGGTGAGAGATTACTCTGTCATCTCCTCTCACTACATCTCACTGCTGCCACCCAATGCCATCTCAGTTCCTAACACCCCCCTCTCATCAGTCCCTCTCCTTGCCACCCAATGCCATCTCAGTTCCTAACACCCCCTCTCACCCTTCACTCTCCTTGCCACCCAATGCCATCTCTATTCCTAACACTCCCTCTCACCCTTCACTCTCCTTGCCACTCAATGCCATCTGTATTCCAAACACCTCCTCTGACCCTTCACTCTCCTTGCCACCCAATGCCATCTTTATTTCTAACACCCCCTCTCACCCTTCACTCTCCTTGCCACTCAATGCCATCTCTATTCCTAGCACCCCCTCTCACCCTTCACTCTCCTTGCCACCCAATGCCATCTCTATTCCTAACACCCCCTCTCACCGGTCCCTCTCCTGGCCACCCAATGTCATCTCTATTCCTAACACCCCCTCTCACCAGTCCCTGTCCTGGCCACCCAATGTCATCTCTATTCCTAACACCCCCTCTCACCAGTCCCTCTCCTGGCCACCCAATGTCATCTCTATTCCTAACACCCCCTCTCACCGGTCCCTCTCCTGGCCACCCAATGTCATCTCTATTCCTAACACCCCTCTCACCGGTCCCTCTCCTGGCCACCCAATGTCATCTCTATTCCTAACACCCCCTCTCACCGGTCCCTCTCCTGGCCACCCAATGTCATCTCTATTCCTAACACCCCCTCTCACCGGTCCCTCTCCTTGCCACCCAATGTCATCTCTATTCCTAACACCCCCTCTCACCGGTCCCTCTCCTGGCCACCCAATGTCATCTCTATTGCTAACAATCAAAGGAAATGTTGTCACAGAGTTGAAAATATTGAAGGTCAACAAGGAAGTTCTGAACATGTGCGTATGAGGGAGAGTTCACCTTCAACTTGTTTGTTTCTTTGATTATTGGCTTTTAATAGAAGTTGCACTTTAATACTTATGAGATCATATTATTATGAAATAATTAAAGTTATCCTTTGTCTGATTTAAATTGATAATACATGTGTTTATAATACATGTGTTTATGCCATTTTATTTGAACCTCTGTGTAGATAGATTAGAAGCAAGTGCAGAAAGGATGAGGATTGTAACCGTGCCCCAAAGCAATGCTGACAGTTTGGTCTCACACTGTCCTTTATATGCAACTTGTTACCCTCAGGAGTCTGTTGCTATTGTTATAGTTAGAAGAGTTGTTGAGGTACTGAAAGGTTACTTCCAATGCTTCTTGGTTATCACCCTGTCTCGTGTCCTTTCATTTGTTTGTTTCTTAGTTTGTTCATCTTTTCGTCCTGTTTTCTTTTTTCCTTTGACCATTTGTTGGTCTGTCTAATACTACTATGTTCTGTATGCACTAGGTTTATTTATATTATTTACATTGTTGCAACAAGATATTTTCATGCATTCTTTGGGGTGAGGGGGGAATTATGTTCACATGACACTTAATTTGAAAAAAAATGCATGCAGGCTCAATAACAACTGACATCATCTAAACAATGGCAAGATACGCCTACTATTAATCCCACCCATAAACTGGTATATACACATGCAAACTTTCCAAATATCCACTTATGAAAACAAATGAATGTTGTTTTCTTTACTGCAACCATATACTTTTTTTATTACAGTAGGCTTCTCATAAAACAAGAAATGATCAGTGACCAGGACTAGAACCAGGAAATTTTCACAAATGCAAAATAAATCACAAAACATGTAGAAATGTACTGCTCATGAAAATATATACACATTTTCAATCAACAAATATTTAGCATTCACTTGCAAAAGTTGCACATAATAGTTCTTGTCAAAAACTATATTACAAAAAAAGACTTACAAACAATATTCATACCAAAAGTCTTCTTTTGTTCCAAAGAAGTATCAGAGAGGGAAAGTAGGATTATATCTGATAGCTGCTTAGCAACTGATACTGTTTACACAAAACAGAGCTTGTCTGTTAATCCAAAATATGAGGACAGACAAACCACTGCCATGCAAAGCCAAAGAAGATTGATCAACCCCCCCCCCCCTCCCCGATTTAGACCCTCCTTCAAACTGCATGGGGTTTTGTCCATCATGCAGAACGTGGATCAATACTTTGCTCAATAAAACCTCTTCAGGACTATTTCTGTTTTGTTTATATTTAGATCTTTGTGATTGTTACAATTGCTATTTACTTCAAATAATTCTAAAGATATTATCAAATGTATGTACATGTAAGTTACAATATAATTTGTACTTAACCCAGAAGATATATTTACTTGGATCAGGACATTTATGTCAAAGAGGTAATGAGTTGGTAGAATGTTCTGCAAGAAAAGCAAAATATGTAACATTTCAGGGGAGAAAATTATGACATTTATGAGGTGTTTAACGGCTGGAATTTCTCATAAGCAGCAATTTTTTCTCAGTTGAAATAATTGCTTCATCATTTCAAGGAGACTGATGTTGAGAATAATTGTGGGAAATTGTCCAATTAGTAATCAAATATGTACTGAATGTGGATGGTTGATAAGATCACCCATTCCAACCCAGTAAAGAAATAATCTCAATACCCCTCAGAACCCAGTCACCCAGTGAAATATCTCCATGCACTTGCTTCACACAAATTGAAAAGGTCGTAAATACAAACATGTCACATCTGGTTGATGTCTGGAATGGTTACTTGGGTGCATAAACGTTTGCATATTGCTTATTATTTTCAAATATTACCTAATATTGCATGTAATTAAATGAAATGGGGAGCAGTTGGTTGCAGTAGAGTGTTGAAGAACGTCGGCAGCTTTGGTGCCCTCGTCCCTGTGTTGAAGTTTTCATTGCTTGGTTCATATTTGATAAGGCAATAATGACTGAGCTTAGATTAACCTGATGGCCTGCCTACACTTGATGAGGTCCTACATCATAATCACACAGGATGTACTGCACTCTATAACTTAATATCCTCTAATATTTTTTGCCCTCCCAACACCCATCAGGGGTCCTTCAAATGAGAGGCAATACAGTGCAACATAACTTCAAGTAGATCAGAGCAGTCAGAGTGCCTGGTGAGAAGGGTGGGGTAGGGTGAAGAGAGTAGAGTGAAGAGAGTAGAGTGAAGACAGTAGAGTGAAGACAGTAGAGTGAAGACAGTAGAGTGAAGACAGTAGAGTAGAGATTAGAGTGAAGGCAGTAGAGTGAAGACAGTAGAGTGAAGAGAGTAGAGTGAAGGCAGTAGAGTGAAGGCAGAAGAGTGAAGACAGTAGAGTAAAGACAGTAGAGTGAAGAGAGTAGAGTGAAGAGAGTAGAGTGAAGAGAGTAGAGCGAAGAGAGTAGTGAATAGAGTAGATTGAAGAGAGTAGAGGGAAGAGAGTAGAGGGAAGAGAGTAGAGTGAAGACAGTAGAGTGAAGACAGTAGAGTGAAGAGAGTAGAGCGAAGAGAGTAGTGAAGAGAGTAGAGTGAATAGAGTAGAGTGAAGAGAGTAGAGGGAAGAGAGTAGAGGGAAGAGAAGAGAAGAGAGTAGAGTGAAGACAGTAGAGTAAAGAGATTAGAGTGAAGACAGTAGAGTGAAGACAGTAGAGTGAAGACAGTAGAGTGAAGACAGTAGAGTGAAGACAGTAGAGTGAAGACAGTAGAGTGAAGACAGTAGAGTGAAGACAGTAGAGTGAAGACAGTAGAGTGAAGACAGTAGAGTGAAGACAGTAGAGTGAAGACAGTAGAGTGAATGGTCCATACAGGACTTGAGGGAGAGAGCTGTAATTCAGTAAAAAATTTAGCACAATCTCAAAAATTAGTCTGCCCCATAATTGACTTATCATGCTATAAATGAAATTAGTGCTTAATAAATTAGCATTGATTCAGACTTAAGCTCTTTTGAATATAAGATATTTAGCATGGTATCAGGAATTTAAAATGAAATTGGGAATGTAACTCATTTTCACTGATTGGGCACAGTCTAAAATGTTCTAAATATTGTCCAAGCAATACCTTGACGTCCCATTTCTAACAAAACTATTTCAATGAAAGAGTTGTAGCAAGTTGATTATGCCAATAAAGAGTTGATAATGTGTGCCAGGAGTTGATATAAGGTCCATAGAGAGGCATGGGGTGGTGACAGGACAGGGCTGCACGGTGTATATAATGTGGGGACAATGGACTGCCCTGGGTCACTGCCACCACACTACATCTTACACTGCACACTCCCACCGAGCACTTTATGAGGTCCATACATAACTGCCACATTGTGGGTCAAGGCACTAGCAGCCTTGCCCTGCCGCCTTTATGAGGCAGCATACAGCAGCATTCTGGGAACTCGCATTGTACACAGTTATAGCGTGGGGTCTGGCCACATGTCGACCTAAAAATACAGAAAACTGCAACAGATGGTGATGTAAAATGAATCTTTGAAATCAAGGAAATGGATGAAAATATTGAGAGATTTGTGCCTTTGTTTCAGTCTATCCCATAGTGTTATTGGTGCTTAGTATAATCACAATATTGGATTCTGTTTCCGTTGGTATATTTGATATGCATTTTGTTTGGAAGGAAATTTAAGTGGATTTAATCCCTCAATTTTTGAGTCATTCAGATAGTTTTGTGATTGGTAAGAGACAAATTGAATCAGGAATTGTATTTTTGGCAGTACTTTATAAAATTTGGACAGATTTATCTAGTCCTCGTCCATTGTGGAAGGGGGACAATTACTGCAAGGTGCAGGCAGTCTGGTCCTGACCAGCACACTCAAGTCAGGCTGGCCGCCTAGCCCATCATTATGAAATTAATAGCACCTATCTATCAGGGGATGGAGGCTGATGGTTGGTGTCGTCAGGGCAATCGAACTGCTGTGTCGATGGCACGGTCTGCCAGAACCCTGGCCCATGGGCTGTCACTTGGCCCAATAGCCGCACGCTTTGGTGGGAGATAGGGTGTGGATGGGTCAGTGGGCGGAGGGCAGATACCAGCGTAGCAGGTCACATGGACCTCACTGTGAGTTCTGTGATAACCTGCCGGATGGAACTGTGCCAAGGTTATAAAGAGATCCTTTGGACAACCAGATAGTCACTGCTATACAGTCCACAACATGGCTGAGGTCAAGCTGAAGGTAGACAGGCCCTGCTTGGTCTGATAGTCACACCATGGCTGAGGTCAAGATGGAGGCAGACAGGCCCTGCTCGGTCTGACAGTCACACCATGGCTGAGGTCAAGATGGAGGCAGACAGGCCCTGCTCGGTCTGACAGTCACACCATGGCTGAGGTCAAGATGGAGGCAGACAGGCCCTGCTCGGTCTGATAGTCACACCATGGCTGAGGTCAAGATGGAGGCAGACAGGCCCTGCTCGGTCTGATAGTCACACCATGGCTGAGGTCAAGCTGGAGGCAGACAGGCCCTGCTTGGTCTGATAGTCACACCATGGCTGAGGTCAAGCTGGAGGCAGACAGGCCCTGCTCGGTCTGATAGTCACACCATGGCTGAGGTCAAGCTGGAGGCAGACAGGCCCTGCTCGGTCTGATAGTCATACCATGGCTGAGGTCAAGCTGGAGGCAGACAGGCCCTGCTCGGTCTGATAGTCACACCATGGCTGAGGTCAAGCTGGAGGCAGACAGGCCCTGCTCGGTCTGATAGTCACACCATGGCTGAGGTCAAGCTGGAGGCAGACAGGCCCTGCTCGGTCTGATAGTCACACCATGGCTGAGGTCAAGCTGGAGGCAGACAGGCCCTGCTCGGTCTGATAGTCACACCATGGCTGAGGTCAAGATGGAGGCAGACAGGCCCTGCTCGGTCTGATAGTCACACCATGGCTGAGGTCAAGCTGGAGGCAGACAGGCCCTGCTTGGTCTGATAGTCACACCATGGCTGAGGTCAAGCTGAAGGTAGACAGGCCCTGCTCGGTCTGATAGTCACACCATGGCTGAGGTCAAGCTGGAGGCAGACAGGCCCTGCTCGGTCTGATAGTCACACCATGGCTGAGGTCAAGATGGAGGCAGACAGGCCCTGCTCGGTCTGATAGTCACACCATGGCTGAGATCAAGCTGGAGGCAGACAGGCCCTGCTTGGTCTGATAGTCACACCATGGCTGAGGTCAAGCTGGAGGCAGACAGGCCCTGCTCGGTCTGATAGTCACACCATGGCTGAGGTCAAGCTGGAGGCAGACAGGCCCTGCTCGGTCTGATAGTCACACCATGGCTGAGATCAAGCTGGAGGCAGACAGGCCCTGCTCGGTCTGATAGTCACACCATGGCTGAGGTCAAGCTGGAGGCAGACAGGCCCTGCTCGGTCTGATAGTCACACCATGGCTGAGATCAAGCTGGAGGCAGACAGGCCCTGCTTGGTCTGATAGTCACACCATGGCTGAGGTCAAGCTGGAGGCAGACAGGCCCTGCTCGGTCTGATAGTCACACCATGGCTGAGGTCAAGATGGAGGCAGACAGGCCCTGCTCGGTCTGATAGTCACACCATGGCTGAGGTCAAGCTGGAGGCAGACAGGCCCTGCTCGGTCTGATAGTCACACCATGGCTGAGGTCAAGATGGAGGCAGACAGGCCCTGCTCGGTCTGATAGTCACACCATGGCTGAGGTCAAGCTGGAGGCAGACAGGCCCTGCTTGGTCTGATAGTCACACCATGGCTGAGGTCAAGCTGAAGGTAGACAGGCCCTGCTCGGTCTGATAGTCACACCATGGCTGAGATCAAGCTGGAGGCAGACAGGCCCTGCTCGGTCTGATAGTCACACCATGGCTGAGGTCAAGCTGAAGGTAGACAGGCCCTGCTCGGTCTGATAGTCACACCATGGCTGAGGTCAAGATGGAGGCAGACAGGCCCTGCTCGGTCTGATAGTCACACCATGGCTGAGGTCAAGCTGAAGGTAGACAGGCCCTGCTTGGTCTGATAGTCACACCATGGCTGAGGTCAAGCTGGAGGCAGACAGGCCCTGCTCGGTCTGATAGTCACACCATGGCTGAGGTCAAGCTGGAGGCAGACAGGCCCTGCTCGGTCTGATAGTCACACCATGGCTGAGGTCAAGCTGGAGGCAGACAGGCCCTGCTCGGTCTGATAGTCACACCATGGCTGAGGTCAAGATGGAGGCAGACAGGCCCTGCTCGGTCTGATAGTCACACCATGGCTGAGGTCAAGCTGGAGGCAGACAGGCCCTGCTTGGTCTGATAGTCACACCATGGCTGAGGTCAAGCTGAAGGTAGACAGGCCCTGCTCGGTCTGATAGTCACACCATGGCTGAGGTCAAGCTGAAGGTAGACAGGCCCTGCTCGGTCTGATAGTCACACCATGGCTGAGGTCAAGCTGAAGGTAGACAGGCCCTGCTCGGTCTGATAGTCACACCATGGCTGAGGTCAAGCTGGAGGCAGACAGGCCCTGCTCGGTCTGATAGTCACACCATGGCTGAGGTCAAGCTGGAGGCAGACAGGCCCTGCTTGGTCTGATAGTCACACCATGGCTGAGGTCAAGATGGAGGCAGACAGGCCCTGCTCGGTCTGATAGTCACACCATGGCTGAGGTCAAGATGGAGGCAGACAGGCCCTGCTCGGTCTGATAGTCACACCATGGCTGAGGTCAAGCTGGAGGCAGACAGGCCCTGCTCGGTCTGATAGTCACACCATGGCTGAGGTCAAGCTGGAGGCAGAGTTACATGTACATGTACACAGAAATATCTGATGTCTGTGCACCAACCTTCCTCATCTCTGATCACTATATATGCAATTTGTTAAAACATAGTCTATTTTATTACATATATTTATTATTGCTCTGAAGGTTGCATACAAAAAAATGTGATTTTTTAACTGGTAGAAGGCAAAGATAATTTAAGAATATATTTGTCTGAGACTAGTGATGGTTATTTGCTTCATGTGAGTCATATTCCTATTATAAGTACACTTCCTTGAAATTTTGTAAATGAAGGAAATTGATGTGGAAGCACACAACCTAATTATTGGGCTTATGAAATCATCAGCAAGCTGTTGATGTGGACTGCTAAGCCCAAGATAGATAGCTCCTCACTATATCACATTGGAATGGACTTGGATACATAAAGTTTCTTTTCTGCAGAGATCTACCCACTCTGTCATTTGGTTGTGCATAAATACCAGGCAGATAATTAAACTATGTACTTTTAATCCTGACCTTGTTGTCCTTCTGCTGAGTGGAGCACTGTAATGTCTCTGTCAAAATATTATCCACTCCATAAATGTCACTTTAATTATTAGCCAATGATCTCGGCAGACAATGAGAGTCCATAACTTCGAGTTTGCAGGACTCTGCCAGTTGGCACATGCCAAGATTAGTGAGGGATTTTGAACCTACAGTATTGTGATACCAGTATAAGGGATATTGTGGATAAAGTGGATTAGTCATAAATTGTTGGCACATGACTGGAATGGTAATGACTGGATTAGAGGAGATTATGCTCTACATTTGTCCATGTGCTGACAAAGACTCTGTCTCATAGCCACACAACTGCCATATCTATCACCACTGTCTTCTGTGTGTTGCATGTTTGTCTCCACTGTCTACTCTGTGTTAAATGCCCCACTTCACTGTCAACCGTGAGTTGATTTCTGTCCTCAGTGTCTACTGTGAGTTAAATGTCTGTCCAAATTCTAAAATGCATGTCTCCACTTTTGACTGTGTAATGAAAATCTCCACTATCTGCTGTATGTTGAAAATCTCCACTCTCTACTGTGTGTTGAAAATCTCCACTCTCTACTGTGTGTTGAAAATCTCCACTCTCTACTGTGTGTTGAAAGTCTCCACTGTCAACTGATCATGAGAATTCTACTGTGAGATCATTGTCAGTCCCAAGTTTCTGCTGTGTGTTTGTCTCCTGCATCTACTGTGGGTTCTGTCCTAAATGTCAACTATGTGTTGGATATCTGTCCTAGTTGTCTTATATATGTTGAATATCTATCCTAAATGTCTTATATACATGCATGTTGAATATCTGTCCTAAATGTCTACTATGTGTTGAATATCTGTCCTAAATATTTTTTATATGTTGAATATCTGTCCTAAATGTCAAATCTGTGTTGAATATTTGTCACTGTCAACTGGGAGTTGAATCTGCTCTGTCTTCTTTGACTTGAATGTCTGTCCCATATGTCTACCTTGTTGAATGTCTGTCTCTATCTATTGTCAGTTGAATGTCTGTCCCAAATGTCTGCTGTGTTGAATGTCCTTCTCCACTGTCTAGTGTATGTTAAATGACTCAAAGCTAAAACAGATTGAAGTAAACAAGAAGATTTAATAGAAAATCTTGAGAAAAACATTTTATGTTGGTACATTGCAAACCTAGCTGAATGTAAAGCAGTATAATAACATGTATAATTGAAATGTTTTGATGTGGTCTGCTTACAGGAGCTATGCGAAGCGATTGGCTCAAGTTTCGGATGAGTTCCAAAAGGCTGTCTTGTAATTTTAGAAGTATCATATCTATTGCACTTGAGTCTAGACCTGGTGCCAATCAGGAATCAGTGGCATGTAATATTTCCAATTAGGAATATGATCTTGTTATATGAAAGTAACATTTTGATTCAGCAGGCCTGGCTGGCTCAGCATGCCCTCCTTGTTCAAGGCACTTTGTTGTGGACAACCATTAAAAGCTTTAATGGTTCGCACATGCATTCAATGCCTCTTTCTCTTCTCATATGTAACAATGGGTCTTTTATCATTGTCACAGTGATGTGGGAGGATATCCTGATCTTTTCACAGATGATACACCCACATACCAGGAAATACATTCAAGATGTGGGAGAATGTAAACAGGGCAGACAGGATAGATGTGTTTTGTTGGTACCTTGCTTAGACTGTCCATGGTGTGAATGTTTGGTATTGTTATATTAGCCATGGTACACCTTCAGTTGTCCTTTATTGGAGATGATTAAATGCAGCCATTGAGCCAGGAGTGTCCAGTGGTAAACATCTGGAGATGCCAGAGTATACATTTATAAATTCTGAATCTCCCATATTCAAGGTTTCAAAATGTTTGATATTCTTGTGATCTTGAAGATAAATGTACATATTTAAATCAATGTATTTATCATATCATGATGAAATACAAGAATCCAGCAAGCTCAGATGAATGGCGCATACATTTACTAAGTATGTTTTTGCACTAGATCCTAGGTGAGCTAAACAAAGTTTGTTGACAAAGTATTCAATGGAAGATTTAGATTTTAGCAGAAGACTATGTAGGAGTAATATAATTGGTACTAACATTTGATCACACAGTTTAGGATATAAATATTTATAAAAAGTGTTGGAAAATTTGACTTTAACTGAAGTTTATTTGCATTACATTTGCATTTGCATTGAGGTACTGGAAGAAGTACATTTCAACCATCTGTGCTAAATCTAACCTCTGACTTAGTTGCTGCTGGTATTGAGTGTTGTATAATCTGTAAAGGCATTATTTCAGCAGCAGCTCACAGTGTGTCCCCCTCCATAGAAACTTGATGTACAAGGAAGATATGACAATATGTTTGGTGTTATATGAGGTATACATTAATATGTGTTTGTTGTTACCTGTATTCAGGCCACTGGCATGGGGATGGGGCAGGGGTCTTGATATTTAACAGTCTATGAAGACCTTTGCTATTAGGTAGAATATCAACCGGTGCAATGAATGTAGTATTAGGGAATCTGGCTGCAGCCATGTACACTTTTATTGTTGACACCACAGATTATTACTGTTTAGCACTGTTTATGACATTCATCACAAGTTATCTAGCTCACACAGAAAAAGCATAATCCCACACCATACATTAACATTCTATTAGCAGGCATTGTCCAAAGCTGTGTGTATTGGCAAAAAATGCCAAATTAGGAAGGATATCAGATATGTATTTCAATTAGATTGACTTAGATTGGAGACATTTTGGAGAAAAAATATTACAATCAATAAAACATAAAGCTTTTAATATTTTACAAGTTAATCTACTATGATAATGGCAGTAATTTGCTATGAATCATCATGAGTTTGTGGATTACTGTCACATTGTAGACCTACTCTAACCCACCACTAAGGTTACTTCAACTGGTTTCATCAGGGATGTCATATTTTTCGAACATACTTTTGGTTTAATTCACATCACTCATATCTAAAATAGAGTAATTGCCCCCCAGTCCCTGCCTGACATCAATCACTTCTTATATACTGATACAATATTGGCCTCTATCAGACATATTGATTCATTACCTTGATCTAGTTCTTTTGCATTCTTTATCTCACTAAATCCAATTTCTACCACACACAAATATTGGGTTTAAACATGTGTATTTGGTTCCAATTAATTATGGGTGACCCTTGTATGACAAGTATATTGTGCATTACTCAGATCATGTGATGGCAAATTTCATATGTCCACTAACATCAATTAATATGTTATGTTACACTTGTGTATTTACAGGTTTCAGTAATGGTCAGTTGTTGACGAACCTGAGTGCTACCATCAAAGGTTTCTGTCATTCCCACCTCATCTTTGACCATGAAGAAGTGCCTGATCCTCTCATCAGCCATGATGTGTCGGTGAGTCTCATCCTGCAATAATGATTTGCTCAATCTCAGGACAATAACATTGTCATCACCTTGGAAATTCTATGAGAAGCATTCACCATTTATGTTTCAAGATTTCCATTATCAAGTCACTGAATGCAGAAAGCCACAGAAGACTCAAGATACACACTTAATACAGTCAAATGCATACCTTGAAGCTTATTCAATGGAAAACAATTGATATCAAACTGAAAAATTATGATTAAGCTTATTCAATGGAAAATGGTTTATGTCAAACTGAAAAATTATGATTTCTTTAACAGAAGAAATTAAAAATGATACATTCCTAATTGACCAAAACCAATCTGTCATCTGCCTTCTCCAAGATTGCCCAGTCTGCCATTTTATACTGAGGAGATCGCAATCTTGTCAATATCCTATAGCTGTCTGTCACTTCCAATCTAATTACTTTTTTATGGCCAGGAACTGTCCTGTTTTATTCTGCTTTATACGCAGAACAGCCTACCTGCTAGAGTTAATTCATCAGATACCAAATGACAAATGCATGGAGAGAATACCCACAAAGCTGGTGCGGAAATTAGTATTGGTGGTCCATAATGTTGCCCCCATGTCATGCTTTCTTAAGACCTCAACCTGGTATTGATCTTGCTGAGGAGATGAAGCCAGAAAAACCCCAGTTATGAATTCCTACACTGCACATTGAATGCATCAAGCTTTCTCTGTCTGGGGAATCTTGCTTACTATGTCAATCTGTATGCTCAGTAATCATGTTCATATATGGGATGGACAAAAATATGGGTCTTGATTATGGAATTCAGGTAAATCACAGAAAAGAAAATAAGTTAAATTGTGTCCGAGAGTTTTAAGTGTGGAATCATTATGGCTCAAAGGCACTCCAAGTCTAGGCTATCTGAGACACAGGACCTAGAGTTAAATGTGGACTATCCAAGAGTTAAGTATGGGATCGCAGAGTCTCACAGACACCCCAAGTCTTAGCTATCTGAGACACAGGACCTGGAGTTAAATGTGGACTATCCAAGAGTTAAGTATGGGATCACAGAGTCTCACAGACACCCCAAGTCTTAGCTATCTGAGATGCAGGACCTGGAATTAAATTGGGACTATCCAAGAGTTAAGTATGGGATCGTAGAGTCTCACAGACACCCCAAGTCTTAGCTATCTGAGACACAGGACCTGGAGTTAAATGGGGACTGAGATTCTCAGAGCCACTGTAGAGCTGAGCTATCTGCGTGTACAGAGCTGAGCTGTCTGTGGCACAGTATCTGGAGCAGTGTTTTGGAGTGTTTCTAAGGTACTCCAGAGCAAAGCAATCAAGACATTTTGCCCATGTTTATCTCATTACTCCTTGTGGGTTTTCTACCAAATATTTTTCATTACATTTATAAAGTTGACAAAATGCTGGTTTCTAATTAGTGAAGCACATAACTAGATGAAAAGGAAAATGTGTATCTGCTATTGATCTGGGAGCTGAGAGAGACATTATGTTGTAAGAGGAGGGAAGGAGTATGAGAAGGGCGGGCACCAAGCAAACACGCTGTCCCTCAGCTGTGAAGCCGACCGAGAAATGTCTCCACTCCACAAACTCTGCCAGCCGCAAACCAATCACTACACACAAATCTAATTGCAGGAATGTATGGTTGTCTCACAGCCCAACAACTCACCAGGCTTGGCATGTAAATCTCTCCAGAAACGGGCCTCAATGAGCTGCAATCTCATTGGATGATAATCAAAATTTAATTGCAGGCAGCAGACAATGCTAGCTATTCTTGATGGAGCAGTTTAGACCTGTACAGAACTTTGACCAAGAAAGTCAGTTAGATAGTGCCATTTGTGCCTCAGAAAAGATTACAAGATTTCCAGTCATCCACCGAAAACAGTTTTTGCGTGAATTTGAGTGGCAAATTAGGAATGCAACTTTCTTTTATTTTTCATGAAACCAAGACAAGATGTACTTCAAAGCCAAAGCCAACAAAAACCCTCACTAAGTTTATGGTTAATTAACACAGCAATGGTTTTGGAGAAAAATGTTGGCCTGCTGCTTATTTAAGTGGAGTTACAGATGTAAAAGGGATATTAAAGTACAAATTAGGGACACTCAGAGCATAAAGCCCATTGATTTTGTTGTTTGAGCACAACAAAGAAGGTAACGTGACATAAAATGTGTAACCAGTCGTAAAATGACACTCCTTGCTTTTTGGAAGGCATCATTTAGAACATTAAAATTTTCTTCCTACTCATCAGTAACAATAAATCGCAGAGTTTAATCAGGTCCTTGCAAAACTAATTAGAATGCCTTGAACCTTGCCATCCATCAGCAAACATATATACTGCAGCATGCTGTAGATTTAAATACAAAAATTTGTATATCTTTTTTAAATTTTGTAAAAAGTTCCACATTGAAATCGTGAAAATGGCAACGCCTCATGCCAAATACTTTCAATTAATTGCATTGGCACTGAGGACTTTTCAGATATCGACCTGTTTGAAAACCTACTTGAAATCTGAAAGCTCAAGGCATTTTTCATATGGTTGAGTACACACACATTTTAGAAATATCAATGCCTCAGCATTTTTCGGAATATCAATAACTGCCAGTTTTGTAACAGTAGCTTGAAGGAATAAATATCTTTTTATTCACACTGAATTATGTTAGTTTAAGGATTTTTTAGAGGTCAACTCTAAAAAGATGCTCACCTTTAATAGGATATTTACTGTTAAAGTACAAATAAATGATTACTGTTTTGATCCCAACTCCAAGCACTGTATTGGCTGAGTACAAGTAACGATAACAAGGTTATGAGAAGACATTTGACATTTACCTCTATGAAATAATTGTTAATTTTTCAACATGTCACAAAGTCAAAGTGCATATGGTTGACCTTGACCCAGTTCTCAAGGTCACAGGAACAATTTTGTGTCTCTGCAGTACTTGCTGGTTTCCGGATGATATGTTGAGAACTATTTGATATTTGGCTTTGATATCATACATGATTATGTGTCCCCCAACTCCTTTGTATGGGATTGCTGATGAATGACCTTGACCGATTTCTCAAGGTCACAGGAGATGACTTGTACAATCATGGTTTCCGGATGATAAAAGGAGAACCGTTTAATAGATTACTTCGATATTACACAAGATTATGTAAGTCCTATATACCTTGTATGGGATTGCATATGGTTGACCTTGACCCAGATTTCAAGGTCACAGGAGCAATTTTGTGGCTCTGCAGTACTTGCTGGTTTCTGAATGATATATTGAGGACTATTTGGTATTTGGCTTTGATATCACACATGATTATGTGTCCCCCAACTCCCTTGTATGGGATTACTGGTGAATGACCTTGATCAGTCTCTCTAGGTCACAAGAGATATTTTATATAATTATGGTTTCCTGATGATAAAAGGAGAACCGTTTAATGGATTACTTTGATCTTGCACAGGGTTATGTAAGTCCTATATACCTTGCATAAGATTGCATATGATTGACCTTGACCTAGTTCTCAAGGTCACATGAGCAGTTTTGTGTCTGTGCAGTACTTGCTGGTTTCCGGATGATTTGTTGAGAACTATTTGGTATTTTGGCTTTGATATTGGACATAAGTACTAGTATGTATCCTCCAAATCCCTTGCTAAGGATGACCTTCACCTATTTCTCAAGGTCACAGGAGATATTTTGTATCATTATAATTTCTGGTTGATAAAAGGAGAACTGTTTGATGGATTACTTCGTTATTGCACAGTATGTCATATATTTTTGCCCTAATACTGGAGGAATTGAGCAGTACTTGGTAGTTTTTCTCAAGAACAGATTGCTATGGCCCAATATTATCTTTTAACCAAAAGCCTTATTGAACCAGAGCATATGCAGTCAATGTTGTATACCGGAGTGGAATGGGCACTATATAAATGTCTATTTATTATTATTAATTCAGTCAATAATAATATTGATTTATTCATTTACAAGGACCAAAATCTCATATCGCTACCTCATTACACCATAGTTTATGCACCCATTTAACTTGGTGGGTCGACATATGAGCTTTGCTCTTTTATTTTATTTTTTCTTCTTTAAGCGCAATACCTCAATGATAATTGAGCATTTGTATGTGATGTTTCAGTTCACGCGGCAGGAGTATGCAGATTTAATCCGTTTGGTTGGCCGTGAGGAGATAGGTCAGCATATGTCGTGGCTCTTCACAGCTCTCCCTACCATCATCCTCGTCACTATATTCGTCCTCTGGTGCATCGCCTTCATCCTCGTTATAATACTCTTCCCAGATAACTCACCAAGTATGTATATAACCTAAACTCACCATCTACATGTAAATTCACAATATCATGATGTCGTCTAACCCCAATTAAAATAATGCACCATATACAGTGGTGTTACTTATACCCTCAGAGCTCATTCTGGAAGTATAACCTAAAATAAGATCTGGGTACAACTGAACTGCACTTAGATTGAGATTACTCTCCATGTAGCTGAGATCCAGATTACTCACCAGATAATGTCAATAAGTAATCATGGACCAAGCATGTTACAAAACACAGACATTATTACACGTGTTTGAGATTATGATTATTGCATTATATGTCAGAGACCAATAAGCTTTATACATGTTTGAGAATGATATCTTGAGACCTTTGAGATAAGTGGCTCATTAAATTTTGGGCAGAAAAAGAAAGACCTGTTTGCTTGTGAGTTATGGTATAGGGTGTATCTAAGTGGGGAAAAGGAGGGGGGCTGTTGCCAGATTGCCTCACCTCACAACGCTGAGCAAGGACCTATCATGCAATGTCACTCGCAGCTCTCTAACAGAAAAAAATAATCCCAATCACATCAAGAGGGCAATTTACTTCTTGCTCTCTGCTCTAAGACTCATAAACCTCAGCAGAACTTGTGTGTGTGCCACCTCTAATGACCACATTGGTTGGGAGGCACGTGTTGCTACGAGTCTGCCACGGTTACTAAGATGATGTGTGTGTGAGTGAAGGTAGAGATCAATAGTTCAACAACATGATAAACATCTTTTATTATCATTCCTCAGATATTTTTCAAAATTCAGTCACTTTTTACTCTGCTGAATAATTGATCCTGAACACATTTGCCAAAATTCATGGTCACCACCAGCCGCAAAGCTTGAATATTCATGTTATGAAAATATGTATTTCAGAGATACATCATTAGATACATCAAACCTTAGAGTAATATACCTTTGTCAAACTAAGTGCTGCCCACTAATTTCACTCTTTTTTTTTTCTTGTTTTTAAACACTACTTTACATTAAATCTGTTGTAATGAGAGTCATTCAAACTTTTCACGCTCTCTGCCCTCATTACCCAATATTTGCAATATTTGAAATTAGGAATTCCATGTTCAGTCATAGATATGAGTCACGCTGGCAAAAATATTATCCAGTCTCAATTGACTAACCTCAGGCCACTCCCTGTGATCATTTGGCTGACTAAAACACCAACCAATCAGGACAAATCAAAATTGTGTGAGTAGTCATTTTTTCTTCTAATTTTTATAAATATTCATGACTTGTGGCCGATCCTGAATTTACCATTGACAGCATGGACTGATATGAGAGAGAAGTTCTATTATGGAGGGGATATCAACACAAAATTACTTTCCTAAATTGCTTTGACTATTTTCAAGTGTAAATAGGAAGTAAACTACATATGCACAAACTGAAATATGTTCATCTGATGATGTACACTGGGGGAGGAACCTATTTGCATATTTATCAATAACCTGGGGATTTTTCACATTTCTTATGAAAACCATGTAGAGGACTGACTACTTCTGTGGATGCAGAGTGCAAATCAATTTTTCATGAAGTTTAACTTCAAAACTAATGACAATAAAACAAAAATACTTCATCCTTCAGGACATCATTTAACCTTCAGAAAAGTAAAACAAAAAGATCTTCAATCAATGTCTTTATCATTCACACCAAATACAGTATCATAAAAGACAGAAAATTACACATTTCAAAAATAATATATATTATATAGATAGATAAATATTTGTATAAATATAGTAATCCAGATTCCTAAGGTACTTAGTTTACATTGTGTTTATTCTGAAGTGGTTGATTTATATATTTGGAGTGTACACATGGTATGGTTTCAGGCACTCTCCCGGTGAGGTTATGTGTATTCGCATTGCCTGCAGTGTTCATAGTCCTGGGCTGCATCTTCCGCTGGAGGAAAGTCAAATCATACAAAGAGAAGGCAAGCAATCTTTATCAATATTCTCATAGCCCTTTTTACCCCAGTCATTATTTTACAACAAACTTTAAATCTTTAAAATTTTTAAATGATGTTTAAAAGAGATTACCTTGTCAATAATATTTGCATGACAACCAGATTTGGGCAATATCAGGAACGTAATTGTAAGCAATTCCGGCATAATCTTTGAAACTCCAAAAATTCTTAAAAGGTCAGTGATCAATATATCTACTCAGGATGGAGTTTGTGAAGTTGGGACATTTCCTCAACTGAATCATTTAGTTGAATAAATCTCAGTGCCTTGCATGACTGAGAGTACACCATGGAGTCTGGATATTGGAGTGGGAAATTTCGGCCAGTAGTAACATGGAACCATGGAGACATGAGATCAATAGAGATGTGTGACCATTAAATAAGAGGGCTCAGTCAACACATTGAATCTGGAGAACATTGCAGCCCGGCTGGTAAAGGATCTTTGATGCATTGCAGTACTGTACCATGTATAGACTATTTCTTTGTGCAAGAAGCTATAATGTAAAGCATTCAATCTCCAAGTCATCTTGACAATTTGTGGAATGAAACACACACCCATATCATGTCTAAATGACAAGTTTTGTATCCCATATGTACTGAACTAGCTCTCAGGCACTACACTTTATCCACACAAATAATCCATGGATTAAATTTCCTGTCTGAGATGTAGTTTATTTTCACCTTGTGAGCAGTCCGTGTCATCCTTCTTCATGATGGTACTCACGGCATGCACTTGCAACATTATTATATTAAGTGCCCTTTTGGGTCATATATGAGGCATGTATGGGGAAAATGTGGCGTCCCAAACCTGATAAATCATTGATAGGTGGCGCTACTGATAACCATCAAGCTGAACATTTGAGGTAATTAATTTAGCTCAAATATGATAAGATTATCTTGGAATTATTAAGTATTAATGGATGGCTGGTGGCTTTAAGTTTGATCTGGTGAGAAGTCCTTGCACACAACAAATGTATATAGTATACATTCCTTATTGGAAGATATCATACGAGGAATCTTCCTGCTCATTCTGTCCTAGTGAATTAAATCAAAAGAGGAAGAATATTCTCTTGTCATTTAGTTTTACAATTACATTTGAGTCGAGCAACAATGTAAGCACTGCTGGAGTCGCTCAGGAAATGGATCTTTGTACCTCCACAAAAATATTAATGGTTTTCCTTTTAACACAAGGAAGTAGTCTTGTATACATGAAGAGTGGAAGAAATGAAGAGATTTTTCTCTACTATTGGTTGTATGATGGGCATTCAACTGTTTGGATTCATTGCTGGACACATATATACAAATGCAGCCCTATTCTGGCTGTCCCATCATTTGCCACTTCACATCACAACACAGCGCCATTTCCGGCACAAGATGCCATTCAGAATGACAAATGGTAATAAGAAGGGCCTCTCACATATGAGAGTGCTGTATCATTTTGGATGCAGTACAGAGATGCAGTACAGAGAATCCCTTTTTTGTGAATATCTTGCTGTGCTCAATAGTAACCAACAATGGCTTTTCTGGAGTTGTCCAGTTATGTTGAATTAGAAAGAATAATGGCTTTATCATATTACCGTATATTATCATATACGGTAATTACATTCTGACTGAATCTTATCTGGGATGGTATTTTCTAGAAAAGAAATGATAAGGATTTCTGAAAATATTTTTTAAAAAACACCGTTTTGATAACTATTATTTTTGATGGTGCAAATGAGTTCAAGTTTGGTGTCAAGGCTGTATCAGTATGTCTCTCCTGTGAATGCAGTCTTTTCATAATTGACTGATTTCAGTAACTGAAATTGAAAACTACATGTATTTGCAAAATTCAATCAAAATCCCAAACAAAATAATTATATTTATGAAATTTGAGATTTGTATCTTATTTTGTATGTTTATTATTTCAAGATGTGTGTCAAATGACCAATTTGTGGTTATGTTTTTTTATCTTTGCAGTATTCCATCTGTATGTTTTCTCGGAGTGTGCAAGTCAACAAGAATCTCTATGAGAAGAATAAGTCTGTGATACTCACCACTGCCCGCACTCATGATGATACTTTCCACGTATCCTTGATTATACAACAAAACTGATAAACATTTAATTTTAAGAGGAATATTCTTTGATAATATTTGGTAATTTTGATATTTTATACCCTCTCCTTTTGTTGCTTGGGTATAGCTAAATCTCAGAACACTCTGTAACAAATATGTGAAACAACATATTGAAATAGCCTGATGAATGTCAAGAAGGTAGTTATTGTTTACAAGGTAGACTGTCTCAGTGCTAATCCTATTTGTGCTAATAACTGTGGTTAATCCTGGTGAGCGGGATGAGACCTGATCATCTCCCAAGCAGCACTACATTATTGCATACCTTTACCATTCCATCACCATGAGATCAAAAAAATGACATAGAATTAGCTTTTTGTGAATACAATTTGTATGTGTATGAAATGTGATTTTTTTCCCATTATCATTTGCAACAAAATGATGTGATTTGGATCAAAGGTGAATTTTATGTAGCTCTCTATAGAACTGAAGTATATTCCCACCACTAAACGATAAGTGAACTGATTGAGTAGATTACTTAATAAGACACTCGCATCTGTTATTGAATCTGACCTAGAATTTTTTTTATATATATTTTTTTCCAGAAATCGTGACAATTTAAAGGTTGAGGTTTGCAATAAATTGGCCTCCAGTATTGAGGGAAATGTTGAGAAATCAGATACTAATAAGATTATAGTGTAAGTGAGGTTATTGCTGGGTTATTACTGGTAAGGTATGAGGTAAGAGGAGCACATGCAGCTTCCTTATTACCCTTTCATCTCCTCTGATCCCCGGCTGATTAAGCTCATGCCATACATCAGTATTAGACCCCACCTGATGCCCCACCCGACATCAACACTGTCCCCTCTCTCCTCATACAGACATTTGCCACATGAAAATCAAGTGTCTTGTCAAGATGACAACAGAATAGGGTTTTGACACTTTTTTTAGACATTCATGTTTCAAGCTGCTCGTGATGTTAAAAATAAACATCCCTTGATATAAGCATACTTTTTTCTCTCCTGATATTTGGTCAGCCACATGTGGTGACTAGTCTTTCTGACTTTAGCTTTGTTACATACTCAGCACAAATTTTAAAGGACTAATAGCAGGTAGTTATATTAAAGCATAGATGTGAGATCTTCCTTATTTCATAAAATTTCTCAGCTTTTTTGATGTGTTACATCTCTTAAAATTTTAACAGCTCTCAGTGTCGTACATATTTCAAACTCTGCTTAACAAGGTTACGTGTCCCATATCTTCCTCTGCCCTTGGTTGACAGATTTGCCTGTGAGAGTTAGATCCATATTCTACACACTCCTCTGCCCTTTCTCACATTTGATAGTACACCAATTAAAGTCATTGTTACAGTGGTTAGCAACCGGTGGTTAGTAACCGGAAATATGTGTTCAAGCTAAGCTACATGTGTGAATGTTGACCAATCAGAAAATAGGTTTTTACTATTGAGAAGCAGTGAGATTCTTCACAAACTGAAACCACCAATGGAAGGCATGATATGAATGATGCCATACTAAGTAGTGTAGCAAATTTCATTAAGCAGCAAAAAATAATAGAGACAGCTGAGCACACTCACTTTTCCCATATTTCAAGATCTCTTTGTGTATTTATAAAGGCATGGTATGATATGATTCTTTTCTCTTCTATTTCACAGTGTAAGAATTGTCATCTCTAAGAGTGTATATCATTTTATGAATCTGAAAGAAGGTATATCCCAGAATTTAAGAGCAATGATTAAGGGCTATCTGTTGAGAAAGATCTTATCTGAGTAAGAGATAAAAATGCAGAAAGTGTTAATATTTTGGGACAAAACTGTAGATTGTTGTATCATCCCAGCAGAAGTGGTTGGACAATTAAGGAATTTGTGGTAATGTGGCAGCTCCATGGAGGTGATCAGTCAAAGCTTGGAGGTTGTAATCAGGCACGGATTGCCTGCCACATGAAACAACTCCATTCATACGTCCTGCCTTGTAATCAAGAGGGACTTCATCTTGTGTACACTCTATTATCACCCTCTTGTTATATATAATATCCTCTGCTCTTGCTCTAATATCCTTTCCTCTTGAATCATCCTTTCTTAATTATGTCCTCTCCTCAGCTTTTATCATCTTGTAATAATATCCTCTAACCTGCATTTATCATATCTTATTGATATCCTCTAACCTACTTTTATTAATATCCTCTAACCCGCATTTATCATATCTTATTTATATCCTCTAACCTGCATTTATCATATCTTATTGACATCCTCTAGCCTGCATTAATCATATCTTATTAATATCCTCTAACCTGCATTTATCATATCTTATTAATATGCTCTAACCTACTTTATCATATCTTATTGATATCCTCTAACCTGCTTTTATCCACACTGTCCACCAGAGGCACACGCAAACTATTACCTCTGGCCAACCCAGATTAGTATTCATCCGGTCCTACTTTTACTGGCCATGTGCTCAAGAACTGTCAGTGTGTTGTAAATGTGATTGACGTATTAACATCTCTTAATATCAAATATGAAGTTGCCTTGAGATGTATTAGAATTCATTTATTAACATTTGAACATTTTTTGTTGGTTAGATTAACCAAAAGTATAAAAGATTAAAAGAATTCAAATTGTACACAAAGCGGCCATCTTTGTTGTGGTTCTGCCTTATCACTACCCCAGGAAATGGCTCCTCCGGTTGAGAAAGTAGTTCCAAGTTTTATTTCTCTTAATATTTGTTTCTATATGCACAAACATTTGTATTAAGGGTGAAATATATCATAATATACCAATCTGAGTACAATTTAAGAAAAAAAATAAGTAAGACGGACAGTTACATAAAAATTGGTGGATGTGGTGAGCCAGCACAAAAAGGCACCTTGTACAGAGGTGATAGGTTCACCATGTCGCCCTCTAGTGGAGTTTGGCTTTATCATATCTTATTGATATCCTCTAACCTGCTTTTATCATATCTTATTGATATCCTCTAACCTACTTTTATCATATCTTATTGATATACTCTAACCTGCTTTTATCATATCTTATTGATATCCTCTAACCTACTTTTATCATGTCTTATTGATATCCTCTAACCTACTTTTATCATATCTTATTTATATCCTCTAACCTGCATTTATCATATCTTATTGACATCCTCTAACCTGCATTAATCATATTTTATTGATATCCTCTAACCTGCTTTTATCAAATCTTATTGATATCCTCTAACCTACTTTTATTTATATCCTCTAACCTGCATTTATCATATCTTATTGATATCCTCTAACCTACTTTTATCATATCTTATTGATATCCTCTAACCTACTTATATCATATCTTATTGCACACTGTCCACCAGAGGCACACGCAAACTATTACCTCTGGCCAACCCAGATTAGTATTCATCCGGTCCTACTTTTACTGGCCATGTGCTCAAGAACTGTCATTGTGTTGTAAATGTGATTGGCATGTTAACATCTCTTAATATCAAATATGAAGTTGCCTTGAGATGCATTAGAGTTCATTTCTTAACATTTGAACATTTTGTGTTGGTTAGTTTAACCAAAAGTATAACAGATTAAAAGAATTCAAATTATAAACAAAGCGGCCATCTTTGTTGTGGTTCCGCCTTATCACACCCCTAGAAAATGGCTCCTCCGATTGAGAAAGTAGTTCCAAGTTTTATTTCACTTATTAGTTGTTTCTATATGCACAAACTTTTGTATTTAGGGTGAAATATATCATATTTTACCAATATAAGTACAATCTAAGAAATAAAAATAAGTAAGACGGACAGTTGCATGAAAATTGGTGGATGTGCTGAGCCAGCACCAAAAGGCACCTTGTACAGAGGTGATAGGTTCACCAAGTCGCCCTCTGGTGGAGTTTGATCTTATTGATATCCTCTAACCTGCTTTTATCCACACTGTCCACCAGAGGCACACGCAAACTATTACCTCTGGCCAATCCAGATTAATATTCCTCCGGTACTACTTTTACTGGCCATGTCCTCAAGAACTGTCAGTGTGTTGTAAATGTGATTGACGTATTAACATCTCTTAATATCAAATATGAAGTTGCATTGAGATGTATTTGAGTTCATTTGTTAACATTTGAACATTTTTGTTGGTTATATTGACCAAAGGTATAAAAGATTAAAAGAATTCAAATTGTAAACAAAGCGGCCATCTTTGTTGTGGTTCCACCTTATCACTACCCCAGGAAATGGCTTCTCCGGTTGAGAAAGTAGTTCCAAGTTTTATTTCTCGTAATAGTTGTTTCTATATGCACAAACCTTTGTATTAAGGGTGAAATATATCATAATATACCAATCTGAGTACAATTTAAGAATAAAATAAGTAAGACGGACAATTACATAAAAATTGGTGGATGTGGTGAGCCAGCACCAAAAGGCACCTTGTACAGAGGTGATAGGTTCACCACGTAGCCCTCTGGTGGATCCAGTAATGTCACCCCATCATATAGTAATGTCTTCTCATACAGTGATGTCACCTCATCATACACCAATGTCATCTCATACAGTAATGTCTTCTCATACAGTAATGTCCCCACATCATACAGTAATGTCACCCCACCATGCAGTAATGCCACCACGTCATACAGTAATGTCACCCCACCATGCAGTAATGCCACCACATCATACAGTAATGCCACCCCATCATACAGTAATGTCACCCCATCATACAGTAATGTCACCCCACCATGCAGTAATGCCACCACATCATACAGTAATGTCACCTCATCATACAGTAATGTCACCCCACCATGCAGTAATGTCCCCACATCATACAGTAATGTCACCCCATCATACAGTAATGTCACCCCACCATGCAGTATTGCTACCACATCATACAGTATTCCATCATTGAGAAATATCCCACTAAACAATAATGTGGCCCATCAGGCAGTAATGGGCTTTTGATCACACATAATCTCTGGTGGATGCATGGAATGCCTGAAGGGTTAATCAGGAGAGAATTTTTAGCATAATAAAGCTGTTAGGTTAAGAGTATCCAGGCTTGGAGTATGTCAGGGGACATGTTTGTTCTGAGATAGGGCTAATAACTTGCAATCTTTCGTGATCCCTGTATGGATATAGGCCTCTTTGATGCTGTATCAATGTCTGTCTTGTATAGATTACATTAAGTATTAAGTAGTATTAATTTTGTTTGCCACCTTATTCTGTGGTTTAAGCAAATTTATAATAGGTATGCTTGCAAAGGCGCTCATTTTATATGTGAATGTGAGATAACATTTTCAGCCTCAAATATTTTCCTTCACAGTTTTCACAGATTTATTTTTTATATTTTAATTACAGTGATTGTATGGTAAGTATCATTAATTTTTAAAACATTCTGGTTTTAAGGAAGGTGAAAAACATTTAAAGGAAATTGAAACATAAAAGTTTGATACACTGCCAAGTGCACCTTAATATTAATTTTGTTTAGTATAAAAAAGAGTTTGTGGTGGTATGAGTGATGAAATGTTTCTCCCCCTCCTCTTCACTATGAGCAACTTGCTTTATTATAATACTGGGAATTTTGCTGTCATGATTTAAGTGGAAGCCCCAGGCACTATAAAATATTGAAACATACTTTCTCCATTTCATGTAAATTTCCATGTCATTAAAAGTGGGGGTGGAAATGGTTATGGATCTTGATTACATTTAAATTGTATTGCGATGTGTCTGGTGTAATTACCTGAGCAAAATGTTATCTCAAAGTGGAAAGCTTTCAAAACGTAAATGGGTGAATCATGATATTGCTTATTTTAATGTAGTTTTGATAAAGATAACCATAAGTTTATGGAAAGAAATAGAGCATAGTTTATTACAAGATGCTACACATAACAATGTAAGGATCAAACAGTTTCCTCTGAGTGGATTTATCTGTGAGGATATTAATGCAGGCAAGGTGCTTAAGGCTTGAAGTGTATGTAATACAGGGGACTACTACAGACCTGACAATAGGCACTGAATATAACTGTCTTTGTGACTGCACCACTGAGGGCCTTGTGTGGCACAGTCCTCACGGGCTGCCCGACAGGCAAGATGCCAGGAGATCACAACCCCATGCTGCACCAAACCAACACCACATAATTACAATCACTAATTGGGTACAAATGATCAGAGAAGATGGCAGCATTATGGGATAGATAGGTGTTGATGGGAAAAGATTAGCACATATCACCTCAGGACCTTGGTTGCTATGGATATGGATCCTGTCCCCGTCAAAGAATGATATTGTCATTCTGCTTTTGATACAGAATAAAGTGCATTTGCTTTTGGGCCCGTATGGCTTTTATGCAATCTCAGCCATCGTCTTGGAGTGTACTTTTAAGCAGATTTCCTAAGCAACTCACTTGATACTTTCTTTGAAGCTGTATCTCTGTTCATGCTTAAGGTTGTTAGAAATTGATATTGATGTGAAATTGTGGAATAGATATCATATTGTCAAAGATCTTTTGAATAAAATAACAGATGTGGCAATAATAAATGGTAAATTTGAATCAAACAAATTTAAACACGAGAAAGAAGAATGTGACAACGTTGGAGATATTTCAACAGGTTATCGTATGAATGCTGTCCTAATTTTATTCCTGATGTCATAAACTACAATGAATAATATTTGTGGAATATTTACGCCTCATTCTCCACAAAGAAATGCTGTCCAATATTGAAATAGTGAAGGGAAAAATAATTTAGTTTGAAAAGGAGGTGCCACAAGGCATTTTATTTTGATAACTTCCAATTATAAGTTTCATTTACATAATAACTTGATATTTATACTTTATTTTATATGAGTGTGTGCAAAAGGTAGTTACAAGGGCCCTTCTAAATTATACCAGTATCTTGATGTTTTCCAAAATGCTCTCCAAAATCTGACTCCGACTGAGTGCCATTATAGGGTAAATCCTAATTGTATGGCTATATTTGTTTTCTTTTCAATGTGGAAGACAAATAAACCTACCCGGTATGTAGACAAATGAACAATTAAGAACAATTGCCAGACTTCTTTGAAAGCATGTCATGAATATATTTGAATCAAAACATGATTAATAATATATGAGTCTTCTGTGTTCATTGCCCATTACAAGATACAGGTACTATGTATTGATTTTTGCAGTCATCCCTTCACTTTATCATTATTTTTACATTGGTAGAAGTCATCTAATTTAATCTAAACCGTGCAATGTTGTCATTTGACCATCAAGGACAGACCCACATATTCATTGTCTGTCCCATTTAGAAGGATAATATATGCAGTGAAATATATCTGACAACATTCAGTGCTATTTCAAAACCTAATTATATCTCTACATTTACTGCAAAATGGCCTGTGAAACAAAAAACTATTTATGTCATTAATGGATATATCCATATTTGTTTAGGTCAAACAAAAAGGGGTTAAAGCAAGACCAATTACTTGACAGTGCTTTTTGTTTCCCTCATCCTTCCCATGAGACACAGAAGAAATGGAAATATCTTGAATATTATTTGCACTTTTATCACGAGTCTTGTAAGATTTTACATCCTCTTTACACAGCAAGCATCTAATGCTGACTAAATTGTGCTGTTGAGAACATTTCTGGCCAGAACGACAAACATTCATATATCTTGCTGAGTAGTAACTTGTTGATGGAATATTCACAGATGATTAGATTGTTTTTTTTTTTCAAATATATTGATCATATGGTAACCAATGTGTGCAAAAATGTATGAGTGTGTGATTTGCAGGTTTACAAAAAATAATGATCTACATTTTGATAATCATCCAGATGTTTTGAAACCGTAATATCAATGTAAGACAAAATCAGCAACTCCAGGAAGTACCTTAAATATTGGGTGACCTTGAATTATTCTCATTGTCATTATTCATATGTGTGTGTGACCTTTTTGTCCTTGAAAAGTGATACATATTATTTGTACATTGCTGCCTTCATTAATTTCATACATTTTTCTTGGTCTTATATCCAGACTTTAATGAATACATATCAGGAAAAAAAATAAGATGATAGATTTTCAAAATTGTGTGTGAAACACAAATCCTGGTCCTAAAAAATAAGAATTTGAAGTGACAATTAAAATAGAGGTGTATGAAAGTCAGCATAAAAGAGGAAAATGGCTTTAAAATTTTTTTGTATGAAAGTGTGCATGAAATGTGACAATAGATTTTTTCAATATAGCTGTTTTAAAGTCTGAATGGAAAAGAAAAATGGCTTTGAAAAAATGATGATGATGTTCATATGAAGTGCATCTGAAACCCAAGTCCTGTTCTCAAAGTTATACCAATAAAATATAGTTGTATCAAGGTCTGTATGACAGAAAAATGTGAAAGATAGATCAAGTTTAAAAATATCAGGCCTATTGCTGGTAAGTGCAATAGCTTTGCCGAAAGAACTTATGTTTACTTTTTGGGCAAAAGTCTTGGACAAGTTAAACCATCACCCCTCTGTGAGCTTTTTCTCCCTGAAGAAAGCAGATCAAATTGGAAAATACCAGGCATATTGCTAGTAAATATGATAACTTTGCCAAAATGACTTTGCCAAAAAACTTGGTATGTTTACCTCTAAGGGAACTGTCTGTGACCTTTTTGTCAGATATAGTTTCTCATTGTTTGCTTTATATATATATATATATATATGTATATATATGTATATATTATATATGTATATATGTATATATGTATATATATATATATATATATATATATATATATATATATATATATATATATATATACATAATTTTGAAAGTACTGAAAAGACAGATATAAAAGGTAATGTTCGAAAACATCTTGAGAACGTTCAGTCCCAACTATCATTCTGTTTGAAATTCTCATTAGTACCTGAAATATTTTACTTATTGTTCCCTGCATCTTCGAAATGCGAAAAGTGGGGCACATTAAATTGAGCTGCGTCTGTGTGTGCGTCTGTGGTCAATTCCTTGAGTGCACGATACAGCCACAATGGTTTGACCTAAACCATCACCCCTCTGTGAGCTTTTTCTCCCTGAAGAAAGCAGATCAAATTGGAAAATACCAGGCATATTGCTAGTAAATATGATAACTTTGCCAAAATGACTTTGCCAAAAAACTTGGTATGTTTACCTCTAAGGGAACTGTCTGTGACCTTTTTGTCAGATATAGTTTCTCATTGTTTGCTTTATATATATATATATATATGTATATATATGTATATATTATATATGTATATATGTATATATGTATATATATATATATATATATATATATATATATATATATATATATATATATATATATATATATACATAATTTTGAAAGTACTGAAAAGACAGATATAAAAGGTAATGTTCGAAAACATCTTGAGAACGTTCAGTCCCAACTATCATTCTGTTTGAAATTCTCATTAGTACCTGAAATATTTTACTTATTGTTCCCTGCATCTTCGAAATGCGAAAAGTGGGGCACATTAAATTGAGCTGCGTCTGTGTGTGCGTCTGTGGTCAATTCCTTGAGTGCACGATACAGCCACAATGGTTTGACCTTTACCTTAGATATTGCACACATGCATTCCTGGGGACCTTCCTGTGATCTGATTAGATAATGGCTGTGATTGGTCAATTTCTGTTGCCATGACAACCATGTTGCCAACTTGGCTTGTGTGCATGATACAGCCAGAACAGTTTGACATTTAGCTTCGATATTGCACACATGCATTCCTGGGGACCTTTACCCAATCTGATAAGGTCATGGCACTGAGTGGTTGGTTTTTGTTGCCATGTCGACCATCCAAAGTGTGGGGGACTTAGAGTCAATGCTCTTGTTTATAGTTGTGTTTTAATTAATCCCACATGACTACTTGAAATGAAGTAATAGTTTTGTTTTTGTCACACTCCTTGAATTATTTATATTAATTAGTATTCTGAAATGAAAATATTCCTTTTTACCTATGCTAAGATATGCTGCATAGCCATTATGCGTCAAGCTTCAGCTTCTGTGAGATTGATTTGTCAATGATTATAAGAGATTTCTTGTCAAATATAAAACATGCTCCATATATTTGCAATGTAAAAAGCCTGTGTTGGTTTTGGTGCCGAGACTGACAGCAACTTGCCACAAAGTCATGGACTGGTCAGACTTGCACAATACCAAGGAGCACACTGTGATCCTCCGTGACAGACAACATATGAGCTGCAGATCTGCATCTGTATGAGGCAATCTCCTGTGTCTATACCCAGCAAATCTCTGGCAATATGCTCCATATTGGCACAGCATTGGCTTATTTCTCAGAAACAGAAAACCATATGCCACAAACAAAATTGTTGACACTGATTATGTTATTCAGATTGTGGATTAGAACATTGTATTTATTTTAAGAATATCTTGTCCCTGCTTCTCTTTACATAGATTTGAACTGATTTATTCTGTTTAAGTAATATATAGTTGAGTGCTGTAGATGGAAAGTGTTGTATCTGCCCAGTGGATGAGGGCCCAATCCTTGACAGTAATAATAGAAGCAGGACTGACGCAAAGTCTGGCTCAGGAGCCAAACATTTCAGACAAAATAGCACATTACACATACATCATTACACATACATCATTACACATACATCATTACACATACATCATGAGAATATCATGAAATATTCTTTGCAAACAGAAAAACATAAACCACAATCAATGATCATGAATATATATATGGCCAACTTTGGATCACGATAATTTGTCAAGATAATTGATGCTTTTTTTTCAGGAACGGATTAAGATGTTTCTTACCCATTGTACAGAAGAGGATATTGTTAAGTTATCTAAACTTATTGAGGTCTATACATTGCATTCATCTTATCTGGAAGGGGTAGGTTAAACCATTGTGACAGTTATGAAAATTAATAATAAGTTGCAAGGACCATTTCAGTTCTTAAATATGTTATGTTGTATTGTCATGCAAATTACCCCAAGAGGATGTGTCAAGCAAAAGTGTAAGAAACAGCAAGGATATTATAGATAAACCTCAGATTTAATGAGTATTATAAAATGTTTGCTCGAGACAATAGAGAATTGTGCCAATTCATCATGTGTTCTTTATGGTTTATGTTTAAATGGCTGAAAGATATCTTCAAGTGATTTTCTGTCATTTTTCTATCATATTTAATATTTAGTATCAATTATAGAAGCATGGAATGGATTTCATGTATTGGCAATTTTTCATTGTTTATAATATTTCAGAGGCCAATAGGTGTGCGGTTAGCGATCATGATGAGTGCGGCTTATGCCATCCAGTTTATCTTCAAGCGCATCCCCCATACCCTGGAACAGCGTCACACTAGGAGGCGCCAGTGTCTGTGCCAATTTGTCGAGGAATTCCTGGCCTCTTACTTGCCCTGCCTCAGATCGGAGGCTGATGTGAACAATTTAAAATTCATTTTTCTGAGATATCTGAACTGTCAGTTGAAGCCTGACCCAATTATTCTGCACACTTTGGGAATACATGGTCCGGAGACATGACAGAAGGCCAACGCCAGCCACTCCTGAGCTGGCCCCACCCAGGACATCTACACCCACGCATATCTCAGGATAATTACCATGTCAGTGTCTGTACTCAGGAAAATTATATATCACCATTTAAATACATTACATCTAATATAATTATTGTGGAAAAACCATGGTCTTGAAAGTGAGGTTTTAAGTTTTATAACTTGCTGTAATAAGCCTGTAATACAGGTGGCACTGTGGGTCAAATATGATGATCACCAGGTGACACCACTAGCTTATAAGATTATTTATTGGCTTTTACATAGATACAATTGAGAGACTATGAAGTTTTCTGCATGGAGAGCAATAATGTGTGATAAAATGTATGGTTAAAGGAACTCTGTTATATATTAAAACTATATTTACATCATGTTAATATCAAATATTGAAAAGAGTTGGTTTACAGTATTATATGTGACAAAGCTGCATATTTTATTGTTGGTACAAGATTTGTTGCATATCCAAGACACAAAATATTTTATATCCTAACATTTTCCCAATAATTGTTATGTGTTTGTGTTCCCTGCAATTTGTTCATCCAAGTGTAAGTAAAACCTTCTTGTTTGAGGTCACCATCTGTGATTAACATATGAAACCTACTGACCTGTTTGTTACCCAGATTTGTTCTGTATCTGTTTATAGTAATGGTTTAAATGTGTACACAATGTTTTTATCATTTCTTTGTGATGAAATATCTAAATACTGATAAGTCTACCATTTTAAAATAATTTTATTACTAGTAAAATAATTTATATTCCATATGCCGGTATTGTATTCATCAGTTATATTTCAGTAATTCTTGGTAGGTTTAATCATGAAAGCGGCTATAGCATCTTTCTGCAGCTCTCTACTAGATACCCTCAACATCATTAGGCTATCTTGCATTAAGTGATATGACTGCGAGTCAGAGGATAGGACCTCTGCATGGTTGCGAAGTGAGACCTGATGAATGTAAAGTGGTTGATTAATTTGAAAATACTTATTTTAATGAAAGGCCTGGGTATTATTTTGGCCCAGATAGGAGTGATTTTATTGATTTTGACTGCTAGAAAATATTGTACATACCACATACATCGTCTTGTTTTATTTTCTTTAAAATGATGGTGAATGGCATTTTATATATTTGATAATTTGCACAAATAGATACATTGATTGTGTAGTGCAGGATATTGATAACATATTTTTGCATGTTGTGAATATATTATATGTATGTTAATCATTAATCTCTTTATGCCTCCTACAATTTTCATTCTTTCATGTACTTCTAGAGCTTGAGAACTGGATTCTCATTTTATCATTATACTTCTACTAAATAATAAACATTGGTGTACATTGTGTAAATAAACCTTGCACCTTTTTACAAGTACATCTTCTACTTTCACAACTTGTCACATGTTGTTAAGGTGATCACATGATTGATATCATGTGATATGTAATGTGCAATAAAATAATGTAACTTTCATCAATTGTCTATTCTGGCTCTTTGACTTTTAATTACATTTGATATTTAAGTGATATTTATCAACTTCAAACATATCACATAATGATTAGAATACAAGTTTTATCAAACAAACTTGTTATAAACTATTGTTTGTATGGAGGAAATATAGAGTATACTGTCCTTCAATTTTGATCTTCTCCTCTGAAACTACTGGTCAGAGTTCGTTATTCATAGGTAAGGTGCTGTGTTCCATCCATTTCATGAGGCTGTTTTCACAAGTTTTTATGATTTAAAAAAAATATAGCTCTCCAGGAGTTCCAAACTGTGGCTCCACCTACATTGAAGCATACAACACCTGGAAACATCCAGTGACTCATTCTTGTAATCTCAAAATAGCTTCAGCTGGATGGTTTCACAAAAAGGGAAGGTGGTGGTAACTGATTGGTTGATATATTGGATTGAAAATAACTCTCAAGAATTCAAAAAACTTTCTTGAACAGATATTTCATCATCCAAAGGTAATTAAATGCTTAATGTCTTGTCATTAAAAACTTCGACTACCTCTGCTTCTATTTTCTGGGAAAATATACATTAAACCCCTGCATAACTGCCTGCAACCTTCTAAGATTTAGGAATGCAAAAGGAGAACCAACTGATGTGTATCAATTTGCACAGTATTTAAAAACAAAAAACAAACCGGAGGTATATTTTGAATATTCTATTTACAAGTATACTTTTTACAATAATATATTGATAATTACAATAACATAACAAACTTAAATGGTAATTATATACATAGATGCTTAAAAAAGAAATCTGAATAAAATACAAACATTATCTTTTGAGACATTTGCACAATTCAAGTTTTCCAAATGTTGTGGGCTTTAAAAAAAAATTTTTCCCCAATTTCTTTGATAAGAATTAAAAAAGAGTTCTCCAAAATCAGATAAAGAATACATTTTATGTTTTTAATACTGAATTACATTGTAAACATGACAATTAAAGTATGAGATTTGCCATATTATATTCTATATTGTGATATTAACCAAGAAAAGAGTGTTGCAAACTCTACCTGATTTAGCCCAACATATTGACATTTTGTAGGCATTTTAAGCAAATATTTAGTATTGCACTATTGTTTTACATTAGCTGAAGTTTCAAGGTATTCTTAAATATATGTAATTAAGAACTGCATACATGATTTCCTGTTATGTTTTGTACTCCATTTCAAACCACTGTCTTTTACCTGAAAATATTTATGAAAAACATTAACAGTAAAAATAATTATTGCCAAGAGTTGACTCGAGTGTTATGGCCCAAGTGCACAAGTGGATATTGCATGGGTAACTGACCTACTTTAGACTGGACAACGTCCTGTCTACTTGTATTCAGAGAGAGGCTTAATTGCTTTGTACTTTCTGTCTTCAGGTTTGTGTTCCTCTTTGGGTCTTAAATATCATATAAGTTTTCCAAAACTAAACAAATAAAGGTGAAGAGATGGACAGATCCACAGGTTAAAGATCCACAATTTTTCTTTCAAAAAATACATTTACCTTTCTGTGAAATAATATATTTTTGTCGAAAGGCTTTTTTTCATGCTATTCTTTTCAAATCTGATTTGTCTTGATTCTACTGATGTTAAAGGCCAGAGAAAACATTCAAAACAACTTTTTGATATAAATGTATTCACGTTTTCCTAATCATTAAAAAAAGACTGGGCCCAATTGGTCCATCTATTTGAGCACATGTGGAATGATATATAGATGGAATTGTTACAATCATACTAATCCTACATAACCATACCTGATTTTTCATTAAATAGCTATTGTGTTCTGAGCATCAATGTGGGAGCACCAACCTGCCTATGGACATATATTCATGTGATGCATGATTTTAATGTGTTTTTAATGTGACTTTCACATGCAGAGTCAAATCCATGTTGATCATAGACATTAAAATATCCGTCAGAGATTGCTGACCCCTCGGCTTATAGCAACAGTGGAAGAGGTTGACATTTAGAATATGTTGTCAATTTATTTTGTCCCAAAATGTTCAGAGATTGAGTCACATAACCTAAGAATGGAGGTCGATAGCACCAATAAGATCATTGTTTCAAGACATTGATGACATGCATCCATGGTTAAAGCTCTGTATTTGTTGTCAACAAGTTTTTCAGACATCAGATCACATGTTCTTAAGATGTAGGGAAAAGTCACTAAGAAAAACACCATTTTAAAATAATGATAAGATATTTCAATGGGTTAAAGTTTGTTGATCCCTTCATGATTTTTAACAGATTGGTTTCCATAACCCTGGAATTTAGTTCAAAGTCAATTGCAAGAAGACCACTACAAAACATGGATAAGATGCATCTATGTTTATGGTTTAAGTATTATAATGTAATCTTTATTTGCTGTGGGTTTCAATAAATTGTGTCACATGACTTTGAAATGTGGGTCAAGGTCAAGATCACCATTTCGAGGCATTGATCAGGTGCATCCATGGCCTTGGCAAAGGTATCTTTATTTGTCATCAACATATCACATCCACAAGGTTTTCATAGATCAGTTAACAAAACCTTAAAATGAAGTTCAAGGTTGCCAACAAGCACAACATTTCAAGACGTCTGTATGAAGCATCTAAAAATTAAATTTGAAGAACTGAACATTATTGATACCCAGCCAGAGAAGGCTCCAACAATACCACATCAGCAAAGTTGGCTAAAGGGTGAAAAATGATTGAAGAAAAACTGTTTATTTATATTTACCATGATTCACTGGAGATTTGCCAACGAATACAAATCCAACCCTGGTGTAGAGTGGTATGAGCTCTGCATGACATATCAACAATATCTGCTTCACGCCTGACTGAGTCTGCCTGATATGCTCTATGAACTCCTTTAATAACTGTGTGGCAATTCCCTGTATAAAACAAACAGACAATGCAGTGATAGTTTTTAAATATTTTCAACATGTCTTTAAAAGATGGAAAAGATTTGCCCTTGACTTCGACAATACAACATCTTACCTACTAATAGTCTAGAACTCCAACCCATACTTTCAGAGAGATCGAAGCTGACGGACAGACAGAATGACAGAAAATTTCTCCCCCTCACTGCAAAGGCTATGTTATGCATTGCTAATGAGGAAGTGAGAAAGGCAAGTATCCTACAGAGGAGATAGACAGTGATCACAGTCCCTGGCTTTTGTTTGGACTATATAAGTTCTTATTATTGAATATATTAAACATAGACCAATCGGCTTAGAGCTATGTTAATTATTGCTTTTTTATAATGTTTGTGAACATTTTCTGGAAATTGTTTAACAAATGATCTTTTAAATTCTTTTCTGGGGCAGACTGTAGAAAATGATGATTTTGACCAATCAAAATGCATGTTACGTATCCTGTGAATTTCACCCTCGCCCTAACTTGTTACCTTGATTCTCAGTCATTAAAATTTGTTTGGACTATATAAGTTCTTATTATTGAATATATTAAACATAGACCAATCGGCTTAGAGCTATGTTAATTATTGCTTTTTTATAATGTTTGTGAACATTTTCTGGAAATTGTTTAACAAATGATCTTTTAAATTCTTTTCTGGGGCAGACTGTAGAAAATGATGATTTTGACCAATCAAAATGCATGTTACGTATCCTGTGAATTTCACCCTCGCCCTAACTTGTTACCTTGATTCTCAGTCATTAAAATTTGTAATTTTATTCAAAATGGCAGCCTCTGTGCCAATTCGGTGACAACTATTAGATATTCTTTTTTTAAATCATAACACAATGGAAAAGATTAAAGTCTAATGAAAAATAGATAGAATTTGTCCCCTGAAAAAATATATCTTTCCTAATAATTGCTAAGAACTCCAAACAGTAGTTTCAGAGGAGATGTTGAGAGACAGAATGACAGAAAAATTCTCCCACATCACTGCAGAAGCTATGCAATACATATCTAAAAACATAAAAAATACCTACCATCTTTCTGTACAGTGGATCCACACATACTGAATGTATGCATACAGACTCTGAAAAGAGACAAAATATTAAAATGATTTCTTTTCATTGATTGTACAAAAGGTTTCTATGCCAAAAATGTTATGGACTTGTTTAAATATTGAAGGAAAATATGTTTTTAAACTATAATATATTATTTTACTATCAAATGTGACCATGCAAAATTAATGGCTAGGATAATGAGGGGCTATGAACATTACATTTTTTTATATATTTCCTTGGGTTTTTATTATATTCTTTGTATTGATTCCACTTTGCATTTAGAACAAAAGTGGATATATATCATGAATATGTTTACGAATATGTAGATCAGTAGGAAATAGAGAACTGTGATCTTTACCACCAGATGGCGTATGCTCCTTCATTGAATTCTCTGTTAAGTGTGAGCCAGATGCTCTGGTAGCCACTATGAACTGTAAAATATTCTTCTTTTCAAAAACTGTTTTGATAACAATTATTGAGTATCGGTATATGTTTACAAACATTTAAACCAATTAAGTGTATAAACATTGATCTTAGGGTGAAAATCTTTCCTAAAACAAGCTTTACATCAATCAATCATGAATGTTTCAAAATGATGAAATCATTTGAAATTAATATATAAAGGCATTTATTAGGACACTGAGCTATGGAATGAAAATTACAAAAAACAAGTCTTAATTTCTTACTGAACATGCTCAATAAACTCAATGAAAGAATTTAAGTTTGGATTCATGCTTATACCTTTTTAAAAATAACAATCCCTTTGAAAATAATATATCATGCTCCACTCTTTGGTGGTGAGATATAAGATATGGTTATAAAGCTACTGATGTTGCTAACAATCCTATAAGGATTAATTGGTATTCAAATACAGAAAAGAGTAAAATAAGAAGATATAGAATACCCCTCTGAGGTCGTATCCATGGAATGCCCCGAGGAACAGACCTGGAGCCTGTTTCTGTCTGTAAATCAGCTCATCAAAACTCGCAGCCTCATCTGGTGGGTAGCCTGCAAACAACATTTCAAAACACTAAAAACTAAGTGTGACCTTGACATCTGGGCCAGTGAACCCCTGAAAAAAGTTCACATTGATGTTTTGACTTTGGAGTAGGTCAGCCAGAATTGCTCATCACAGACTCAGATAATTTCTTTTATTGCTCTGTGGGATTTGGGACTGACAGACTTTTTTTATCATTAATATCTTTACATTATTCAGATTTTGTCATTTATCTTGTTGGCCAAAAGCACAATAACGGAAATAGTGAAAATGTAAAATTACATATATTTACATTAAAATTTACAATAATTTACATGCTATAGATATGTTTATAGGATAATGAAGAAAGCCAGTTTCAATATTTGCAACTCAATCCTGTAAATTTAGGAATTAGTTATGGATCTTACCAGTCTGTAACCAGATAATGGTACCGGTAATCTATATCTCTTTATATTTCAATTATTACTGATGTTAATTAACACTTTGACCTCAATGATTTGAACTGTTATCTGATCCCTGGTTTTAATTTAAACACGCAAAGATTATTTCAGGTCTAATCGGTATGCTGATAACAAATTTGCAAGATTTAGTGCTGTATCCCAGCATGTTGCATGTATAACATAAGCTTTCTGTGATTAAGATTGATTATTATAGCATTATATAATGTTAAACAGAACTAACAATAATATGTCTGGTTTAATTGAAATATCCCCTCCCACTATTGTATATGAAAATGAATAATACATAGACACTTAAAAATATACATGCATATTTATAAATATACATGTGTGTGAAGTATATTTCTATTATTTTCTCACAGTTTTGTAGCAAGCTTAACTCCTAAAATAACTTAAATAAGCTCCTCCTGGGACCAAATATCATTCTTGTGACAGGCTTGTGCAAGCAATTTATGTCATCTTTGTTATTTGCCGAAAATAGCCATTTGATTCTTTTAAAATTTTCGGGTGATATTGGATTACAGGTTTTCTTAGCTCAAGGGAAGAATTATTGTACTGTGTAGAATGATTCAACAAGCAACAGGGGTAATACCATAGCTAACTCCAGGGGTCAGGCCTCCTTTGAATACTTTTCAGATCTTGCCACTTAAAATGTATACTTTGGGGATAATTAGTTTGTTGGGCTGCAAAGTGGTGTGATTAATCCACTGAACAACGTATTGAATACTATTCACTTTTGAAGTTCTATTTCCATTCACAGGATTAAGTCAGCTCATATATGTTGCTTATTCGTAATATTTCCAGGTAATAAATTAACTGCATCTGGACCTTACATGAACACTGCAAAATATATTCTTACTCAGAAGACGAACCACATAAGAGTAATGGTATTACTTTTGTTACCTTTGTATACAAGTTTTTTTATCATGTATTATACACCCGGAGAAATTTTGTTCCCTTGCTATGTACTAACTTTTACAGGACAACAACAGAATGTGCAAGTATCCCTTGATAGGAGTTAATTAGGCACATTAAGTTGATTACAGGTGAGGTGCCTGGTCACCTGTGGGGTTTATTGAAGGGTCATACACAACAGCCAGGTAACAAGATTAACACTGAGATAAAGCCAGGAGTACATGTCACACAATGGCAAGTTTCTCAACACTAAATACCTGCAAGAATAACAAGAGCCAATCAAAAGGAATGAATACAGGCACAGTTTGGTCTCCGCACAATGACAAACTTTCAAGTGGTAAATTAAATTGCTCATAAAGCCTTTTTGGACACTAAATGAGCATTATTTCAAAACATATAATTAACTGCTTTTTCTTTCTCATAACTGATGTTATTCTGAATGGTGTAACTGATATATTTAACCCCCCCCCCCCCAAAAAAAAATGTTCATGACAAATGAAGGGTTTTCACAGTGTCCACATATTCATCAAAATACCTTTCTCGCACTGTTAAGCGGGTGTTAGCTCTTCTATAGAATGGCCCAGAATAGCACACCAATATTGGTAATGTTGTGTCAAATGGTGCTGAACATGTTCCACAAACATGTCTCTCTACTTGGATATGGGGGTCCCATTTGTAATATTGGCAAATATTACACAGCCATAAATACTGTATGAATTATTTCCCTTTCTTCTGGATATGGCACATATTGCATAATATTTGATCTTGTTCTGCAAAATGGTCCATATATTATCAACTATTTCTGTCTTGATTGAAAATTACTGTGTTGGTTTGTGATCTTTGGCTGCTTGTAATCAATATGTCCCACAGAGTCTGGGTACCATTTGTTCAATATAAATAATTAGATTATGATAAAGATTCTGCAGATGTGCATGACTGACCTGGCAATGCATCGCTTGAATAATGTAATTGTCAGTTCTTCATTAATTCATTGAATTCCTTCTCACATGCTAAAATCTCACAAATATTTAATTTCATTTCAAAAGTTGTGGAATTTGAATACAGTATCATACTAATTTTAAATTAGTTAGTAATTAGTTTGGTGCCGTCCAGACTCATTTACATGATAAACATAATCTGACTAAGATCAAAGTATTTGACGCAGAACCCTGACTGCACTGTCCATATCAAATTGCACTGTAATTTGTCACACAGTCAGTCCAATTCTATGGTTGTCTATGCAGTACATTATTTATTCATATTTATTCTCCAACAAAGCAACAAGACTCTTTGAATAAACACAATAATCATGACAATTCACAAAACTCATTAAAATGTCTGAGATAGACCAATATAAATGTCTGAATCCCACTATGTTTAGATCACTGGTAGATTTATTTTGGTATCAAATACACAAACTTCTCTGCATGACAATGATGATAAAACCAAATATCTAAAAACACATGACATGCGCATATAATATTCCAATGTACATTTTAAACACAATAAACATGGAGGATACAAGCATAATATTGTTTGATTAAATTGTTGGTTTGTTTTTATTGGAGATATCTTCCATGCACTTGATCATAAGTTAATATTTGTTTGTTCCCTCTAGAGTTGCAATCAATAGATAGGTGACAGAAACTTATCAAATATTTACATGTACTCTTTTGAAGGAGACTGCCTGCGATCGGAGCATAAATAGTCATTAATGGCCATCATGAAAAAAGTTATGATTATTCTAATCCCTATGCTGAAAATTGCAATTTTGGAATGCTTCAAAGTGGCGTTGTTACATTTAATACCAGATGAACCTTTTCTAATACAAATGATTAACACAAAAACTACCCTCATTTAACCCCAGCGTTGATATGGTAAATCAAGTACCTTCTTCTTTTTCTTCTTTAAAATGAATTAGGGGAGATCAATTATCTTACCTTCAGTTTCTAGTCTGTAAGCCTCTTCGATATCCTGGGGTTTAACCAGTCTAATTGTATCTCCATGTAGCACCATTCTGCTCCCAAGACAAAATGGGCCACTCTGACAGATGGCAAACCCCTGGCACACCTGGCGGCAAGTGCACCTGCCAGTAGCCTCTCAAAGGAGGCTAAAATGAATGGGAGATTTTTAAAATCAATATTTTAATTCTTATATTTCCGACATATTTAAATAATCTTAAATATGACTTGAAAGTGTGTGATTCATTTAAGACTGAATACATATTAGATTTTAATGCTTAATTTGGAAAATAGTATCAATTTCAACTTTGCGAGGTTATCAATGGAAATATTTACCGCGACACCATCCGACAACATGGCAGCGACAAATCTGGAGCTGAAATCTCTTGCGTCTTATTTGTGTGTTTCTTGTGGGAAGGTGTCCATAGATGAAAACATAAACGTAAGTCATATCACAGGCCTTCCCAACCTTTGTCTTGTCCATTCTGAATCAGAGCAAAGCCGGATTTTCCGGACATATTCCGGCCGCTTTCCTGCCATCCATGAATGATCCAGATGGAATACTCGTACTCGAGTAACATGTTCTTGTTCCTGAGTTTTGACTTTCGACCAGAACGGTTCATCGTGACCAATTCTAACATTTCTACTTAATAAAACGTCAACATTTTCATCGAAGTGCCATACAATTATGAATAATAATGACAACATTGCATTCAATTTTCATTGTCTCAAAGAATCTGATTATAATTATTTATTGTGGAAATTAATGCTTTTAAATTTAAGGTACCCAATGTAAAAGCTAATGGAATCCAGCTGAAAGGATTGGCAACCATTGCCAAATATCTTGCCAGGCAAAGTAAAAATAAACAACTTCTTGGTAAGTAGTGGTATAAATTAATCACTATAAAGCTACAATATCTGATTGAATTTAAGAGATTTGTTCAAAGAAATCCACGTCTTGGATTAGGTTGACATTGGCAAACAAAAAATATGTAATTGTGATATATTCTGGCCCCCAGGGCTGAGGATACCTGGATGCATCTCTGATTTTAGTTTTGGCATTATAAACAAGAAAAAGTGGTGCTCCACATGTAACATGTGTAACATGGATGGGAAAAAAATAACAAACAAAACAAAAATTACAATAAACAAAACAAAAATTACAACAAACAAAACAAAAATTACAACAAACAAAACAAAAATTACAACAAACAACAAAATACATTTAAACAAACAATCATTGCAAACTGATGGGGTAGTTGAAATTATTTTTATTCATCTTTTAAAAACATTTAATTTGGTATATGAACGATTTTTTAGCACTACTGTATGATGTAGATGTAGACCTACCTTTTCAGGCCCGATTACGTAAGTTGCTCTATTATCGCTCAGGCGCTACTGCAAATCATCGATTAGACTTTTGCATGTCATTTCTGTTCTATAATTGTCCGATTTACACCAAATTTGAAGTAAACTTACTGAAAATTCCTTGTTCTAGCGATTGGGAAGCATTTCCAAGCAATCTAAAGGGATAATTTTGTGCAGCGATGTGCGATGACGATGTTGTCATTTCAGCGGGATGCTTATTGGCTTTGCCGAGGTGGTAAACTTTAGTGTTCTCCAATCACCCATCGGCAAAGACCAAATTTGAACTAAACTTACTGAAAATTCCTTGCTCTAGCGATTGGGAAGCATTTTAAAGAGATAATTTAATGAAACGATGGGCGAGCACGACGACATCGTTTTGAACGTTCTGCTTTGTTTACATGACGCACTTCTTTTCTTTTGTTCACTTCTTTTAGATATGTATTCATTTGCCGGACGCATGCGCGAATTGGAATCTTTCGCAAGCAGACGACGAACAGTCCACAGTGGCGTCAGTTGCTTTAACAATAATGACCACAGAAAAAAACGAATCGCAAACCACAGGAAATGAATACGCATTTCCCATGATCGTACCGATCACAGAATAACATAGATAGTTCCTTTTTTTGACAAGCATTGCATTGCCCCTATCTATATATCAGATCTATATGCCATGTGAGCAGACCTGGTCTGAAATGGCGCTATAGAAGTTTGTTATTATTATTATTAAGGTACATTAATGTTGACAGGTTCTTCAGCAGAGGAGGAGGCCCAAGTCTCTCAGTGGTTAGAATACAGAGTCAATGTCATCGACAGATGTTTGGATAAAAAGGATCTATATGCCATGTTAAATGTTGGTTTTTAAGTTATTAAAATAATAAAATTTAATAAAAGATCTTAATTTACAGGCATAGAAATTACATGATAATTAATTACAATCGTTATTACAAAGAATAACTGTTGTCCTTTTTTGGCTGAAAGATAAACTTGTTCAAATACTAATATTTGATTTTTTTGTAGGAGTTGGACCATCACTTGTCAGATAAGGTGTATTTTGTGGGATGTAGATTGACTTTGGCAGATGTATTCATTTACTATGGTTTACATTATGTATTTGTAAGTATCTCATTAGAATTTAAGTAATTGTTAATTTTCAGTTCCCCTAATCAAATAAGTCAGGACATATGGGAAATAATTGATTTGGATATTATTATTTGAAAAGACAAAGATTTCTCAAGTTCTATTTTTCTTAGTATTAATTTAGAATTTAACATAATTTGTACAAAATATAAAATCTTATGAGATTTATAAGGTTTTTCTTATGTTATGTTATGTTGAAATGGCAATAAAATTTACATAAGCATTGTGTGCAAATTTAAATGGCAATAAAATTCACCTTGCGTGCAAATTTAAGTCTTTAGAAAATTGTATATTTTGTATCAATAGAAATGGATTAATAGCAATGATCATCATAGTTTTAAGGCCATTGTCCTACATTGTTGATTGAATACCTTCAATGTAAATTTTATCACTGCAGTTGTAACTAGTCTAACTAATGTTTGATTTTTATGTATTTTCAGACAGAGTTGACATTTTATGAAAAACAAACTTACATGCATGTGTCCAGGTGGTTTGATAATGTAAGTTTACGATAAAGTTTCTACTTTTCTGTTTTTGCTTTTTAAAAACTTTTTTATCATTCAGTACACCTTGAATTTATTTTTATATAGCTTTAAAATCTTCATCAATCATTCCTTTTTCTTTCATTCTTTTTACACAAATATTTCTTTCTTTCTCTTTTTAAATAGGTGCAGTACACATCAGGTGCTCAACAAAAATTTCAAAGGATCTATTTCCAGAAAAATCTCCTGTATACTGGCCAAGGACACTAACATTCCAATGATGACATTTATTCCTCCACAGCCAGTTATGCAAAATCCTATAATACTATATTTGGATAAATTTGATGGCATATAAATGTGTACATAACAAATCCATATTTAATGATGAAATTCGGTACTTGTAGTACACATTACTAAGATGGTTCTTACCCTTGAGTAAAATTGAAACATTTTTTATTAAAATATTCAAATAACTCACTTTCTAATCAGATAATTTCACACTAAATTCACACTAATTTCAAAATATATTTACAACTCAGTCCCTTGATAAATAAACTGAGAACAAGCAATTATAGTTGAATCATGATTTTAAGAATAGAGAAATATTTGCCTCAAATGAGGATGAGATTTATATATTGTAAGTACTGTGTTGGAAAGAACACAATATTTATTGGTTAATTATATGTATTGATATCATAATTTGCTCAAAATATTTTCTGTAATCATTGATCATGTTTTTTTTCTTCATTTTTTTATAATTTAAATCATGTTTTTATCATTTTTTAATACAACCTTATTAATTTGAATTGTCTCAAAGGTATAGAGTGACTGGAAAGCACATTTCCTTAGATGTTGTAAATCGTGTTCATCATATTTGTATCAAGAAGATTAAGAATGATATTTAAAAACCAATAAATTATTAGTCAACTACAAAATGTATTTAAATTACCTACAAGATATTGACCAACAGTAAAAGTAAAATTATGGCCTTGATTTTGACACTGGAATGTTTCACATTAATGAATGTTATGATTCTAATTATAACAAGGAGAAAGCATGGTATGGATGGGTTTAAAAGTAAATGTGTTTCTGAAGATCCAACGGGTGCTGTGTAGGCTCAGTCTTATACATCCATATTGATATAAGAAAAAAAACAATGTTTGTATATTAAAGTATACTTTCTGTACATTACAAAGAGCAGGTATCAAAAGACCAACATATGCCCATTTCAAACTCTGGTCATGTCATTCGTGTTCCAAGTCCCTGTTCAACCCATGCACTTATTCACCCAGGACTCCCTCCTGAGTGATTTGCCTAAAAAATCTGACATTTCCCTGTTACTGCTCACATATGTTGTATCTAATTCAGAATATGTCCTTATTTTCAAAGGAAATTATTACTTCATGATAAGTTTCCAAAATGACTGAAATTAAACTAATTTGCAAAAAAAGTAATGCACCTTTCTCATGACATCCTGTGATCAGCATAATAGGACAGGATGAAGGCATGGCTGCCAAAAAGGCATGTCGTAATTATTTGTAACTGTCAAAAGTTTGTAAATTTTTAATTTAGTAACTTAATATGGCTTGATGAATTTTCCATTTCAATTTAATATTTTATAAGCCACATGGTATTGCATACCACCAATGGTCATAAATTTCCTGTCATATCGGCAGCCTTTTGTCAATTGTCAATGCATCAATAAATTTATAAACCTCAGTTTGCAATGACTTAGTGACCAAGATATACTGATATGTACTTTGTGTAAAAGAATAGGTGATTTGGATAGTAAAGGGTTTAATTAGCCACACTTTTTGCTGTGATTGCAATAAATTTTTAACTTGTTTCTAATTGGTTGGTACTACTGTAATCACCTTGACAGGGGGCTGCCACCAGCAAATGATGATAAAGATCTGGAAAATTTGAAAACCGAGTATTTGAATGCAAAAAATAAGTCTTCCTTTCATATATATGTGATATTTGAAATGCTAATTAAGGTTGTTTGACTAGAGAAAAACAATCTTTTTTCTGACATTCAAATACTTTAAAGATGGATATTATGTTGTATAGAAACAATACAATTTCTAATTTTCATAAGTCACTGAGGAAAAAAAGTTGTCAACACTTGTAAAAGTACCACATTTTTTTTTTACTTGTACTTTGGGGCTGCAAAGGAGGAAGGGGGCTGATAATGACTAGGAGGCTGTAGCAGGGGGCTGAACCAGAACCAGATTTCAGCCCCCCCCCCCCCCCCCCCCCCCCCTTCAGAAAATCCTGGCTACACCACTGCAGTTGCTACCACTGTGTCAGGAAATAATTAATTCCTCATTTCATATTGAAATCAAAAATGATAGTTAAAACCTTGTTTATATCAAAGAAATACAAATACACATAAAATGGCATAGTTAAAATTAAAATATGAGTTTATCATGATGGAATTACTACATGAATTAGTTGATATATGAAAGCTGTCAGAAAACGTCAGCAATCATAGGTAAATGGAAAACCCCATCTTCTTATGGGAGAAAGACCTTAAGTCAGCATAAGTTGATTTTATGTTCTTATTCTGTTCCCACCGCCACTGTCTCCACCGCTACATTTATTGTCATTGTTGGACATTAGGGCTAGATACTATATAACATGGTAATATTATACATAGGCTTGGGAGTATTTTTGACTAACCTTTTTGTGAATTTTGTCAAGAACAAGGTATAATGTCTAGCACATCAGCAACTTTGCCTGTGAGTGCTCTCTTTGAAAAATAAATGCACTATCAATATGACTAGGCAGATATGATTCACTTATGAGCATGTTAGAGTATTGGGGGGCACCATGGACTAAATATCTCTATTTAGTCCATGGGGACACTGAGCTATTTTCAAAATCATCATAATGTGATATTTTGCAAAACATTACAAATAGGAAAAGTGCAAATAATGTTGTGAATAAATTGTCTCCTTGTCAAACACCAGCTTTCACCTCAAACCAGATGATAATTATATTTCTCTTCATTCCTATTTATTTTTTTGATAGATTTGATTCATCTCAATAAGTGTTTATTGAGTGTCTATTTGAACATAGTTGGCAGTCCACTGGTAAAATACATGTATCAAATGTGTCATGATTTTCTTTTGTGTATACCTACATTCTTTCATTGGTACATAAACCAATTAACAGGAACACTGTAAAATGTCTTTAATTTCTGTTTAGTTTTGATATTGTTTATGCCGATATGAAATTTAACTGTATTGCTCCCATCGGTCTGACGTCACATGCGGCCACTGCGCATGCTCAGAAGACAGCGTGGCTATTGAGTGGAAAGAAACTTGTGAACGTGTGTTAACTACTGCATATTATTAATGTGAAATCTTCAAAACTATAATTAATATCTTTTTATATAGTTCACAATTACGGCAGTCATTTTCGGGGTCAAAACGTAGTACAATCTACTAAACACATATATAGCTGTCTTCCTCTTATTCTCACGATTTCAGACATATTTAAATCGTTTCTGAAAGCGTATTATTGGCAGAGATACAAATGTGACTTACCCAAATGTGAACCAGGATGTAAAAACAATAAAATTTATGTAAAACATATAATTGTTCACAATTACGGCAGTCATTTTGGGGGCCAAAACTTAGTACAATCTACAAAGCACATATATAGCTGTCTTCCTCTTGTTCTCACGATTTCAGACATATTTAAATCATTTCTGTAAGCATATTATTGGCAGAGATATGAATGTGAACCAGGATGAAATAACAATAAAAATTATGTAAATCATATATGATTGTCTTCTTGTTCTCACGATTTCAGAAATACTAATTTACTAATACTAATTCGTTTTCTAGTGTGATATTCCGCAATGTTAAAAAAATAAAATGGTTCTTTCGTTCATTCTCACGATTCCAGAACTGTTAAAATAATTTTGATAAGTATATCATTTGTTGAGTGATTAATGAGATCTGTCATATCGTTGGTAATTACGGCATTTTCGGAAAATTTTTAATCATATGTGTTGCAGAATATTATTGTAAAATGGGAAGACATCAAAGACTGCATGGGCTGGATGGGCGGAGCTGTGGAAACAATAACAGAATAGCCTTTGATTGCAGATTTAGCCTTACATTACAAGGATTTTGAATGAGGCTTTAGGGGTGGCTTCAAAAGGTTCTATCTTAGGTGTGGCTTCATCATTTCCAGCACGTTTGCAATCTGTCTTAGGGTTGGCTTCTTGCACTATCCAAATACGCAAGGTATCTTAGGGGTGGCTTCACTGAACACAAAGGGTATTTTGTGACCCTTTCGTGCCCTTTGATCTTAACCATAGCACAAATAAAAAAATAAACAATTAAGATTTTTTTATTGAGAAAGTAAAATGTTTTAAAGATATTTAATGACCATAGAACAAACTCTCGTTTCTGCATTTTTTTTTGTTCCTGCAACAAACGAAAAAAACAATGCAAAAGACAAGTCCATATATCAAATGAATAGTCTACACATCAAAAGAATACTCTTTATAGATTTCACATTAATATCTTGGCTAATATTACACTTACAGAAATGTTTTTTATATGTCTGAAATTGTGATAACAAGAAGACAGTAATATATGTATTTGGTAGATTTTACTTCGTTTTGGCCCCGAAAATGACTGCCCTAATTGCAAAGGATACAAGATGTTCATTATAGTTTTAAAGATTTCACATTAATATCTCTGCCAATATTACGCTCACTGAAATGATTTTTATATGTCTGAAATCGTGGAAAGAAGAGGAAGACAGTTTTATATGTATTCTGTTGATTTTAATTTGTTTTGGACTCGCAAATAACTGCCGTAATTGCAAACGATATGAATGATACTCCATTGCTTGGCAGCTTATGCTCCAATTGTGCCTGTGTGGTTTCCACTCACTGCTGGTGGCTCCGCCAAGTGTTAGGCATAATGAGCGATATTAGGTGAGTTACCGATGGGGAGAATTACTGATGACATCATGCGTCGATTTTTTGGGAGTCACCAAACCATGCACACCAGATGTCACTATTTAGCGTACTAATATTTTTCAGGGGATATTATTTCACGTAACACGTGGCGGGAGAATCGAGTTTCAAAATGGCGGAGGAGGAGACGATTAGAGCCATGGCAATGTTTTGGAGTCGCGATGGTAATGTTATGTGGAATTAAAAACTTTCATTAATGAAGGGAAAATCTCTATTACATATACTTCTATATGGTTTTATAACGTTTAGATCAATTTAAGTTAATTTTTCGGAGTAAACAGTGATGACAGTTTATATTGACATTTGACTTGAAAGTTGTTCTTGATCTGTCCAGACACATCGCTCTCCGTCTAATCTTTTCTACATCACAGTACATGTCAAAATAGACTGCGATAAAGTGGAATTTTAGTAATTGTGTAGGTTCATGTGCTCATTAGAGACCGAGAACCTGTCCACAGTCTCAACTTAAACAACAACCAATCCAAATTTTAGTGTAGAGACAGTACATAGTGAGTGTTTTTGGCTTGAATAGCAACCATTTAATGTCAGGTTGTTTGCCGATCTCCATGTTGTATTTTGCTCCCCATTAAAATGTACACACTGGAACTGTACAAGTTAACCAGAACCAGAGCTGTACAACTCCTCTATATTTAATCATTGGCATTAATGATTGGCAGGGGGCCTTTGGTATCCACTCCCTAAATTAGAAAATAACAAGCCCTTTCCAATGATTTTTCCCTGTTATCTTTAAATTGTATTTTACACATTTTAAGCAGTTTGGCCAGTTTTTATGCCATGGAGTATTTTAGTAAACAAAATTAGCCTTTTAAATTTTTCATAAATATTAACTTTTTTTCTGAATCATGAAGGGACACTTGTTTTAACTGGACTACAAAATGTTCGTACATATTTCCAAAGATGACTGCATTGCCAGTACAAGACATGAAGTTGTTTATTGCTTAAAACGTCCAGCATAAAAAAATAATATACCAAGTGGGAACTTCCCAATGTTTGAAATGAAGAAAAGACCATGAATCATCACCAGATAAAACACTCATAAAACTATAAATTTGGGAAGGTGTTCTGAAATATGCATATTAAAAGTCACACAAAAGTGGGTGCCCAGGGTTGTATACGAGGGATGGAACAGCAGATAGCTTAATTATCACACCTTTGCTGAGAATAATAGGCAGTGTGCAAACATGGTATAATTCTAAATGCTATTCCAGTCCCTGAATGGACCATCATCACAGCATAAAAAAGATTCATAAGGGAAGGTGTCAGTCAATAATTTGAGGGGTTCCTAATGTTTCCAGGAAGAATGAGTTGTTGATTGTTTTGCTGGACATCCAAAGATATATTTAAGATGAACATACTTTTGCACAGCTTAATGAACAGATTTTCATCGTTGGAGATGTTCAAGCTAATTTTCACAGATCCATTCTACATTCCAGATTCTGATGAAAGTGATGGATCCTTAGTTCATGTACCTGGTGAGTACCATTTTTACTTTAAGTTTTAAGATTTGGTAACAATACAATGATATAACTTTTCGTCATATTCAAAGTTAATGTACTGTATCCTTTTTGATCATTTCAGGTATTCAAGATACAGGGAACAGGAGAAAACCAAGAGTTGTTGACAAGAAACAAAAAAATATGCAAGCAGATCAAATAACCAAGCCCCCTGTAATGAAACGGGTTAATTCTACACAGCAACCACCAGAGAGAGATAAAAGCAAGAAAAAAGTAAAAAATGACAAGGTATCAACAGGAAAAATAGCTTATCTTTCATAATTTGTAATTCAATACAGTTATAAGTAATGGGTGTGGGATGGGAGTTACCCTACCAGCTGGCAGTTTGGACATTCCTTATATTCTTTCTGTTGGTGATCTTTGATTAGTAAGTTAAGATGTTGAAAGAATTATGTCATTATTTCAAAAGGCTCAGAAATTTATCTTTTTTTTTTAGCTCTGCTGACTTCTTGAAATTGCAGAGCTTTAGGAGTGGCGGAAAATGTCTGTCTGTCTGTTTATCTGTCTGTCTGTCTATATTTCTTTAAATTTTTTCTACCAATAATATATATTTCATATTTTATATAGAGGTGAAGATTCCTTCAAATCTTAGTCATGTCACCGTTCACCTTTGTGCAGTGACCTCAAGGTCTTAAATTTTGTAAGGAGCATATCTCAGTAACCACTTATAAGAGAAAATTAAAACTTGGTATAGAGAAATGTATGGGGTCTCTATACCAAGTTTTAATTTTTGGAGGTGCGCATGCGTGAGATGCAACATGGACGTGTTCTGATTTTGGTCTGATCTTGTCGTAACTATCAGCAATTTCTAACGTTCTATTGAATCCTATACGTTCTGTTGTCAAGCTCACCTGTTCAGTCGCACTTTTGTCTCAACTTCTATACGTTCTTGTGACTCCAGTGTGCGTTTTTCGGTGTAAAATCTGATCTGTTTCGAGGGTCGGATTTAGCTTCGCCTTGACAAGGCGCGGCGCTCGAGGTGCAGATCTGGTTGTACTCGTGCAAGACGTACATTAAAACTACTCCTCTATTGAAAGCTTGGAACCACCTCCTAGCTTTTCTCGTTATCTAACCACCTAGATAACCTCTGCCTAACCACCTAGGCTCTACCCAACCACCTGGGTACAAATCTCTGTTTTCAATATATTGAAGACACTCTGCCTAACCACCTAGGCCCATATTATTCCATCGCTTGTCCCGCTCGTGGACAAAGACGACTTTGCTGCTTAATCGTAGCATCCTGCCCAAACAATTCTTATTGATATTTGTTGGCAGATAATATTTTTATTTTCTTACGTATATATACCATTCATATATACACTTTATATATAAATATTATTATAACAACAAACGTTAACACAAACTTATTGATCGCCAGTTATTATTTCTGGCATCCAATATACAAATATAGAACGACACCCGTCTCTATTACCTGTGTTTTTCACCTGAGCCCGCACAGTGAGAACATCTTACTCAGCTCAGACCTGACATTAATCCACTTAAATAATTTCAAACTAAGGTTTTACATATCCCGCCATCTGTGCATTTGATTTCAAGTCCTTGTACTGAACGAATCGCTTATCATGATGGCAGTGACAACACGTAGAGCCGCTAAAGATGTGCCGGTGGTAGACCCAGAGGCACCCGCTACCCCTCCCGTCCCGGGAGCTCTAGAACAGCCTACCCTTCAACCCGGTGATGAACTCGAGGCATTAAAGAAAACATATGAGGACCTGGTCAGAATGAATGAAGCCAATGTCGCCTCCAACAACCGTTTGACTGACCGGGTTAGGGCGCTAACTGATGATAAAGATTCGCTTGAAGCTGACAACGCCTCGCTCTCTGCAGAGCTGGCATCGGCCCTCAAGACAATCAAGGAGAAAGATGAACTGCTGGACACTTTCTTACCTTCTTCGGCAGACGTCAGGGGCCCAAAAGCCAAGAAAAGCCTGCAGCTACTCGTTGTACTGCCGAAAAACGAACATAGAGAGGCCATAACAGCAGGTATAGTCCGCACTGACTGTTCAATCAAAACCTCTGCAGAAAACCTTAATTTTCTAGCTACACGCTCAGACAGGACGTCTGCTGCAGATCATCTTGTCATCCTACCTGACATTTCTTCGATTTCTTCTGGCGGCATGGGAGAGGTGCTATTTAATGTGATGATAGACGATATAGAGAAAATTCGGGCTCGTGGCCCCACTGTCACCGTTATTTCTTCACCCCCGCCTCTGACCGCCAATAAACGCTCACAGTGGATGGTTTTGAACAGCCTTCTATCGTCTCATGAGCTGGTAGGCTACAACTTTGTCAAAATTCCTCTCTTCAAGGGCTCCATAACCAAGGTTCGATCTTCAGATGGTGTTCTCCTGCAAGAGACTATTGACACTATTATTAGCACCATCAACTCTGCACAAATCCCGAAGAAAGTAGAGTATATTCCTCCCTCTACTTCCACTTCGGACGATGACGTGATGGTTGTATCTTCTCCCGTGGCGCCCCCTCGCCGTACCAGGAGAGCGCCAATAAACAAGTCTACGGAACCTTCCAAGCCTGCAGGCCCAACAATTACACGTGAGGTGCTAGCTGTCTCAACCGAAGCAGCCGGCCGCATCATTGGCCACAAAGGCGCCACCATTCGTTCGTTGAACAGTATTGATGGCCTGACAATCAAAGTTGTGAACGTAGATGCCGAATCCAGTTTGGTTAAATTTGCAGGCCCACACAACGTTGTAAGGAAGGCACGTGCACGTGTCCAAAGAATCATTGATAACATGTGATATGATTGGCCGGAGTCATCCTATCCTGAGAACATTTCTATTTACAATTGCAAATATTATGTCAATCGTTATGTGAATAAAAATGTTTTTTCTCAAACTGCATATGTATGTACATGTTCTTGCTTATCGCAATCAAATAAAGATGAAAACCACATAAAGTCCTCAAATATTCCTATCATCTTTAAAACAAAATGCATTCTTCTCTGCCAATGGCATCTTGACATTTTAAACACCTCAGGTAATTTAAATAATGTCAATCTTGTACTTATCAGTAAATATGACCACTTACGAAACAGCCCCATGTATATGATTAACATGAAATTTCCCGCTGAATGTCATATTAATGATAAACTTAACAAACCCTCAATTCTTCCTATCACTAATTTTAATAATTCTCTTTGGTCTCTTAAAAGAATCATCAAGCCAGAATTATTAAATATGAAAAATGACTCTGGCGGGTCTATCATCTACGTCCCGCATTATGATATAATCTTGTGCAATAGCGCTAGGTTGAGGCGACTCTTAATGCCCGGGTGCTTAGCCACGCCTACCTTAATCACGTGGTCAAAAGCAACCAATTGGAACGACACCAGTACGTGTCGCTCTTATCCCTCTACCACGCCCAACTACACCACGTGGTCTGAACAAGCCAATCAAAAAGTGGCGAGGTCGGCGGGGCCAGCCCCGACGACACGTGCCCGCTCAGCTCCACGTGGTCGGCCATGGTTTGTAAACAAACGACTTTCTCGTATTAAACATCGTAGACACTTAATGACCGGGGGCTTAGCCACGCCTACCTCAATCACGTGGTCAAAAGCAACCAATCGGAACGACACCAGTACGTGTCGCTCTTATCCCTCTACCACTGCTAGTCCGCGACTGCCTCGCTCAAAACCCCGCTCATATCCCCACAAAATGGATCTGAATGGCAGTCGCAACAGTAATCGGTTCAATTGTCTACGCTATCATGGACACTTATCTGTTGAACACCCTCAACAAGCCACGCCCAACTATACCACGTGGTCTGAACAGGCCAATCACAAAGTGGCGAGGTCGGCGGGGTCAGCCCCGACTACACGTGCTCGCTCAGCTCCACGTGGTCAGCCACGGTTTGTAAACAAACGATCTCCTCGTGTTAAAAATGGGGACAAGACATTAAGCATCGGTTGTTGCAATGTACAGAGCATATCTAGCAAGATCCTGCCAGTCAAAGACTACTTTAATGAGCATGACCTTGATGCCCTGTTCATGACTGAAACTTGGATGCATGACTCAAAATCTGACAAAGTCAAAAGTGAACTTAAAGAAGGGTCACTTGAATTTGAGTCTTTTCCCAGGATCGGTCGCACAGGGGGAGGATTAGGGATTTTATACAAATCTGAACTCCCTTTCACAACCAATAGGGCCAACCAACCAGTAGTCACCACCATGGAGCTCATGGAGTCATCCATTACACTGAAGGGAAAAAAGATAACATTTGTGGTGATATACAGACCTGAACCATCTGATCGGAATAGATATACCTACTCTGAGTTCTATGATGAGTTCACCCAGTTGGTTGCACATTATGGTTCCTTTAGTCATGAGGTCATTTTCCTTGGTGACTACAACTTTCATGTCAACCTGCCCTTAAAGCCTGATGTCATTAAGTTTAATGACATCCTATCTACCTTTGATCTAACACAATGGGTTCAGGAACCAACCCATAGGTTAGGGAACACCCTTGATCTAATCATTACCTTTAGGGGTAATAAGTTCCTTAAGAGTCACCTGGTAGATGAATACTTATCTGATCATAAAATGATTAAGATTTACCTTGATATTATACCTCCTAAACCCTCCAAAAAATCTATCAAATTTAGGAATTTCAAGGGATTAGATCTTGAATCCCTAAGAAGGGACATTAAATCCCTAACTGATAGAGACACAACTTGGGAACATTTATCCCTGGAGGACATGGTAAATTTCTATGATAGGGAACTCACATCACTCATGGATAAACATGCACCTATCAAAGTTGCCAAGGTCACCCAACGCAAACCTGTACCTTGGATGAGTGACCAATTAAAGCTGGAAAGATCTCTCAAGAGGAGGCTTGAGAGAAAAATGAGCAAGACTGGCTCTCAAATTGACAAGGAGCTGTATAACTCCCAGAGGAATAAATACAACTCAATGCTTAAATCTGCTCAATCAGCATATTTTTCCAACCTGGTTGAGGAAAACAAGCATGACCCTAAAAAGCTATTTAGAGTCATTGATACAGTCATGCACAAGAAAAAGGACACACCCATGCCCCAATCTGACTGTGAGATTACTCAAGCTGAGAAGTTCAACACTTTCTTTCTTGAAAAAATAGAGAGAATTCGCCTGGACATTGATAAAGCTCCATCCAGCCAAATTTCGCCACCAGGTGACACTGCAAACAATAGTACTACATGTCTGGAAAGGTTCACACCCTTAACCATTGACGACGTACGGAAATTGGTCAAAAGGTCAGCAAAGAAGTCATGTGACCTGGATCCAATCCCAACCTGGCTCTTACTTGACCTCTTAGAGGACCTCCTACCAATAATTACTTCCATCATAAATAAATCACTGATGGAATCAGCAGTATCGGAAAATATGAAAATAGCCATCATAACACCTCTGCTGAAGAAACTTGGTCTGGAACTGGTTGAAAAAAACTATAGGCCTGTTTCCAACCTAACATTTGTCTCTAAACTAACTGAGAGGGCGGTTGCAGACCAACTAGTCCCCCATCTTGTAAGGAATGGTCTTACTGACAAGTTTCAATCAGCCTACAAAGAATATCACAGCACTGAGACCGCTTTGTTAAAAGTGCAAAATGACATCTTAGGCTGCCTTGACAATAGAAAGGCAGTTATCTTGTTGTTGCTTGACCTTTCCGCTGCCTTTGACACTATTGACCATCAAATCCTTTTGGACAGGCTGAGGGATAGATGCAACGTCACAGGTCATGCACTCTCCTGGATTCGGTCATACCTAAATGACAGAAAGCAATGTGTGAAGGTGGGGATCCATAGATCCTGTCTCAAATCCTTAAAATATGGGGTACCTCAAGGCTCAGTCCTGGGTCCTATACTGTTCACCATTTACATGACACCCCTATCTGATATACTTGCAAAATATGGTCTGAGCTATCACATTTATGCAGATGATACTCAGATCTACATCCCTGTTGACCACGCCTCCCCCCATCATGTGGATATGAGCAGACACAAACTGGAGGAGTGTGTCAGTGAAGTCAGAAACTTCCTCATATCAAACAAGATGAAGATAAATGATGGAAAAACAGAGATGCTCATATGTACTGACAAGTACAATACTTCCACCCATAGCAGTATCCCAACCACAATCAGAGTAGGTGACTCTGATATTGCTCCTAGTCAGTCAGTTGTTGACCTTGGTATCACATTTGACTCCAATATGGACATGAAGGCCCAGATCAGGAAAATGTGTCAGAAAGGCTATTATCACATCAGGAACCTGGCGGCCATCAGACATTGTCTAGACAAGAAAACCGCGGTAACACTTACCCATGCTTTTGTTACATCCACCCTTGACTATGGTAATGGTCTTCTGGCGGGTCTTCCTAAAACTGACATCAGGAAACTGCAATACCTCCAAAACTCTGCAGCACGGGTAGTTGGAAAAATCAGGAAATTTGATCACATTTCAGGAAAATTAAGGGAACTGCACTGGCTTCCCGTTCATGCGAGAATTGATTTTAAAATTCTCCTGTTAACCTGGAAAGCCCTTAATGGTAAGGCTCCGCCTTACTTACGGGATCTACTCCTGATTAAAGAAGGTGAACGCTGTCTAAGATCCAATGATGGCACCCACCTACAGGTACCTAATACCAGGCTAAGGACAGTAGGTGACAGGGCCTTCTCATCTGTAGGTCCACGACTATGGAACTCCTTGCCTACTAATATTAGGACAAGCACGTCAGTCTCCTCGTTTAAGAGTAGGCTGAAAACTCATCTCTTCAGGATGCATGTCCTGAACTCAGCGCTATGAACAGACTTGTCTGGTATCAGCGCTATACAAATTTTATTATTATTATTATTATTATTATTATCTGTGCCTTGCGATACTGTTTTAGTCATGTGACCTTTGACCTTGACACATTGACATTGAATTCAAAATTTGTGTACATGCAAAATCTCACCACCATTAAAAATGAATAAACATTTGTCAATGGCAATAAAGTTATGCTTATCATTGCTGTTTTGTAATGATTGTGAACATTTCTTCATCAGAAAGATCATTTAAATCCTTTTCAAGAGCAGACTTGAGCAGATGATGATTTTGACCAATCAAAATGCATGTTACATATCATATTTGTCCCCATCTTGTTATCTTGATTCTCATTGGTAGATCGAAATAGTCTCCTGAAAATACATCATCTTGCCTACTAATATCTAAAAACTCCACCAGTAGATTCAGAAGGGAAGATCTCATGAACGATGAACTAAGATGATAAATATTTGGCTTGCATGACAACCACAAGTTGTAGTTGTGCACTGTCAGTCAGACATAATGCAGTGACCTTAAGGTCACACATTTTGAGCAGAGCATATCTCAGCAACCTCTTACAGGAGGAACTTCATACTTGGTATTTAGAAATGTCAAAGATTTATTAAATAAGACTATGGTAGGTTTGACAGAGGATCCTGCTTGATAAGATAACAACTGTCTTTGATATGTCAATATAATTTTCTTTGACACCAGTATCCCCTACAGACCACATAATGATACCATTGAAATATTACAATGGTAACAAGATAATAATTTACAAGATATCAATGAATGTCTCATCAAAACTGAATTGGGATCTTCTATGGAAAACCATAACCTGTTTGCTAGTTGCACTTTATCTCATTCGTGTGTTATCATCCAAGTCATCAGAGTTATCAACCCAGGGGTGTATGTTTATTTTCTTTTGGCCAGACCAGTTAACATTCATTCACTGGATATGCATGTCCTGCAAAATGGAACAGATGTAAATCAATTCATACATTATGATGTGATCTTGATAATAAGTACATATATATGCAGCACTATGTCATTAATGGATTCAATTTTTATTTACAGGAGTCAAAAATGATTCCCAAGAAAGCAACACAAAATAATAGCAGCCAAGCTAAAGCCTCATTGAAGGATCTGTGTGCAGATGATAAACGCCGTGTAGCAAATCTTGTCAATGAACTTGCAAAGTATGTGTAATCACTGAAACATAAATTTTGTCTGAACATAGATTTCAGTAATTTTAAGAATCCCAAACATTCGTATTTGTTTAAAAGAGGAAAATTTCTAAACTCAGTAAAAATCAGGTGACAAAAGAAATAATATTTGTGAAGATACATCAAATCAATTTAAATTAAAATTTTGACATTGTGAAATATCCAGATTAGGCCAGGAAAGAGAGTCAACCCAGGCCAAGCTGAACAATGATAAACTAGATTATGAATCTAAAATCAGAGATGTCTTAGAGCAACAGGAAAAGATTCTCATTGAAAGAGAAGGTGGGCATTTTATCTTCAATATCACTTTTAAAAGCTAATGAACAGTATCTTTTCAAAAGTAATGGGTGTATTAAATTTAACTCTGTTGGACTAAAGAAATCATTTTCTTTGAAGCAAATGTATGTTTCGGTAATATATTTAACATTATTTTGGTTCACGTTTTTATATTAGTTGAACAAGATTGAATCTCATCTGTTACCACCATAATATGTCTTCTGCGAACCAAAACAGATACGTGAATTAATGTAAACATTTTGCTTCAAGTCATTCCCAATATAATTTTATACTTTTTGCAGCTGTTCAAATGCAACTGATGGAGTGCCAAAGACTACTTGCCAAATACCAGGAATATATGTTAGAACAGCAGGAGAAACTCTCTGATGTTATCGCTGATGGTGATGCTAAGTCAAAGGTAAAATTATATTGTTGAATTAAAAATGTTGTGCATTTTGTTTAATATCACCGCGTTTGTGACTTACATGCACAAAACTACCAAATTATCCTAATATAATCACATATAGAATGCTAAAAAGCCTTTGTGCATCACATGATTACACATTGAAGATGTATTCAATTTAAATGGAATTATTTTGTATGCATTCAATGTGGAGGCACCATGCATTATATTTCAGTATAATTCTTATTTTTCTTAAGCTATGATTTTATTTAAAATTAAATCTTGGTTCCATACTCAAACCGTTCCTGTATATTTACTTGGTTCAGTGAAAGGCTATTTCAATTGCATAGCTTGTGTGGATTTCAAAAAAAATATGAATCCTTGGTAGGCAATCAAATATTAGAATAAAAAGAAATTCAAATGTGAGTCGTCCACTTCCATTTTAAGGGGATTCAAAAAAATCCATGCACTAATTTTCTTTCCCCCACCGAATGCCAAGAAGGAAAGATTTTCAACATTCAACAAAGTCTTTTTAGATAATTTTTATGATGATCCCTTTAAATAAAGGGATATTGTGAATGACAAAACTATTGACTTCCTCAGTGCCACTTAACAATGCATTCTCAGTTCTCGTCCACTGCATCTGCCACAAGACCAGGCCTTGACATACGCACTGACCCGGTGGCCCGGGGCCACCAGATCCTCTGTTTGGGTCAGTGAATGCTCTGTTGTAGTGGCCCAGTTGGGCAACCATATTTTTGGTCTTTTAGTGGCCCAAACTATCTTGATTTTATTCTAGTCCTTAATAGATAATTGTCTCATATTGTGATCAATGAACTTGTAAATTTTGAACCACCACTCAAACACAAGTCACTGTACAATGTCTTTATTGTATCACACATCCTATTATCCTTAGAGGCTTCAGCAAAACATAACACATAACATTTATTGCCGCCACATTTATCTTACCTAATATATTCATTCACCCCTCCACCACTGAGTACGGTAGAGTATGGTAGAGTACAGTAAAAGTAAGTTACTGTCTCCAAGTGGCGGGCATTATAGTTTTCTCTCAAATCTCCTCCGATTTTATGGGTGATATTTATTCGCATTTTTGTGAATAATTTATGTAACTAGGTCACATTGACCTATTTATAGGCCAGATAGGTCACAATTTCCAAAAATATGCAGAAGCTGATCTAGAACTTGAGTCTCCATCTTTATTTTATATTTTTTTCAGAAATTAACCTGAATATTTTTATAGGTAATATTTGGTTGAGAATATCTTTTGATATTCATTATGTTATTTATATACCTTAGGTTTTTTCATCAGCATTTTTTTAATGACAGCTATTTCAAAATTTAGTTTCTTTCCCACATTTTCATTGTAGAATCTGCAGTCTTTTATGAAACAACATAGTGGCTAAATTAATCCACCAGGTGGTGCCATAAGTTACTATATGCTCCCTTGAACCACTCTTGCCTTGAACTAAAACTAATATATGTTTTCCACAGTAATACAAGAAAAGTGCACAAAATATTTGAATATTTTACTAAACTAGATTCTTGATATGAGAATGTTTAAAACTATTGTTTATGCTAAAAACAAATGAAATGGATCTTATTTGAAAGTTGAAGTAAAATTAGCAGCTAAAAGGTATTGTTGACACTGCATGTTCGCAAAAGGATGTCAAGGAGCATTGCTTCATTCCACTATGCTCAAGATTTTGCTTAAGAATTGCTTGAGAATTGGTTAATGGCCCAATCAAAGCTAAAAAGATTTTTTGTTAAAATCAGGGATCTGGTTTGTGGGGAGACCTGAGACAATGGCCCATCAAAGTTGCAAATATCTCATTCTGATCCATGTCTGAGGAGACAATGGACCCATCTTAATGTTAACATTATTTGTTGTCTTCTTCAATTACTTCACACTCAGTAATCAGTGAAGCAATGAACAGAGTTCAATTTCAATAGATATAGCATATAAATCAATGAAAGAGTCCTTTGTTTCATATATTCATATATTTAAACACAAAATGTAATATATATCATAATTTCTTCCATCATTCATTAAATGGCATTATGTAAAGTGTCAGAAAATTTAGTTATTCTATCAAGGAATTAGTTATTCTATTTAGTTATTCTATCAAGGAATAGTTTTAAATGTTAACTTTCTAAAGCTAAAACCAAACCCACCAGTAATTTTCAGCTTTTTAGCTCTGCTGAGACTTTAGCTCGCAGAGCTTTAGGAGGGGGAAAATGTCAGTCTGTCTGTCCGTCCGTCTGTCAACATTTCTTTAAAAATCTTCTTCTCCAAAACTACCAGTACTACATCTTTCATATGTTATATAGAGGTAGATATATAGTTGAAGATTCAGATTCCTTCAAATCTTAGTGATGTCACCATTGACCTTAGTGCAGTGACCTTGATGTCACAAATTTTGTAAGGAGCATATCTCAGCAACCACTTACAAGAAGAAATTAAATCTTGGTATACAGGAATGTCTTATGTTAAAGCTGTGCCTCGTCATACAATTTTAGTCATGTGACCTTTGACCTTGACACATTGACCTGGAATTCAAAATTTGTGAACATGCCACATCACAACCATCAGAAGTGAATAAAAAACACTTCATATCTGTTATATACTAACACTATGTTTAAAAATCTTCTCCTCCAAAACTACCAGTAAAATTTGTTTCATATTTAATACAGAGGTAGATAGAGAGTTGAAGATTCAGATTCCTTCAAATCTTAGTGATGTCACCATTGACCTTAATGCAGTGACCTTGATGTCACAAATTTTGTAAGGAGTATATCTCAGCAACTACTTATAAGAAGAAATTAAAACTTGGTATACAGAAATGTCTTAGGTCATAGCCATGCCTCATCATACTTTCTTAGTCATGTAACCTTTGACCTTGACACATTGACCTTGAATTAAACATTTGTGAACATGCCACATCACAACCATCAGAAGTGAATAAAAAACACTTCATATCTGTTATATACTAACACTATGTTTAAAAATCTTCTCCTACAAAACTACCAGTAAAATTTGTTTCATATTTAATACAGAGGTAGATAGTGAGTTGAAGATTCAGATTCCTTCAAATCTTAGTGATGTCACCATTGACCTTAATGCAGTGACCTTGATGTCACAAATTTTGTAAGGAGTATATCTCAGCAACTACTTATAAGAAGAAATTAAAACTTGGTATACAGAAATGTCTTAGGTTATAGCCATGCCTCATCATACTTTCTTAGTCATGTGACCTTTGACCTTGACACATTGACCTTGAATTGAAAATTTGTGAGCATGCCACATCATAACCATTAGAAGTGAATTAAATGCACTTCATATCTTTTATATACCAACACTATTTTATACAGAGCTAGATAAAGAGTTGAAGATTCAGATACCTTCAATTCTCAGTGATGTCACCATTGGCCTTAGTGCAATGACCTTGATGTCACAAATTTTGTAAGGAGCATATCTCAGCAACCACTTACAAGAAGAAATTAAATCTTGGTATATTGGAATGTCTTAGGTCATAGCCGTGCCTCGTCATACTTTCTTAGTCATGTGACCTTTGACCTTGACACATTGACCTCAAATTCAAAATTTGTGAACATGCAACATCTCAAGCATTAAAAGTGAATGAAACCTAGTTCATATCTGCTATATATCAACAATTGAGCAGATAGTGATTTTGACCAATCAAAATGCATGTTACATATCAAATTTGGCCCCAACTTGTTATCTTGATTCTCATTGGCTATGTTATTCAAAATGGCAGCCCCCTTGACAACTTAGTGATAGCTATTAGATTTTTGAAAAAATCACAAATTTTGTGCATGAAATATTGCATTGGTAACATGATAATGATTTGCAAAATATTAATGAATGTCTCATCAAAACTGAATTGGGATCTTGTATGGAAAATCATAACCTGGTTGCTTATTGCACTTTATCTCAGTTCATGTGTTTTCATTCAAGTCAGCAGAGCTATCAACCCATGGGGTTATGTTTTAAAAATATTTTGGTCTTTAATAATTTGACATATTTACATCTTTATGGTGACATTATGCTTAAAATAGGAACTTCACGATTGACTTTTGGAACAAAATACTGAATTACAAACATATAACTACATATTTTATATTTCTAGATGATAACAAGTACACCTGACAGGAAAAATAAGCCCAGAGACAAATACAAAGAAGATGATGATGTTCCATTCATACATCCAAATGAACAGGTATTCTGAGTTAATTTATGAAAGTTATTTGTATTTAGATACATTATAGTTATACATACTTGTCTTAAGAATGTGCAACATATAGAATTAAAATGCAGCATTCAGGAAATAACAAGGAGAAAATGAATTAGATATGATATTTATTTATCTTTGGTTTATATATCTTTATGGGCTAATATCTTTTGATGACATAATCATCTCTTCAGTAAAAAATACCCAGTGCAATATTTTGAATGTCTCTGAATAGGAAGCGGGAGATGTTAGGGAGTAAGTTGTAGCTGGTGTAATTTGTGAGGAGAGACTTAGGGGTGTTGTAAAATGTTATTTTTGTATTATTTAATTTTCATTTTATCAACAGACTTATATGAGGAATCATAAACATGTAAAGGAAAACAAATTAAGCTATTCCAAGACCTGAAACTGTCTCAAAAATTATATTGCTGGTGTTCAAGTACTACCTGGTTTGTCTAGCTTATTAATATTTACCCCTCGGCAAATTTCTGGGAGTGTTTTGTCAATGTACTTGTGGATGTTCTTGACCTACATTTCAAAGTCACAGGACCCAATCTCTGAAATTCTTGTGATGTTACAAAGTCGACAACAAATGAAGACAGTGTTACCAAAAACTTAGGACATGGAGGCATCTTATCAATATCTCAGAGTGGTGGACTTGTTGGTGAATTGATCTCTGAAAATAAGATAAGTTGTGAACATGATAAGTTGACAACAAAAAAGATTGCATTGCCAAACTTAGATAATGAATGTATCTCATGAATGTCTTGTTGATTTTTTTCTGAGGCACCTATTTTGAATTTTAGTCATGATGTACCACATTTTGAAGGGATTGGACATGATAACTGAAAATTTTCTTTTCTTTTAGCATTCCAAACTTGGCAGTTATCTTTAACTTAGACAAAATCACAATATATACCTCAATTTAAAGATATTAGGCACAAAAATTGAAATTAAATATTTGACAATTTTTTTCTCAATATTTAATGACCATTTTGTGTTAGGTGAGACCTTGTGATGTACATCAGTGAAAAGATTTTGGCCAGGTGTATTGAATCGTCACTTCTGTTATTTTATTTGAAACATTTCAAAATGGGTGGTGATTTAGTTTTAGGGAGAATGACAGGCATTTTGAACGAACTCTTTTATAACAGCCCTAAATTTCTAGTCCTTCCACTTTTGCTATAAGCCATTTTTAATAAGGATTCTATATTCAAGAATATATTTGTATGTTATAATTTTAAAAACCTGTCTCAAAATGGAGCTGTTCTTACTGGAATGATGACTTGGTGTAGCTTTTAATAGAGAGTTCCTGGAGGAATATAGCCCAGTGCCAGGATCGATATTTACCTCACTGTCCTTACATAACAGCCTCTGTGGGCCAAACTGACATGTTTTATTTATGTGCAGCCATCCATACATATGGTATCCTAATGACAGATTATCACAAGGTGTGCAGCTCTTCTGATAGATTACTAAAGCACTTATACCACTTTGACCGGGTCTTGTGGAGAAAAAAAAACAACAGAAAAAAGGGCCAAATGCATGGTGTTGGTAAAATCTATGGTGTCTAATAGGGTTGGCTTGTGCAGTGGGACTGTTTCATGGGAGGCAGCATTTAGAGTGGATGTTTTGGGCCAGTATGGGATGCCATCCATCCAGGCATGACAGCCCATCCATATCAGGGTGGGCACGGCGGGCTGACAGTGTCTCGTGTGAGACTTCACCATTGATGGGGCCACACTGCCTGCCAGGAAACGTGCCAGTCACAATACCAACCCATATAAAGGATTACCTCCTCCACTGCTCTGACACGCAATCCACAACATGGAGATATGCATATTGGGCAGACCTTCCTCCGCCGGGACAACATACCAACCCGACATACCAACCCGGCATACCAACTGGGGCTTATTTTCCTGCATAGCAGGCAGTGTTATATAGAAACAAGGTTTTTTTTATGGATTCAAGAATGATAAATGCAAGAGAAATATTAATCAAAATGCAGTCTATGTTTGTTACGTGAAACAAAAATCCTCACACATTTTGTAATGTATCTCAGGAACATGTTTTATCTGATAGATACAATATCAGCATGCATATTATAGAAATATAATGTTATAATATGTTAAGACATAAAAGAGTTAATTTATGTATATTTTTATATCAGAAGTTATATTTCAGAAATAAGAGCTTGCCTAATACTATTGCCACAATATCTTTACAAGATTTATGAAAAAAATGATTACAAATGTAGATTCCAATTCTGCTGCGGATGCTTGTTGATGCCAGAGGGCCTCGCAGTCATCCCTTACCCAGACTGGTGCATTGACAAAACTAGGCCTGCTGCTGCAATAAGCACTAGATGGCTCTAGTCTGATGAATGTTTCATCACACAGCATGATGTAATGTGATATAAATACTTCCACGAGTGGAAAGGTGTTTGTGTTCATGACAACTGAGTGCATCATACATTTCTATCTGGCACATTTGTTTATCTTAGTATCTTATAAAATTATGTTCCAAATACATTTCTAGTTAGTCACATTTGTTCATTTGAATTCCAGTATTACAGATGTAAGTGTACAAAAATATCAACACTTTAGTAGAGGCCCTTAACTCTTTTTTTGGACATTGTGCAAAGTGAAAGAAGATATGTGGTTAAATTCTATTTGTAAATTGGAATTTATTGGATAGTTGGAGTTGATGGATGAGTTTGGTGTGTAGTTTGCATGTAGGTATCCATTTGGTTTGACCCTGATGGACCAGCAACGGGGACAGACCCAGCAGTGCTCAAATTGGGCCGAGGCAGGGCAGCCATTTAGGCATGAAATCAGCGGGTGGGTTGTGGGGGCTATTCTATTGGCTATTGATTGGTGATTGGTCAGCTGGACACAGACGAGCGTCTGGCCCTGTAGCCGGGGTCGTCCGGAAGCCTGTCAAGCGTCTACGGGCAGCATTAGGTGGTATGCTCATTTCCGGTGTGAGACCTTGGAGCGTGCTCACCTCCCCACAATGCTCCACAACAACCCCCTCATTTCCACCCAGCCAGACACGCCGTAGTCACATTGTCCAACCCCACACAACCAATGAAACAAAATCACCACCATCCCACCATGCTTAACATGGGTCCTATTTTTGCTGGGTAAAAGGATTTTTATTGATTTGACTTATTAGCAAGGGGCAATGGTGAAAGCTATCAGTCAGGAAGCACTAATACATGATGAATTCACTGTCACACACATCAGTATGGGTACCCTCTCAGCACAACTCTCATCCATCTACTTGCTCCTATATCTTCCAGTTTATCCTCTTCTTTGCTTGTAGTCCTAGTCATCATATTTTTGCATACAGTAGAAATCTCCTGTGATAGTACACAATGCAATTTACACAAATAAAATGTAGAAAGTTATCCTGCAATTGAAAGCACTGCTTCTAACATGGACAATGATTTTTTATTGTATGGTTCCATTGAGCATTAAATGGATGGATTAATTTGTGATAATATTGGGTAAATACCTTTATTTATCATTTAAAACGCAATTAAAATCGATCCACTACGTCCGATATATATATATATGTGAAAGCATATATATATATATATATATATATATATATATATATATATATATATATATATATATATATATATATATATATATATATATATATATATATATATATATATATATATATATATATATATATTTATAAAATGCTCAATGGAACCACACAATAAAAAATTTATATATATATACATATATACAATTTGAATTGTCATGTCCAAGTTTATGGGCATAAGTTTATTTAACTTAAAATTGACAAGGGAAAGTCATACATTGATATTGTCAGTATTTACAAAGTGAGCTCATAAAGGGTGTTCATAAAAGTAAGCTCATAAAGGGTGTTCATAAAAGTAAGCTCATAAAGGGTGTTCATAAAAGTAAGCTCATAAAGGGTGTTTTATCCAAAGTCATAAATTAAGTATTGCAGCAACTTTATGTATTGACCATGAGCCTGAGAGTTTTAGGTATCCAATGTTGTATAAATATGATATATTTTCCCATACAAGATCTTAAAAAAGCATCAGAAAAGGGCAGTGTCTGTACAAACAGTATACTGCAAATGCAGCACAGGACAGGAAGGACAGACACACAGAATACAGAAATAAGCTTAGCATTGATCTTAAAAAGCTGAGGAAGATTATTATAATAACATTTTTAGTGACATTAAAATATCTGTCAAAGAGCTATGAGATACTTTCTGACCTATAAAAACCCAGAAAAAAAGGGGAAATAATCTTATTTTCAATGGAAAAGCAATAAGCGATGACAAGGACTTTTCAAATGCCTTTAACAACTACTTTTTCATCATTGGAGTAAAGCTGGCTAATGATATTCAGCCACAGAAAGACAGGTACAGAAAATACTTGGGGGAACAAATTGTAAACTCCATTTTCCTCTCTGAAGCCAGTAGAGAAGAATTAGTCAAGATGATTAACAAGCTCAAAAGTAGTAAATCTCCTGGAAGGAATGAAATGCCACCACAAATTGTTAAAACTTGTTGCTTTGAGATGTGTATACCATTACTGACTATAATTAACAGGTCACTTGGAGAAGCTTCCCTGATACACTCAGGTCGCAAAAGTAATACCAATATACAAAAAAATGAAAATTTTCTAACCTGACAACTTTAGACCTATTTTTTTATTGGAAAAAGATATGAACAGCAGACTTTTTAAGTTTCTTACTAGACACAAACTTCTCTATAAATATCTTGCTCTTATGAATATAATGGATAACATCAGGAACTATCTGGATGGAAAGGAGAATGTTGTGTGAATATATCTAGATCCAGCCAAAGCATTTGATACCGTCCAACATGAAATTCTTTTGGGCAAACTCCAACCATGGTTACCACGATTCAGGGAAATGTCAGGGAAAATTTTTTTTTTCAAGGTCAGGGAAAAGTCAGGGAATTTTGATTATGATCAGGGAAAATTGAAAATTTTGAAAAAGTTATGGAAAAGTCAGGGAAAATTGATCCAATCTGGCTGTTAGCTTGTACACTTAGCTTTTCAAGGTGTTGGGCCCTCATTACCTGGAGAAGAAGCTCATTGACATCTCTGTCTCACCTCAGACAAAGTTTAACTTGTGTGTATCCTTTCCTGCTTAGCATGATGGATGGTACTCTGCACAGTTGAAGTTTCAGCACTAGAGGTTGGTGTTACCATGAACTACATTGTATGGCTATGGCTGTCTTTAATCACAAACTACAACATGAGATGTTATTTATGTGGGGGTTATTTTATTTAAATAAGTGATTCTCTGTGTTTACAGGTAAAGGACCGAAAGGGCCTGAGCAACCCTTGCTTCCCTAGCTCTTATATGATGGTTTGGCCCAAATGATTCAGAGGGCTGAGGGCCTGAAGTACAGACTTAAAATTTAATGTCAGCCAGATTACTGGGTCATAAAGGCCAAAGCAATCATATCTGCACAGTAGTCCTGTTACAAATTGGCTCGAGTACCAGTTTCTGCTGAAGATTATTGTGTTTTGAGACACAGACTTTTAGATATCAGTTTTCCCCTTACTTAATTTGAGACACAGACTTTTAGATATCAGTTTTCCCCTTACTTAATTTTTTTCTTAAGTTCTAATTTTTTCAATAATTGTGGCAAGGATTGTTGGTATATCAAAAAGAAAAAAATGTCTCTCTGTAACAGCCCTACTTACGGTGTGTATTTGGTAACATAGACCATTGCGACATTCTCCATTTTTTCCCATCAGCAAATTAGTGAATTTGTATACACTATAATCAGGATAATATTGATTAATTCACTATATCTTAACCCTTTTGAAAAAAAGACAAAGAAAGGTTTTGTCTGTATTTGTCAAATGCTCACTGTACACTAGCCCGTTTTTTCATACTAGGGTACATGCAGTCCATTTTTGAAAAAGTGGACTGGCACATCTGTTTTCACAAAACTGACTGTACAAGTGTCAATTCAACAATAAAAGGGAGGAAATAGTACCCTATCATACCTGGATGTAAACGTCAATACAGGATTCATGTGAAGTCACAGAGCCAATGTTCAGAAGCCAGCTAGATCAGTCTGGTTTTATGTAATTTTCTATCTGATTCCTGTTTTGATACTGTGACGAAGGGATATTAGAATTAAGGTTTGAATGTATGTTGACATATACAGTCATCTATGAATTGGTTCTGTAAAGGGTGGTTGGAGGCCATTTAAAAGTGATTGCTTGTCGCTCATTATTTCAGTCAGGGAAAATTAAGTTGAGTCAGGGAAAAGTTAGGGAATTTTATCTTGAAGCTTCTGTGGTAACCATGTCCAACACCTTGTTGTCAGAGGGATAGCAAACCAATGGTTTAGTAGCTTTATATCTGGCAGGAAACAATTTGTCAGTGTAAATGGCCAAAACTCAGAATTAAGAAATGTCACAACAGGTGTCCCCAAGGCTCGGTATTTGGACCTCTAATATTCTTTATCTGTATGAATGATATCGTAAATGCTATTTCTATTAATAATAGTCAGCTGGCTCTATTTGCTGATGACACAAACCTTTTCTAGGTTAATAAAAATATGTTAGCACTCAGGCAAGATGCAGATAAAACATTGCAAGATTTGAGTGTATGGTTTGCATGCATCAAACTTACACTCAGTATCGATAAAACTCAATACAATATTTTCTTGACAAAAGAAAAACTGTACCAGCCTACTGGAATACCCTACAAACTCAAGGATATACTATCCACAGAGCTACAGAAGCAAAGTATCTTCAAGTTGGTATCATACTCGATGAAAAACTAGCTTGGAATGCCCATGTCAACTCCCTTGTCATGACACTCAGAAAATGGCCATGCTCCAGGTAGAATTATTTTGAAAAATCTGTATGACATGAGGTGGGATACATCAACTTTACATGTTCACAAAAGTCTAAATTCTCTAAAAGTTAATGATGTCTTCAAAATGTGACTGGTTCAAATAGTATATAAGTCACTCAATCATATGCTACCAGACATTTTTCACCACTATTTCATGAAATGAAATGAACTCCATAATCATAATACCTCAAACAATCAGAATCTTGATGTACCCAAGACTCGTAGCAATTTGGGCAAAGACACCCTTAAAGTTAAAGGGGCAATATTTTATAATGAGTTACCTGCAATCATTACTAAGAAACCCACATATAAGTCCTTCACCAAAGCAGTAAAAAATACTACTTTAAGTTTTATGTGTAATTGCCCTTGACCAATGAGAAATAGGTTTAATATGTATATATATTTGTTTATTTTTTATTATACAACAAACTCCCTTCTATGATCATATTATTGTTATTACATTATCTTTTTTTTATCACTGCATCTTATGAACTTGCCTCTATCGCCACCATTGTTAATCAACCAATATGTATCTGTTAATTTTGCAACGTAACGTAAGCATGTATTTGTAAAGGGTTGCCAGCTTAGTTAGGCATTAGCCTGTCTTGGCAACTTTCTGATTCATATTTCTGGATAAGATAAATGAATTATCATCATATATAATTCATATATATTTTACACAATGACATTATTCTATATTTTATGATATCATAAAATAGTCATTTTGTGACATAATTTCACCTTTCAGTGCTTCCATGATGTCACTTCAGCAGAGGATAGTCTCAATAATTGAGAGTATTAAGGTATATAGACTATCAATTAGGATCAATATTGAAATTACCTTTTACATGTTAGATATTGATGGCATACAGATTTATAGTACAGTTATTTATCAAATAAGATTTTGTAATTGATGCATAATACATTTGAGGGATATTTGTGTAATGTTTTTGTGATATCATTGTCAGTATATTTGTTGAAAATGTTTAGTACATTTGTACACCATGTTCTACTCTATACCATCAAAAGACATCTGTTACACACATAATGTTTTAAAACATAATTGCCTTGGGATATATTATAAACATTCAATAACAATTCATTTTTTCAGTGATCCCATCAAATTTATATAATGATAACAAGACAACAATTTGTTTCAGAGCGAATAAAAATATGTAAGGAATGACAGATGGCAAATATCTTTATACATACCAGTTGTACAATATCTTGTTTATTGAAGGATATCTGAGCACTGTCAGGATATTGACTACAGTTAGCAGAAGTGAAAGACATTAACATCGTCTATTGTTCTTGTGATGTGATTATGACATCATTTTTTGTACCAATGATATCATTTTATGTACCAAAATAACAAAGTTTGGTCTCTTGGACCATTAATGTTTTACCCAAATACCTTATTTGGAATATTAAATTAACATGGGTATACATTTTAATATAGCTCTTTAGTCTGCTCATATGGCAGTGGGTAAGGGTTGTGGGTTTGATTCTCAGCCATGCCAATATTGCATTCATTTGACAACTTCTTATATGAGCTAAAGTCTATGCATGAAGGGTTAATCTATTTTCTTTGTAAATCTGTGACTGGATGGATTGCCATATCAAGCCACAACTATGAATTGACATTTTAGTGAGCCTAAATCTGTGACTGGGTGGGATGTCATGTCAAGGACCTGCAAAATGAAAATTCAGTGAGGCAGGACTTTGACATATAACCACAAATTGATTTTATATAACTTTTTTAATCACTTTTTCTTTAACAAATGATGTGCGAATAAAGATATTATTATTATATCTGCTACAAGTAAGTCTCATCATGAAATGACTGAAATAATTTTAAAAGTGGCAAAAAAACCAGAATAACCAAGTTAGTCTGCAGATAGACTAGCCCATGATATACAAATTGGTTATTCCTTGCAATCAGTTGAATTCAGATGTGTTGTCATTCAACCCCACAAATAAGATGACAGGGAAAAAATAAATTATATTATGCATGTTTGTTTTGAAAATATAATTCTGGAAATATACTAAATGATCCCCTGAGAATTTAATTTCAAACTTGTCAAATTAGGGAAATGGCATCATTTTAAGTTATCATTTTCCTTCATAACTAATGATACTGACACTGAAACCTGCAAACCTGTGCTATCTGATGTCAGTATAATGGTTTGTTTTCTTCATGCTCATGAAAAATAGTTCTAAAATGATTTTTGACATCTTAATGAATTTGAATCCACTCTTGTAAATTAACAAAAGTATGTGTTAATAACATTGTAATTGCTGACACATTTGACCTGTAGGGGCAGAACACCTGTATTGTATGTACAAATGTATGTGAATGGCACTGTTATTAAACTGTGTATAATGAACAACCAAGCCAAGATCACTTTACATCATCCTGTTGTATATGTTTCTAGGTATTTAGTTTCTGTTTTCTCATTGCAAAGTATTTGGTGTATTTCTAATAGCAATAATACTGGTCTGCAAGAAAGACTACACGTTTGTATAAAGTTCTGCGTCAGACCCTTTAGATCTAAATTTGAAACTGTGGCTAAAATTTCTGAGATAAATGCCTGTAATAAGCTTTTATTTTGAATTACAATTTTGATGAAATAGCAGCAGTTATACAAGATATGTGTGACCCATAATGACCATATTGTTTGTACAAGATAAATGAGTAGCCCTGCGTCACATTTGTATTTGTGTTATGAGACAATTTTTTAGGTACCCGTTTGAAAGAATTTAGTCTATTAGTATGATTCATCTCAATAATAACCCAGCTGTGATTTTAATAATAGCACCCTAAATGTAGGAAAGCGATATTTTAATGTTATCAATTTGGATGTTTGCATTTATTTTTCAGAATACATGCAGATAATATTTTTTAAGGAAACTAAAATAATTGTATGATGTACATTTATATGGTTTTCCATTTTAGCAGGTAGAATTTCATGCATACTTTATTGAATTCAAGACACAATGATTTTGTGAAAATAACTTGCAGAATTTAAAATAAGTCATGAACGAATATAATATCACAATTTGTGATGGAATACAGATTTTAATATCACCCAAGGTAATTTGACCTGATTTCATCATTCTGTATTGTTTCTTGTAACGTGATATTATAGAAATGGATACAATGCTGTAACTATTGTAACATGGCAGATCAGATTTACGTTATCCCACACCAGGTTGTATGGGCCTTACCCCCAGATATGCTGCTCTCTCCGGCTTCAGTATCTTGCATATAGTGGCTTGTATTGCATGCCAGAAGATACTTGCTTTGTCTATGTGCCTCACCTTACTTTATTATTACAACTGAGGATGGTGGGCTGAATCACACATGGTTGCATTGTGGTGCCTAGATATCGTATGAGAGAAGAAACATTGCCATGCCGCAAGGGTCACGTTACATTGTCTTAAGCATTTATGACTTTTTGTCAATGTTTTTTTTTTTACGAAAGATAAACCAGGAGTATTAACAATATAAAATGTAGCACTTAATTTGTATATCAGTTGAGTTAAAATAAGGAAGATATCCTCATGGAAAATATTTGATAATCAGTCAAACTGGGAAACAGCAGAAGTCATATTTCATGTGTTCTCTATACATATGCAAATTCAGTGGAGACAGACCAGTCTGGCACGTAACATCCTGGAGCCATCCATGTCTGACACCAAAATAGGCCCTAAAGTATTATATCTGCATATTGATATTATTATATTTTAATAATCCAGGGTGATATAGGCCAAAAATTGAAGAATAATGATAAATTTTGACTGAAAGTCTGATTTTAAATCATTTTATGAATCAATCAAGAATGATACTGCCAGATTTTTGAGGAACTGGAAAGTAACTTCCAGTACATCGAGGAACTGGAAAGTAACTTCCAGTACATCGAAGTAATCACTCTATCTGTATAGTGTTCATTTGTTTGTTTGTCTATTAGTTCTGTTACTTCAACTTTCCTCTCTCCTTTGTCCATTTGTTCATCTGCTTCAATGTCACTGTGTTCTGTAAAACTAGGTTTATTTATATATGAGGCATCTGAGCTCCAATGATATTATGAGTTATAGTTGCCAATAAGTAAGATATTTTATGCCAAATGTATTTGAGCAATGGCATGTTTCGATCAGTTGAGGTCATTAAATGATTTATTTTGACATTTTACAAAACCTCGGACCAATCTGAATTATCTGATGATTTATTTTGACAAAACATAAGAATGTCATAAGATTGACTTGATGTTAACACATTGTGTGAATTTATCTCCTGGTGCTGTTATTTTTTCTGTGCAGTGCTGCCACTATATGAAAAAAGATTCCCCACAAGGAAGATCCCTGCCAAGGGTAAATTCAGATCATGTATGAACACCAAGTCATTATTTTTTTGAACATTCCAAAATTCGGTCTCAAACATTTCCATGTATATTTAATCTATGTTTTTATACTTGCATATCCTTGAATGTTCTAGAAGTGGTGTTTCTTGCAGCCATTGACAGATCCTTTGAACTTTGTTTGTACATTATATAAGGTTTCATAATATCAGGGACATTAAGGGGATGTTAGATGAAACAGATCCTAGGCGCCCCTAGGATTATCTGACAATGGTCTGGGAATACAATTTTTTTTATAATACTATTGATCTATATTTGAACCATCAGTGCTAAAAATAGCCTCTGACAATGGTATTAAAAGCAGTGTTATATACTGGGTAAAGGTATTTATCTAAGAAGCAGCTTATACAGTGTGTCCCCCTCCATGGAAACTTGGATGTACAATGAAGCCAATAACAATTTGGGAGGAAATGACAATGTGTGGTGTTATACAAAGCGCACAATAGACTATGTTTGTTGCTATCTGTATTCATGCCACTGGCATTGGGATGGGGACTTGAAATTTAACAAGTGCACTTAACAGAATTACAATACAGAGTAAAAAACCTTCATCATACGTTCAGATATCAACCATTGCAGTCTGCCTGTAGCTTTACTGATGGCACTACAGATCACCACAGTACCATTTGTGACATTTGTCACAAGGTATCAAGTTTTATTAGTAGCACACAAACTATGGTTTGGGGCTTTGTATGTATGCATGTATTGAACATATTTCAGTTATAGAAACAAGTTTAACATGTGTCTCCTGAAATTGTACTCTAAATATAGATTTTGACATATTCTCTCCAAATGTGACCAAGACCTTTGACTTTCCACTATATCTCATTGCCACCATTCAGGTCATAGATGTGGACAGACAGGCAAAAGAAAAGAAAAAAGTCATGTGATGGACAATACCAATCGGCACTTAGTGGCCAAGAAATAAGAAATAAACTTTTTGATTGAAGGTCCTTTGAGTTTTACTGGGTAAGCACATTTAGAAATGAAGGGCCCTGTTGGATAATTTCTTATATAAAGGCTTAAGGGAGATAAATGCATTCCTTGGAATACATATAGTCTCTAATATGCTACTCTGGTTTATGTTATTATAGAATCTCCTCAAATCTTTAATTAACTTTGTTGTTTTCAGCATTACGATCAAGAGAAATATTCCATTTATTGCCATTTAAGTATGTGAAAGTTTATACTACCATGAACATATTGTTGGCTAATACTTTTAAGATATGCAAGGCTCTGAATCATTCTCTTTGTGTAATATTAAAACATTAAAATCTGATGTTAAAGATTAGAAAAGATTAAAGATATCAAACATTCCACATCTCCCAATTGTGATTTTATTAATGTTTATGATCGGCTTTCTTGATCTATCAGAAATATATCAAACAAGCACACACACACATACACACACACACACACACACACACACACACACACACACACATATGCACATGGGTAAAAAAAGAAATAAATGCATCAGTAAGTCCACACCACATAATAGGTTTTTTTTAAAGAAATCTTTCTTGTGTAAATAGCAGGTGAATGGTAATTATAGGATACATACCAAGGCGTTTGATGACTTTGATAAATAAATGTGGTTGAGAATTCCCTCAGATGTGTTTTAGCTCTCAATTCTGGGGTTTAAAGGATGACAGACCCTGAGCTTGAGACAACCTGGCTATTCTACCTCCCTGGGTTTTGTAATCAGATGGCTTGCCCAGGGACCTACCCACTTTATGCTCTCCAAATATAAGGGCCGGGATGGAGCATATACAGAAATGTGAAATAAACATGGTCACCCAAGTCACTCTATATGTGACAATAACAAGGGCTGGTATTCATTGATTTAGTTGGTGAGTTGAGGGTTGATCAATAGTAATGATGAAATTGTGAGAGTCTGCCCACATCACCTCCATGTACCTGTACCACAAATTGCTAAAAGAAGAGACAAGAATCTATGTGGATAACTTCTACCTTTATTCCATTTATTGCCATTTAAGTATGTGAAAAGTGTCATATTAAGAATCATACCCTTTCTGAAATTATAATATTGGACTGTGAGTTAACTTTTTAGCTCTGCTGAGACTTTAGCTTGCAGAGCTTCAGGAATGGGGAAAAAGTCTGTCTGTCCATCTGTCCGTCCGTCCGTCTGTCAACATTTCTTTAAAAATCTTCTTCTCCAAAACTACCAGTACTATTTCTTTCATATTTTATATAGAGGTAGATATAGAGGTGAAGATTCAGATTCCTTCAAATCTTAGTGATGTCACCATTGACCTTAGTGCAGTGACCTTGATGTCACAAATTTTGTACTGAGCATATCTCAGCAACCACTTATCAGAGGAAATTGAAACTTGGTATACAGAAATGTCCTATGTCAAAGCTGTGCCTTGTCATACAATTTTAGTCATGTGACCTTTGACCTTGACACATTGACCTTGAATTCAAAATTTGTGAACATGCCACATCACAACCATCAGAAGTGAATAAAAAGCACTTCAAATCTGTTATATTGACCTTAGTGCAGTGACCTTGATGTCACAAATTTTGTAATGAGCATATCTCAGCAACCACTTATAAGAAGAAATTAAAACTTGGTATACAGCAATGTCTTAGGTCATAGCCATACCTCGTCATACTTTCTTAGTCATGTGACCTTTGACCTTGACACATTTACCTTGAATTCAAAATTTGTGAACATGCAACATCTCAACCATTAAAAGTGAATAAAAACTTGTTCATATCTGCTATATATCAACTCTGTCGAACACTATATACATTTTATTCAGATTTGACCTTTGACCTTGATACTGTGACCTTGACCTTTGTATTATTGTGAAGGCCATAGGTCATGAATGATGAACTGGAGACACTAAATATCTTATGTATCAACACTATTTTTTTTTTAAAAACATCTCCGAAACTATTGGTAATATATGTTTCAAATTTAATACATAGGTAGATATTGAGGTGAATATTCAGATTCCTTCAAATCTTAGTGATGTCACTATTGACCTATGTGCAGTGACCTCAAGGTCGAAAATTTTGTAGCATATCTCAGCAACCACTTATTAGAGGAAATTAAAACTTGTATACAGAAATGTCTTAGGTCATAGCTGTGCCTCGTCATACTTTCTGAGTCATGTGACCTTTGACGTTGACACATTGACCTTGAATTCAAAATTTCAACTTGAGCAGATGATTTTGACCAATCAAAATGCATGTTACATATCAAATTTGGCCCTAACTTGTTATCTTGATTCTCATTGGATATGTTATTCAAAATGGCAGCCTCCTTGATAACTTAGTGATAGCTATTAGATTTTTGAAAAAATCATGACAAAATGGAAAAAGAACTGAGCCTAATGGAAAATAGATAGAATTAGACCTCTGAAAATACAACATCTTGCCTACTTTGGGATCTTGCATGGAAAATCATAACCTGGTTGCTTGTTGTACTTAATCTCAGTTCATGTGTTTTCATTCAAGTCAGCAGAGCTATCAACCCATGTGGTTATTTTTAAATTCTCCATATTGAATTGATATATGTTTGAAGTGAATATGATAGTACCAAACCATTTGAAACTATCCTTTTCATATGTGCTGACTTTGTCAGTATAGCTTTTGCAGTGATAAGGGAAATTTCTCATTCTTCAGTTAAACTACATCTTCTCCTCTGAAACTTCTGTATGGATTTCTTTGCTTTTTGTATGTGAGGTGAAATATTGCTCATAGCTGAATTCTATCAATTTCCCATGAGGGTCTATTTTTTTCCAATTTGTTTAAAACTGTTTCTGATTTTTACACCTCTGCAAATTTTGTTGCAGAGGTATTGTTGGAACTTGCACTGGCTAGGTGTCTGGGCATCTATCCTTTTTGTGGCATCATGTAAACTTTGTTCACAAATAAAGATAGCATCTAACCATTCTAAATTCCTCCACATTTATTTTCCTGCCCCTCTATGTGCTCACCACAGTAAATTATTGGCCAATCAGAATTCAACAAATTTTGACACTTATGTTTGTGTTAATTGGCTTACCATTCATGTTTGCTATCTGTTCAATTTGACCTCATACATTGAGCCAGGATTGTGGTGGTGAGTGTTATTTAAAAAAAATTTTAGGCCGCAATTTATGACAATTATAAAATTTATAGATTTTAAAGTTCCATAAACTAGTCTGGTTCAGATACTCACTTCATTTCCATATATCCCAAATAATTGCAATGAATATATTAATGAGTATATCTAGCAATTAGAACTTGATTGAGCTTAGTCTCATACCCGACCCAAATCTTGATTGGGTATGGACCATTGAGAGTACGTCTGTGATTTATCAGAATCTGAGTGTGTTAGATTTCTATTCATTGGCTTTCAGTTCTGGCCAACCAATCTGTGAGTGTACTTGTATAAGTGAAGACTAATTAACCAATCAGTCAAAGGCATAAGGTGTTCAAATTGCCAACCAATCAAAACAATCTGCCTTGATTGGGGCAGATTAGGGCTGTGTGCAGTGGCCTGTATCGGTCTCTATACCTGCTTGGAGGATGGAGACAGAACCCTGTCCAGACTGGGCTTCCTGCTTGGAGGATGGAAACAGAACCCTGTCCAGACTGGGCTTCCTGCTTGGAGGATGGAGACAGAACCCTGTCCAGACTGGGCTTCCTGCTTGGAGGATTGATACAGAACCCAGTCCAGACTGGGCTTCCTGCTTGGAGGATTGAGACAGAACCCTGTCCAGACTGGGCTTCCTGCTTGGAGGATGGAGACAGAACCCTGTCCAGACTGGGCTTCCTGCTTGGAGGATGGAGACAGAACCCTGTCCAGACTGGGCTTCCTGCTTGGAGGATTGAGACAGAACCCTGTCCAGACTGGGCTTCCTGCTTGGAGGATTGAGACAGAATCCTGTCCAGACTGGGCTTCCTGCTTGGAGGATGGAGACAGAACCCTGTCCAGACTGGGCTTCCTGCTTGGAGGATGGAGACAGAACCCTGTCCAGACTGGGCTTCCTGCTTGGAGGATGGAGACAGAACCCTGTCCAGACTGGGCTTCCTGCTTGGAGGATTGATACAGAACCCAGTCCAGACTGGGCTTCCTGCTTGGAGGATTGAGACAGAACCCTGTCCAGACTGGGCTTCCTGCTTGGAGGATTGAGACAGAACCCTGTCCAGACTGGGCTTCCTGCTTGGAGGATTGAGACAGAACCCTGTCCAGACTGGGCTTCCTGCTTGGAGGATTGAGACAGAACCCTGTCCAGACTGGGCTTCCTGCTTGGAGGATGGAAACAGAACCCTGTCCAGACTGGGCTTCCTGCTTGGAGGATTGAAACAGAACCCTGTCCAGACTGGGCTTCCTGCTTGGAGGATTGAGACAGAACCCTGTCCAGACTGGGCTTCCTGCTTGGAGGATTGAAACAGAACCCTGTCCAGACTGGGCTTCACTCCCTTCCCTCCCTGGTCACTGACCCACGCATATGAGGGTCCAGTGAGCAGACATGGAGCAGACCGCTTAATTAACCAGCCGTTTGCTGAGAACAAAAGGCACTGGCCTGACTGTCCCAGCAGTTGACATTAAAGTTGTTTGCTCTACTGACTGGGAAAGTCAGTGGGTGGGACCAAATTTATAAGATACATATAAGAAATAACTTTAAGATCGGGAAGTTTGCAAAATGATACAAGTTTATACGCCATACCAGTCCCATTGTGGACCTTCACAGCATTAAAAGGTTGACCAAGGATGGAAACATTGAGCATGAGAACAGTCTAATAGAGAATAGAAGCTAAGATGGAGGTTGTGTGATATACAGAGATCTTGATAGATTTTATGTGTTACATGTGCATTGGTAAGGAGAGAAGGTACACATGCCTTGGTAACCAGGCAAGAATCGCACAAGTAACATGATTTGTCAGGCATGTTTATTATAAAACTGATACCCCCTCAAGGAATCTCTAATGTTGCTAGGTCGTTCTTGTACACTGTATTTTACCTGTAATATAATATTCCAAATACATTCACCTTGGGTACTCAAATACACAGGAAGAATTCACTGAGTGGAACAAAAGAGACTACTAAGATTTTATTCAGCAATTTGATCAAAAGGTAGAGATAGTGAAGAAAACAGAATAGACCAGTCAGATGACAGGCCATTCTATTGATGATATTGGAATAATAAAATGTTGATAAACATATACATATTTGTTGTAAGCATGAGGCTGGGCAACTTGACTCCAGAAAAAAACTGAAAAGAATGGTAAAATAAATCCATTATCAGGGAAGAAAAAAAGTCTGATTAATTATTACATATCAAGTAGTAATGTCTGAGGAGTTGCTGTGTGACGTAGGTCCTCAAATCCTTGAAAAAAAGGACCTTAAGCATCTTGGGGTGTGTGTGTTTATATATATATATATATATATATATATATATATTGAAAGAGATATTGCTTACATAGCACTGCATGTTAAATCTATTTCATGTTACTTTCCTGATATCAAAGAAGGACCTTTCTTGCACATGTCCGCATGATTTGGGAATGTTGTTTGTGGTAGGAATTGCATGCACCTGCATCATGCCTATATGCTATCTGAAATCTACTCACCAAGATTCCAAAGTGTATCTTATCACATTCAGAAATAAAAATGTTACTCTCATATGAGAAGACATCTGTTTTTAGGAATAAAAACTGATTAAGACGTGGAATATCATATGTCTGTCTAATTAAGTTGATGTCAGTCGGAATGAAAGGTGTCAAGTGGCACAGAATAGAGCAGTTACACATTTGTATTTTCAGCAAATATGGATGGCATTGGTCTTTGAGATCAATATTAGCTTTCGCATTTTATCAAAGAGAGAAATATTACCTTTCTGGCAAAAAATTGTTTTGCTGTACTGGCTAGAGTTAATCATACACCTTGAAAGATTACTTCTGATTTTCACCACTAAACCCATGTTGTAATATCACCCAGGCCTCTTTTGTTCTGCTCATTGAATTCTGCCTGTCCATATATATATGTCCAAGATAATGTGATCATTTTCAATATTTTGATTAGCTCCCACTGCCCGCGCTGCATACGAGCTATGGTATTGGGCTTAATCTGTGTGTCTGTGAACAGAAACTTTGACATTTTGCAGTATCTTATCAACTATTTGAGATACAGGTTCTAAGAAAATGTCTAAGGCTATAATTAGGTGTTTAGAATTGATGATCATTAGTTTAGTCAACTAATACAGTGTCAAATGGCAAGGTACAGCAAAATTCTTGTTTTGAGTGGAATAAACATAAGGAATTATGTATTATATGTTAATCCTGAGGAAATCCTGAGAGAAATCTGAGGTGGATGAAACAAACAAGAATGACATAGGCATTATATATCGAGGCATTGAGAGCAATCATATAATATTTAAAATGCTTACGTACAATAGCTCTACACTGAAATGAGTAGCAAGAGATGTTTGCAAAATGCATTGTCAGGGATTAATAGATATCATAATATAGAAGTTGAAGTTGAAGGCTGTATGATGCAAGAATATTAAGAATAACAGTCATGTTTTCAGTTTGATGTAGGTAAATGAAGAAAAGAGTGAAGTTTTCAGTTTGATGCGAGTTAATGAAGAATAAGAGGGTAAAGTTTTCAGTTTGATGCAAGAAAATCAAGAATAAGAGAGTAAAGTTTTCAGTTTGACGTGAGTAGAGAAGAAAAAGAATCAATTTTAAGTTTGGTGCAAGTAAATCAAGAATAAGAGGGTAAAGTTTTCAGTTTTATGTGAGTCAATGAAGAATAAGAGAGTAAAGTTTTCAGTTTGATGCCAGTTAATGAAGAATAAGAGAGTAAAGTTTTCAGTTTGATGCAAGTAGATGGAGGATAAGCGAGTGAAGTTTTCCATTTTCAAACACCTAGGAAAAAAATGCAGTGGAATTTCACTTTTACTCTAAGCTTTCTCTATGTTAAACTGTGACAACATTTTAGGCTCCCCAAATTAGTGTAAAATGGACATTTGTTTTCGCAGTGTAAATGGAAACACAGTCAGAGACACAAAGTATTATGTGATTATTAGATAGGCTTAACAAGAAAATTCACTGTATTGTTCCTGCAGATTCGAGATACTACAGTCTTTAATTATTTTCTTGCATGACCAGAAGGAGATGATCTGACATGGGTGACACCTGGTAGAGTTTTTATAAAGCCCTTATCATAAAGACAAAAGTATATTTCTGATTCGCCCATTTCAGTTCTTTGAATTCATTTAGATTTCTAGGCACTATCATGCAATCCATAAAGAACTACCTGTAGTAGGTAAAATTATAGGCTGCACATTTTATCTCAAGATTTTATGTTGACTGAATAATTGAACAAAGTCACCTATCTTTAAGTTTCATGAACCTCTATTGTCATTTATGACAAGAGTCAAATATGACTTAAAATCAATGATCAAACTGATGAGGATTTAAAGTTAAGATGAATTGGAATTCTCATTAGAGGAAACAATAGAATACAAATTGGCAAGGTCATAAAGTGATGTCAATGTATGAGAAGGGATTTGTCTCCCATAAAATGTGTACTCCAACCCTCAGTGGAACCTCATTAAAAACGCTCTAATTGGGAGGTGTAACTCTTGCTATGATTATTATTACACAAGCTTCTGTCTCGTATGGCATACATATCATAGCTGCATTCTTCACAGTGGGGACACTACAACTGGAGTGCTTCATGGTGACTGCATAGTTGCAGTGACCAGCACGCTGTCTTATGCTGCTCAATCACCTATCCTGGCTTTTGATAAAGTGGTCACTCATTGACTTGGCATTGTCATTAGAACAGAACAGTCCATTTGAAGTGTTCTATCAATTCCTTCCATATAACTGACCAAACTAAGATCTATCGTGTTCAAAGTGAGGGGTTAATATTATGTCAAGGACAAGGAGACCAATATAATGACTGATTAATGATCATGCTTCAGGGCATGGTTCACACTATGTTATCTCAAAATATCTTTATATCCTGAATGATACAGAAATATTGGACAACATTTGTTTGTGTATGCATGCATACAATCCAGTTACCTGTGACCAACAATTGAATGCACCAATAGAGTCAGTGGCATGATAACAGGATGCTTACATACTTAATAGGTATGCACTACCACAGATGCAAAAAAAAAACCGAGGTGATATTATGCCATGGTAAGCCAGAGTATAAGCCACCTCATCAATATTTTACTTATTTGAACATGTGCATTTATTATTCAGTCTTCTTGATTTATGGTTATGAATAAGGAGACCGTGACAAACGTGTGTGTCTGTACATCCCTATTAACATGCATATTCATGAAGATATGGGTCATGCAAGGTCATTGTGTCAAAACAGTGCTACAGGGCATATCTGGTTTGGAAAGATTCTAGCAATGTTTACATCTGTAGGAAGATAGAAATCTTATGCCAAATGTGTCAGTCCAGAAGGCATGAAATGAAAAAAAATCTGGGCCTTCTCCTCTGGGAATTGGGGAAAAAGTCAAGAATTATTATGCCAAGTGCTGTACATAAAGGAAATATTATTTTCACAAGAATTTTCTTTTTGAGTACATGGCTATTCTGAGAATTGTGGTAAAGACAGAATTAAAATAACCCTTTTCCTAGCAGTTGTTCAGTATACCCCAGTTTCATATATTGAAATATGTTGTATTGGCAGGAATACTGTGTGTTTTAGCTGCACTGACTGGCTGCTTCTGCAGTGGGGTGGGAATTTTCTGTTATTCTGTCTGTCTGTCAACAAGGATTCTCTCTTCTGAAACTAATCAATGTGGTTTGTTGCTATTCAAAGGTAAGATGTTTTATTCACAGTGGTCCAATTCTGTCTGTTTTCAATGATTTTTAGATTTTTTCCTCCATTTTTAATGACTAAAAAGAAGTTATCACTGAGTTGTCAAGAATGAAGTGCCATGGCTGTAACTAGGCATGGAAATATCAGACCATTGAAACATCCTGTGTCACATTGTAATTTATTTTAGTCCCAGTTTGAGACTTTCAGAAAAGGGGAAATTGGTAGTGAGTGGCTACCATATAGGAATTATAGGATAACAACTCATGAGAATTTAACAACCTAACAAATATATCATTTTCAGTCTTTCCTCTGAAACTATAAGGTGAATTTCTATTCCAAAGTTAACATTAGTATTTTTAAGAGATGAATTATATCAGTGAATGTTTTGTACTTGATTAAACACTCTACTCATCTAAATATAGCCTCAGGTTTAGAGTCCTTGAATAAAGCTGTGTGGGGTGATGGGATCATTATTTTTACCACATTGGTTTTTCTCAAACTCAAAATCTGGGTAAAAATTCTAAATCATATTTTGTGAGCATTTCTAAGAAGTGTTCACACGCGTGACAAAGAGGCAGTGGTCAACAAAACTTTAAAGGGGAAATTGGTAGTGAGTGAGTGACTACCAATCAGTGCTATATATAACCTCTGCCTTATCTGCTGATGGTATTGAGTGTTGTATACTCTGTAAGGGCATTATTTAAGCAGCAGCTTACGCAGTGTGTTCCCTTCCATTAAAAAATGCACAATGAAGCCAATAACAATCTGGGAAGAAATGACAATCCATGTGCTGTAGTCATGCATACTATTATTGCTAACACCATTGTTAGCAAGATAACTTATGACATTTGTCATAAGTTATCTAATTAATCCCTTTGTTACTTCTGCCCTGCAAAAGAAAATGCAACATCTGCAGAATACCACAGCTCACTTTGTGGATAAAATTAGGAAATTTGATCATATTTCTGGAAATTGAAGGAATTCCACTGGCTCCCATTACATGCCAGAATCAATTTCAAGGTCCTTCTTACCACCTGGAAGCCTCTAAATGGTAAGGAACCACCTTACATACATCATCGTCTTACCACCTGGAAGCCTCTAAATGGTAAGGAACCACCTTACATACGTCATCTTCTTACCACCTGGAAGCCTCTAAATGGTAAGGAACCACCTTACATACGTCATCTTCCTACCATTAAATCCAGCAAGTGAACCCTGCATTAGATGGAAGACTAGATCTTGTGGACCCACAAATACATGTGAAAATGCTAGAGGATAGAGCCTTTACAGCAATAGTTCCTGTTCCAGAGACACTATTTTAATGAGCGCTGTGGCAAACACTATCTGGTATCAATGCTATATAAATCTTATTTTCTATTATTGTTATTATTGGTATTTAGTATAATCCCTGAATCTTTCATCAGAACACTGTCATGTAGAGAGAGGGTGTTTCAAGTGTCCCTATATCTTATGTCAGAACACTATTGTGCAAAGAGTGGGTGTTTCCAGATGCCTGATGTCTTCTTTCGGAACACTATTGAGCTGAGAGTGGGTGTTTCAAGATTCCCTACATCTGACCAAAAAATAGTTAGGTTTACATAAGATTGCTATTGTGTTGAGAGTATTCTGCTCAAACAGAGAATTACGTTGGCATGGGTAAGATGGTTGGAGAGTACAGATGTGTGTGCGGGTGTGTGTGTGTGCGGGTGTGTGTGTGTGCTGGTGTGTGTGTGTGCGGGTGTGTGTGTGTGCGTGCAGGTGTGTGTGCGGGTGTGTGTGTGTGTCAGGTGGGACTGGTCTCCTTCCTGCAGCCCTTTTGCACACAGGCACAGTGTGATTACCTGCAGCTTCGTCTCTTCCAACACTACCTGCCTACCATTGTTTGTCACTGCCTCATGTCATCAACCACTGCCCACAGCTAAAAAATGAGCTGCCCTAGACACTTTTATCAACACTGATTAGTGCCATCATAAATCACAAGATTGGCTTTAATATTGGCAGAATGTGAAGAGATAAGTCACAAAATTAAAGTAATTTGTTGTAATAGTTTTGATCTTATGTAAGTTGGCTGAAAGCCCTTCCTGGCCTTGACAAATGTTCAGCAGAGTAATCTGTGCACACTTCCAAGGATTGCAAATGTCAGTTTATCTTAGTATGATTTAAATGTCTCATTTTTCATGATAGTTGAGGTTTGATATCCATAAAACACCTATCTGTGTGTGAAACACCCATTTTCATACAATATCTAAGAATAATAATTTCTGCAAAATTATCCGAATGGTCATTTAACAAAGAAAAAGCATCTGTTGAATTTAGTTCTTCTGAGAAAATGTATTTAAGCCATCAATTTAAGCAATCAAATAATGTCTGGGTCTGTAGGATGGTGATTTTGGTTGGGTGGTACTTGGAGAAATAAGAGTGTTTGTATTCAAATGAGGCAATGGTTGCATGTCAAGTGGAGATTTTTTCAAGAGGAGCAATGATTGTCTAAGTGGTTTGCAGCAATGGCTGTATGTACAATTTAAGTGAAGCAATGGTTTAAATCTAAATTCTATATAAGAATGGCTTTATGTTTATCTCATATAAGGCAAATTATCATATTTTTCATATTTAAGTAATATTGCATTTCTAAAGCAAGTAGACATAATGTTATAATTGATTTTTTTCAGATTTTTATTTATTTTCGTTCAAAATCTGTTCAGCGAATTTTTTTAATCATGTGAAGAAGTCATTATTGTGGACATTATTTGGGAAAAAGGAACCAGTGAAATTAGAAGAATATTAACTCTTGTGTGTTTGAAGAAAAGGAAAATGTGATTGTATGGATTGTATGTGAATGTGATCACTGAATCATGCAAAGTGGTAGCTGATCTGGGTGCAGTAGTGATTTTCTTTATCAGGTGAAGTAGTGATTGTTTGTGGGAATCAGGTGTAGAAGTGAGTGACTTCTCTGGATAATCTACTTGTGGTCAGCAGAGCAGTCAGTGTGTCTGTTGGCCTCCTGTTTCAATGGTCACTGCTAATTTGTGGGTCATTGACCTGAGATTGACTTGACAGGAGCATGAGGTGGCACATTACTTACCCTTAACCTGATATGACTCGGTAGTCTTTATACATTCTCATTTGCTTCTTGCTCTCCGCAGTTACCGACATAGTCTTTATCATGAAGGCTACAGCAGTGTAGGATATTGTGCTGTGGCTGTACTGGGGAGATCTTTTCTCAATATCACCAAGCCTGTCCTGAGTCTCCCTCATGAGTATGCTGGGCAGGCTATGTGATATTGTGGGGTGACTTCAGCCAGTGAGTTCTGTCCAGTTTTGGCAGAGACTTGCATGTTTGGGGACATAGTGTCTGTCCCTGGTGTATTACAATATGAAGACTTGGTGTGGTGGTGTGGTAATTTTCACAGAGCAAGTTGGCTGCATATTCTGGCCCCTTTGTGCCTAGCAATTGAGAGATATGCAGTATTAGTTGCGGACTGGTTTTGTATGCCTGTTTGCATGTTATTTTGTATGGCTTGCTTGTTTCAGCTTTTGTTTGCTTGATTTGGTTTGCATTGCAGGTGGTGGTTAGCCTGGTGTAAGTAGCTTGTGTCAGATAGTGTGCATGTAGAGCAGGCCAGGTTAGGCAGTTGTGTGGGATAGGTGGTTGCATTTCCTGCAAAGCTAAGCACAAGGATAGAGCACACACACATTGCACAAATACGGCAGTAGGCTGGGCCTGGTACATTCATAGACCTGGTGCCAGTATTGCTAGTCAGTGTTGTGCTACTGAGTCGTCACAGCACACATGCGGCGAGCAGGCTGCCTGTAGATATAGTAGCAATGGTTGCACGCAGACTGGAGCTACAGCCAGCACCAAGCAGCAATGAGGGCCTCTCCAGTGCTACATCACCACCACACAGCAGCCCCCGTCCACCGATGGCCATAAAATTACCTGCTCCTACTGACGACTAATTGCAGGTGGGCCTCGCAGCCAGTTACATTATTGATGCTCTCTTTGGCACTGTGTGCAAATTTTATCTTTCAAAAGGTCATTTCAAGGTGATTTTTTTTCTATTTTAAAAAAGAATTGCACACAATGGCAAAGGAGAGATTTAACATGATATGTGGAGCATTTTAGATGACATGGATGAATATAGCAGAGGCAAATCGGGAGCCAGGATGTACATCCATCTTCACAATGCCATGCTATAATGGATGAAATATACACCCTTCCATAAGCACTTGTGGCAGTCATTGTAGTCCACCAATACCAAAGTCAGCGTCATTACAGCTTTAGGTTTCCAGGACGCTGTCATTTGCCAGCTTGCCACTCATAATAGATCAGGTCAGGTCACTAATAGGGACAGTGACCTCATCTTAATCTCATTAAGACAATTGTCATATTACTTAGTCTTAAGAGAGGTTTAATGGAAGGTATTGGTTTATGAATGGTTGATGATGTTTGAGGAACACTTACTGAGTTCCATCATTATCTGGACACTGGTCAGCACAGTTGAACCTTCTCTTTAATAGCCATCACTAAGGCTGTAATTATCGGGACATAATTTACATGATTATTACAGTTTCAAGAAATTTATACATCGTTCTACAAATTTGATATGTTTAAATTGTATGACGCATTGTTTAATATGAAGTGATTGTCATGTTAATTAAAGTGAGAGTATTATCTAACTTGAAGAAACATCAATTAAGAGCTCATGTTTGCATAAAAAATACCATTTCTTTATATAAGTAATTTAAATTTGAGGACCATTACCATGATAACTTGATAGCTTTGTTAATTAAAATCTGAAAAGCAATTAGAAATTGGGCATTGAAATAGTGATATTAGTGAGTTGCTCATATGTGAGGCTAGGTACCCTACACTAGTTATTGTATAATGACCTACTTGATGTATCAAATGGCAATTGACTTGTTAAAAAGTAGCCAGACGTGTGCGTACAAATGTCTTTTTGTGGAGATAGTCAATGTAGCTGCCGCACAAGATGTTTCATGTTTCTTTTGATTGGTGTTGCCTTGGCAGTGAGCCGTGGATGAGAGGCAGGCTTCACAAGGCACTTGCCACTGACGGTGCATTCTACCTTCACTAACTCCTGTGCAGCATGCGCGCTTGGCTGTCATATGCCACCATGTCGCATAACGTGAGTTGCACATGGTATGTTGTTGTGTGAGCCATTACTGTTGTGCATATATGGAATGAAGTATAGGGTGGGAAGAGGCAGCTTTGTTTGCCGTGAGTCTGGTGCCAACTGATAGCCATACAGTAAATTCAAATTAGCATCAGATCTCCTGCTAGTCAATAGTGTATGAGGCATTATGTGAGATGTTAAAGTTCATATGCTCTCACAGGCATTGAATCCTGGGTTTGCTTGGCTTAGCTAGGGAGAGTAGGCGTTGTGAGGAAACTGGGGATTTTTTTCATGAGTGGTTGCTAGCCTTGGAGATGGATTTTACAGAGGACTCGGGTGACACAACCCACAAGAGTATAGGTAACTATTATGACAGCACAGCAACCCTGCATTCTCTTCCCTTCCACCTCTTTACCGTTCCATGCTTTAAAAGTGTGTTTGTGCCTTTCAAGCATGCCCAGACTGCTTTTGATCAGGCAGTATTGTGGCAGAATTAAAATGTGCAGTGCTCTAGACTTGGTGGATACACCCACTGGGTAGAGTAGATGTGTCTTGTCGCTGCATTGATTTTCTGATAGACTCAGCATTTCACATGGGCTTCCCAAATAGCATTGCACAGCCAAACTCCAGTACTAAATTTACATAGGCCTCTCTGTCTCATTCACAGTCACGGAAGTTGAGAAAAATGATCCAACATAGCAACTCTCATTTCCTTCGTATTGTGCCGTATATGGGTTGTCTCTGTACACTCCCGCTTGCTGGATAGCTGTGAGAAAAAAGCACATTTCTGTCGTGTATGGTTTCGTTTCATTTTAGTCAAATTGATTTAAAATGGCATGTATATTACAGGCCCAATATTGGTAGCACATGCAATGTTGGTAGAGGTTGGCTGGTACCAAGGGGTTTATGTTGGGCTGTGGCTCAGTATAACTATGCATGCTGCCCATCAATACTTGATATTTTGTGGCAGTGTAAAACGAAAGAGCTAAGGGGATGTGAGGTGAGGGGTTAAAGCTGTACGTGTTCTTGTCTTCTTGCAGGAATTGGACAGAAAGAAATTCAGCGCTTCTCCCAGACAGCACACCAATTACCGCGGAGTTGGCGGGAGTGGCAGTGGTTGCGAGGCGTGGAGATCCAGCTCTACAAAGGCGTCTGGGTCTGGTAGCAGGGAGAGGGGGGCCACAGCGCTCAGTGGAGGGGCCACGTCTCCCGAGGAGCAACGTACACCCACAGGCACTAGGAAGTACAGGGTTCCAACCAGCCCCGCCAACAGGCCTTTCACTAATATGATTGATAAGCTCATAGCACAGGAGAGAGAGGCTAGGAGCTCAGCTGCAGACCAATATGTGCCTGACGACGAGAGCAATGGCAAGAAAAATGTACACCATCAGTCGAATGGGAAAGCAGTGGCAGTGGCAAATGGAGGCAGTTGTCTGTCCAAGGACCACCTGTTTGGAATAGGGCCACTTGCGGCACCTGTGATGTCCAGTACCCAGAGGAGTGACATGGAAAATGGAGAGAGAATGACCCAGTTTCCAGCACCGAGTAAGGCCACAAGTAATGGCACAACCACAGACGAGTTTCAGCCTCTACAACCAGACACTAGTCCTCACTCATCCTTACATAGTGCCAATTCGCAGCCAGGAGACTTTCCTATCACTGATAATGGTAACACAGGGTATTATCGGGGTCACCACAGTGTTGACATGGCCAATGGGGTCAACACAGGTCAGCATGAAAGTCAGCGAGGTCACGTCACATTTGGCGCCACCAACCAAATCCATGACCACATGGAGGATGACAAATTTATCAAAATGTACACAAAGTTGACACCTGAGGAAAGAAAAAAGCAACTGCTTGCTCAAAAGGATGCCTTGCTTCAGGAACAAAGGAGACTAAAGGCTATCCTATCTGAACAAGAGGCCTTACTAAAGGCCAAACAGGAACAGTTACATAGACAACAACAAATGCAGCGTGAGAGACTGCGATTTTTTGAGCAGACGGGTTTCTTTCCGCCTGTCAGCTCTGCTGCAGCAGCTAATGCTCAGGGGGTAGCTACCACAAGTAGTGCTGGGCAGGGCAGTATACCCTTTCATCAACAGCAGCAACAACAAGAACTACAACAGCTAAATAACTTATTAGATACCTTTATACCATATCCCTCACCAAATGTGCCAAACAATGCACACCCCTCGACAAGTAGTGCTATTAATGGACAAATGTACAATAATAACTATAATCAGGTGACATCGTCGTCGTCATCATCGGCAGGGTACAATGCTTACCCTGGGCAGGGACTCATGACGACGCATCACCACCCTCATCACCACCCCCAGCCCCAGCATCAGGGAGGGGTACACCCCATGTACCCACAGCCCCATAGACCTTACCCCCAGATGGCTGTGCAGGGCTATGACATCAACTCAGCTTACATGGTAGGGGGTGGTATGGCTATGTATGATGGCCAATATGCCTCAGGGCCTCCTAGCATCCATCAGGCCCCCATGACTGCTGAAGGTCTTTTCTCTGATTCCATGGAGAACATTAACTTCCTTGAGCGGCATGGAGTGGATGTGTCCCATATGAGGAGGGAGCACAGGAAAGGTCAGTAAACTCTCTATTGCCTTATCATATATTCCAATGTTCATTCACAAGCATTCACTGCATTTCAGGCATTCTCAAATAATAGTTGACTTGAATAGTGTCAAATATGTGTGAAAGGTTCTGTGAGGATTATTTCATACATTTCTTCAAATATTAAAATTTGGTGATTATCATTGGAAAATGCATTTACTTAATTGTGTGTAAAGACATTTTATTTAAGAGGTTTATCTTGAGCAAGACAGTTAACAAACAATGAAAGTAAAGTGAAGGTGAAGCATTCATTGTGATTGATAACAATGAACAAGAATAGAATTCTGTTTGGAATGTTATTTGGGTCAACTCTATTTTACGCTTGATTCATCATGTTATTCATTTAATCTTTTCAAAAAGAATTGCCAAAAGTATTAAAGGCTTCCTTTTTGGGAGATCTCACATTTTACAGGTTATTAGAAGAATGATTGTAATTTTATTATTTTTAGTATTTCATTTCTTTTTACTCAAACACTTCTGAAAGAATGTAATTTTTTTCTGTTTTACCTGCATTATAACTTTGGATTGTGATATCAAGAAGTACTTTAATATGAGAACATGTTTTATATTTGTAACAATATCATTTTTCAGATTGGAGAATCTGATATACAACAGAATTCCTGCAAATGTACATAATATGAAACAAAAGTAATTTTTGAAAGTAGATATTTAACAAAATTGAAATAAAGTATTGTAGGTAGATATTATGTACCATTATAATTAGTTATGATAAGTTGAATTTTAAGCTGAATCATGAAATAAGATTCGAACAAGACAAAACATGAGGCATGTTACCTTCATAAAGATCCAGCAACTTTTAATTATTTTCTAATTTTCTGAGTGACATTTTAGATTACTACAGTTTTTTTATCCCAGTCTGCTGATGTAATTGTTAGTTTGCAGAGTAATAGATTAATAGAGATATTAATTGAAATATTGATAGCTGATTTTTTCAGTTAGATTAGATTAGATTGTTTAATGTTATACACACAGGCAAAGTACTTAATGTGATACATGTTGAGGTTTATAAGTGGTCAGGTACAAAACAAAAATTTTGAGAAACAGGTTTGCTACTTACTGTTGGGATTCTAGAGACTTCATTAAGGGACCATCTACTTTGCATTACTTTGGTAGTAATGCCAGTCATTCAATCTCCTCACTACATGTGCCATCAATGCCCATATTGATGTTCTCGAAATTTGGAGCTCCTTGTCCGGTCATGCTCACCAAAATATACAATCAGAATTGACCTGCCTCAGGTCACGACTTGTGATCAGTTGGCTGACCAAGACGCTAAACCAATCAGATTCTGTATGAATAGTCATTTATTCTTTCACCACAGCCAGATTTTTATAAATAGTCATGACATGCGGCTCATTCTGTGTGCACCTTTTCATCATCGTCAGAAACTGATATGAGAGATATGTCTGTTTTGGAGGGTAAGGGACCATCCTGTCAACCACAAATCTTTAGATTTGATTTTCCATCTCGTTAAAATCTTTGAACATTGGATTGATTTTCATACTTATGATTAAATGTTTTGAAAAGATTAGAATCTTGTCTCATCATTTCGAAAAAAAAACATTTAAATCAATTAGGTTTTTGCTTAAGTTTCTGAGTTTTTAGATTAGAGACTTTATTGAAAGAAATTAAACGGGAAGAGAATATGCTCAATTGTGAAGTAGTTCAAGCCGATTGAAAGAGAAAATCGTTCATGCAAACCTGACTACTATTAAAAAATCATCTTTCCAGTTCTACTGAAGGTAGTTATTAAGCACAATTTTAAATGTATCATGTTGCTTGGTAGAAGACAATATAATAGGTACTTCTATCCCTGAACAGTTTAATGGAGGTATATTAGATATAACCCATGATGTGTACAACCCTGGATGAGGAAAGGTTTAATTTCTTATAATTCACTACCATCATATCTAATCATTCAGGGATAGAAATCTTCTCATTGTTCAGTATCAGGAGTGATATAAAACAGAACAGGAGCAGGGCTGCCAATATTTGGAAATATTCAGGGATATCAGAGTGGATTGACGTAGTCATATTCCAGGAATCAAGACAAAACAGTGTCATTTCTGTCTTTCTGAATATGTTCAGGGGTGATATTCAAGGCATTTAGAGCAAATTGACAGAGTGCTATTTTAGAAGTCTAGAGTTCATTGGCAGAGTGATATTCTCAGAGTCTAGCACTAGTGGACTGACAGAGTAATATTCTCAGAGTCTAGCACTAGTGGACTGACAGAGTAATATTCTAGGAGTCAAGAGTGGATTGGCATATTCTAAGAATCTAGAGTGGATTTGCAGAGACATATTCTAAGAGTCTAGAGTGGATTGACAGAGTCATATTCTAGGAGTCTAGAGTGGATTGACAGTCATATTCTAGGAGTCTAGAGTGGATTGACAGAGTCCTATTCTAGGAGTCTAGAGTGGATTGACAGTCATATTCTAGGAGTCTAGAGTGGATTGACAGAGTCCTATTCTAGGAGTCTAGAGTGGATTGACAGAGTCCTATTCTAGGAGTCTAGAGTGGATTGACAGAGTCATATTCTAGGAGTCGAGAGTGGATTGGCAAATTCTAAGAATCTAGAGTGGATTGACAGAGTCATATTCTAGGAGTCGAGAGTGGATTGGCATAATCTAGGAGTCTAGAGTGGATTTGCAGAGACATATTCTAGGAGTCTAGAGTGGATTGACAGAGTCCTATTCTAGGAGTCTAGAGTGGATTGACAGTCATATTCTAGGAGTCTAGAGTGGATTGGCAGTCATATTCTAGGAGTCGAGAGTGGATTGGCATATTCTAAGAATCTAGAGTGGATTTGCAGAGACATATTCTAGGAGTCTAGAGTGGATTGACAGAGTCATATTCTAGGAGTCGAGAGTGGATTGGCATAATCTAGGAGTCTAGAGTGGATTTGCAGAGACATATTCTAGGAGTCTAGAGTGGATTGACAGAGTCCTATTCTAGGAGTCTAGAGTGGATTGACAGTCATATTCTAGGAGTCTAGAGTGGATTGGCAGTCATATTCTAGGAGTCGAGAGTGGATTGGCATATTCTAAGAATCTAGAGTGGATTTGCAGAGACATATTCTAGGAGTCTAGAGTGGATTGACAGAGTCCTATTCTAGGAGTCTAGAGTGGATTGACAGTCATGCTAGGAGTCTAGAGTGGATTGACAGAGTCATATTCTAGGAGTCAAGAGTGGATTGACAGTCATATGCTAGGAGTCTAGAGTGGATTGGCAGAGTCATATTCTAGGAGTCTAGAGTGGATTGACAGTCATGCTAGGAGTCTAGAGTGGATTGACAGAGTCATATTCTAGGAGTCAAGAGTGGATTGACAGTCATATGCTAGGAGTCTAGAGTGGATTGACAGAGTCCTATTCTAGGAGTCTAGAGTGGATTGACAGAGTCCTATTCTAGGAGTCTAGAGTGGATTGACAGTCATATGCCAGGAGTCTAGAGTGGATTGACAGAGTCCTATTCTAGGAGTCTAGAGTGGATTGACAGAGTCCTATGCTAGGAGTCTAGAGTGGATTGGCAGAGTCATATTCTAGGAGTCTAGAGTGGATTGGCAGTCATATGCTAGGAGTCTAGAGTGGATTGGCAGAGTCATATTCTAGGAGTCTAGAGTGGATTGACAGAGTCCTATTCTAGGAGTCTAGAGTGGATTGACAGAGTCCTATTCTAGGAGTCTAGAGTGGATTGGCAGTCATATTCTAGGAGTCTAGAGTGGATTGACAGTCATATGCTAGGAGTCTAGAGTGGATTGACAGAGTCATATTCTAGGAGTCGAGAGTGGATTGGCATATTCTAAGAATCTAGAGTGGATTGACAGAGTCATATTCTAGGAGTCTAGAGTGGATTGGCAGAGTCATGTTTTAGGAGTCTAGATCAGCAGTGCCAATTCTGAGCATGGTCAGGTGGATCAGAGTGGATTGCCAGACTCATATTATAGGAATCTAAATCAGTAGTATCAATTCTGAGCATATTCAAGTGTCAAAGTGGATTGGCAGAGTCATGTTATAGGAATCTAAATCAGTAGTATCAAATGAGAGTGGATTGGCAGAGTCATATTATAGAAATCTAAATCAGTAGTATCAATACTGAGCATGTTTAGGGGGGTCAGAGTAGTTTGGCAGACCAGTGGTTTGGTTAATCTATATTCATTTTAGGAATATAGATCAACAGTTTCAATTTTAAGCATGGTCAGTGTAAAATTTGGTTCCCTGGATATTCTAACCTCATATCTCCCCTCATTTTCCCCTAACCTTATTATGGCTATATTCCAATTCTAGCCTTATCACTGTCTATCTCCCATTGTTTTCCCTGATTTTATTATGGCTATATTCCAATTCTAGCCTTATCACTGTCTGTCTCCGATTGTTTTCCCTGATTTTATTATGACTATATTCCAATTCTAGCCTTATCACTGTCTATCTCCCATTGTTTTCCCTGATTTTATTATGACTATATTCCAATTCTAGCCTTATCACTGTCTATCTCCCATTGTTTTCCCTGATTTTATTATGGCTATATTCCAATTCTAACCTTATCACTGTCTATCTCCCATTGTTTTCCCTGATTTTATTATGGCTATATTCCAATTCTAGCCTTATCACTGTCTATCTCCCATTGTTTTCCCTGATTTTATTATGGCTATATTCCAATTCTAACCTTATCACTGTCTATCTCCCATTGTTTTCCCTGATTTTATTATGGCTATATTCCAATTCTAGCCTTATCACTGTCTATCTCCCATTGTTTTCCCTGATTTTATTATGGCTATATTCCAATTCTAATCTTATCACTCTCTATCTCCCATTGTTTTCCCTGATTTTATTTTGGCTATATTCCCATTCTAACCTTATCACTGTCTATCTCCCATTGTTTTCCCTGATTTTATTATGGCTATATTCCAATTCTAGCCTTATCACTGTCTATCTCTCATTGTTTTCCCTGATTTTATTTTGGCTATATTCCCATTCTAACCTTATCACTGTCTATCTCTCATTGTTTTCCCTGATTTTATTATGGCTATATTCCAATTCTAGCCTTATCACTGTCTATCTCCCATTGTTTTCCCTGATTTTATTATGGCTATATTCCAATTCTAACCTTATCACTGTCTATCTCCCATTGTTTTCCCTGATTTTATTATGGCTATATTCCAATTCTAGCCTTATCACTGTCTATCTCTCATTGTTTTCCCTGATTTTATTTTGGCTATATTCCCATTCTAACCTTATCACTGTCTATCTCTCATTGTTTTCCCTGATTTTATTATGGCTATATTCCAATTCTAGCCTTATCACTGTCTATCTCTCATTGTTTTCCCTGATTTTATTTTGGCTATATTCCCATTCTAACCTTATCACTGTCTATCTCTCATTGTTTTCCCTGATTTTATTATGGCTATATTCCAATTCTAGCCTTATCACTGTCTATCTCCCATTGTTTTCCCTGATTTTATTATGGCTATATTCCAATTCTAGCCTTATCACTGTCTATCTCTCATTGTTTTCCCTGATTTTATTATGGCTATATTCCAATTCTAACCTTATCACTGTCCTCATCTCCCTTTCTATTTCCTCAATCTTCTTTAACCTATCATACCTGTATATTCCACTCTGAGGCTAAGCCATTTTGTTTGATATTAATCCAACTTGATTGCTCTGACCAGCTGTCCAGCAATGGATGCTTTGAGATTGATTAAGCTATAAAGCATCATGTATACTCTGTGCAGATGATTCATCACAACATTCTGAAATAAACACCATGCACATTATGACAAAACAATGTCATATAATCAGAACTCAGAAGTTAATTTCATTAAAAAAAAATTAAATGAGCTCCACTCATCAATTTTTGTTGTTTACCTTTTTAGCTTCTTCAGTATGTAATTTTAAGGCATCATACAGATAAGTATACACAGAGATCAGAAAATATCCTTCCAAGATGGTGATTAAAACTGATTTTTTATGTTATTGAATGTTATTAGTAGAAAATATTCAGATTTAAACTTTAATATAAATTTGGACCTTTATGGTGGATAAAAAAAGTATGGTGACTGATATGTTGGTGACACATGATACATGAAAGATAGGTCATCTTCATTTAAGACAACCGTAATTCTCTCCAGGTTGATATAAACATGGTGTAAGTTGTCCAGACTCATTCATTCCAAACAATGGTAATATAATTTGGCATATTGATACAAATGCTGCCAGCCCATGGTAATGATTCATAATATTTAATCAGAAGTACGCTATCAATTACAGTACATTCTCGTGTCTTGGTGTAGAATAACCTGTTAAGATTGAGGGCATTAAGGCTCATCACTGCCACCTATAACTCATATATAATACCACATAGGTAGGAATGATTCAGTCCAGAAATGGCACTTCTTTCTGCTTCTAGAGGATTTCTGAATTGCAAATCACGTTCATTAGCCTATTCCTGCCATTCACAAGAAACCATCTATATAACCATCACAATAGCAGATGTCATTATTGTTTTTTCTCTTGGACAAGTGAAGACCAATCCCACGCCTTCGCTACCCAGTTCACAGTATCATTTCTCTGTGCATCATATGCCTTTAATCCTTTTTAATGGATAATGAAATAAAGATCAAATATAGAGTTTACATTCAGATAAACATGATAGTTATTTACCTTCTCATCGTTGAATTTATTCCACTTTAAATGCCACACCAACTTTATTTACATTCCCTATATTAACCATTCTTATTTGTTTTGCAATACTTGCGTAAATATTATGATTATATTTTACTAGGCATTCATATATCACATAAAATCTTTTAAAAATTGGTAGATTTTTATATTCTGGTGTTGTCTTATTGCAGGAATAGAAGTGCCTGAAATGCGTTCTGCAGCCACGTCTCCCCTGCGTCCAGTTGTGGGTGGGGATCGCTTGTCGCAGACAGGTACAGGGAGATATCAGAATGGAGAACCACATTATACAATACTAGAGAATTCAAGGCACCCCCACCGAAACGCTGCTGACATCCCTGTGTAAGTATCTTATAGACTTTAATTTTTTCTGCTTTGAACCCAGAAACAACAAAATATATATTTTATAACACTTACAATGAAATTTTAAAATGACTGGTATTCATCCCTGAGAAGAGTATTGGTTAAATTATCTCATGTGTGAGCGAAGATGTATATTTGAATATATAGTGTAATTATCTCTTCGAAAGATCATCTTCATTAAGGTCTTTTCTATCATTATTGATAGAGTCATCCTGGGTGTGGGTATTTTTGATAAGATTACCTTAGATGCAGACATTATGGAGATTCTGATGCAGGTTAAGTTGGTGGTAACTGATATTATATTAAGGTCACAAAAGATTGTCTGCATCTTTAAGAATATGTAATTTGGATGTGTGTGTAAGCTGTGTTATATTGGAACACGTTAGAGTTGGTAAATGGTACGTCATGTATCGTGATATATCATTCAGTGCCATTGTATATTCCCAATGGAATTAAGAGGCAAATGTAGGAAAGGCTAAAGCTTGAAATTCCCTGTCTGTATCATCATCCAATTTACTCATTCAAATTATTATGACCTCACAAAATTACCAATACCACAGGAAAAATGTGGCGAATTAGATTCTTTGTCTGATAAAGGGGATCATTTGGGCTTTTAAATAATTATTTATTTTGCACTTCAAATAAATATGATCAATTTGCAGGAAACATAATACATATCATATCAGCATACATTTATATTTATTAGACTGCATAGAAAATGGAGATATGCATTGTGATAACCAGATGTATTAGAGTAATAGGTTTTAGTTAAAGGATCCACAGAGGAGGACATGTGATGGTTCAGATATCATTGATATAGGCATATAGATGGGGCTACCTAAGGTAACAAAGCCAACTCCACCTGTGTATCCCAGTGTGGACATTCAGCATCCACGATGTGACCCATATATCATAACTGAAGGGATACTGTGACACCTGTCCAAATTTTATGACAGCTGGGAGTAAGGAATATTCATGAATTTGTTTTGAACTGATGAAATTGTGGTATTGCTTAGTTACTTATATAACTGTGAGATTTACCATTTGTTTCAAAACACCATCAAAATTATTCACAATATATACACATATATGTTTGTGTGTGTATCCACTCAGAGCGTCAACCCAGGATAGATTGAGTCAATGTTATGTAAGGGGAGGAATCAGAGTCAGTTATGTAAATGCTAATTGGTTGGTGTATTGGTAGGTCCCGTGAGTGGTGGGATTGGCTGGTCCCAGGCCATTTTGAGTGGCACTGGCCATAGTGCTCAGTGCATGCATATCACACCAGCCCATCAGCCTCACTACACACATGATAGAGTACACAGCCTGCCAACACACCATACAAAAACTGTAAGATTCAATTAGGGCCCCGCATGATACGAATATATCATTACCAGCCAGAGTCTGTTTGCAGGGATGGGCATAAGACTGATTACTGTAAAGTAGTAAGGAGATGGCCAATTAACCCCACCTTACCACATAGCTGATGAGATTTGATCTATCATTTCATAAAACACTGAGATGACCAGGTATGCACACACATGCACACAAACGAAACATTACAAATGCAGACCCAGTTATGATGACCTACTTATTGTGACCTCATCAGGTTATATTGCATTGACCAGTACAAAGTGGTCTTCTGGGAAGGCTTCACATAATAATAGACATTGTTTCAGGCAAGGGTTGCGGTCTCATGTTGTTCCCTACTATTCACATACCCTTCAGCCTTGAACACACATGCTCACACAATTACACACTATACCATACCAACAGGCTCTCACTAATCTGCAATAAAAAAACTACAAAATATTTAAGATTGCTTTTTGTTTGAATTAGATATTATATAAAAAGTTTCTGTTAGATTAGAGTATGAAAATCATTGTCTGATGGAGACCAAAGTTGCCTCGTAATACTGATAGGTGTCACATCTTAGCATTTCAATTATTTTGGAGGATGAAAGATTTTAGACTTCTTATTTGCAAACTTCTAACCCAATGGCCCTGCCCTCATCACTATGAAAGTGAAGAGTAAAAATATGTGTTGAATTATATTGTGTCTCACCCCAGTCTTAAAGATTAAGGCATAAATCATAAATGGTTAGTCTGAGGACAATTACCTTGTTTTGAGCTAAACCCCAGCTTTTCAGATTTTATATAGTAGGAAGATCTTATTAGTTGTGATACCAAATCCTATTCAGGCTTTAAGAAATGGAGACTAAAACTAGATATCAAGTTGTTTCACATTGCTTTGAAACTTGTCAGGCAAGGTAATTTTTTTTATCTTGGAAGTCTTTTAATCATACATAAATCAGGCACATTTAATACTCTAAAGTAATCAGGCAAGCAAGCTATTTTATTGTTTTAGTTTTGTTCATATTAAAGCTGATAAGCTTCATTTTACGGATGATCAAATATTATTGAAGTGATCAGTTAAATATCTATGATAGATTCTGTTGAATTTTTTTTGTTGGCCTGTTAAGGGAATTTCTCTCTTAAGCTTTTACATTTAGGATGATATTATGTCAACATGATTATTTATTTACCACTATAGTCTGTATGGTATATTTAGCTATCAATATTTGTCTGTTGGCATCATACACTTCACAGTCAGAATTTTATCAATACTGCCATTCACTATAAAATATATGAAGTCAGGTTTTTTGATTGATTAAAACTTGACATTTTTTCATAAACTACAGCTTTTTGCATATAACCATACTCTTTATTTTGTCCTACCCAATGAAGTTTGAGGGGAGTTTGAAAAGGGGTCTCACTGTGTTTAATTTGAAGCTCTTTATGAGCTTTCTTTCAACACAATTTTTATGTAATTTTTCATGGTACATTCAAATTTAAATGCTCTGGGGCACTTAAGTGAATAAATCAAGTTTTTTTCTGAAACAAACAGTTTGTCTTTGTTATTTCAACACTCAACTAGAATATAGTCTATTTCTTCTGTTGTGTACAAGTTAATTTTTTGTTACTTACCTGGAGAAGGCTAGTTATCATTATAGTGGTAAGTTTAGATATGTAACAAATATACTTTCTACAGAAACGAGAGTGATAGGCTGCTTTTTCTTCAAAACAGATGTTCCTGTTGGTTTGCTCCTCAAGTTTCACTATATCTTTTGGGAAAAGCATTATATTTTTGTGACAAAAATAATTAAGAGAAAAAAGCATGTATTCTTGCAAGCACAATAAGACGTCTGTGAATGTCAGGACATGTACAAGTGATGAATAAGCTGGACAACTATCACAATATGAGGGAAATAATTACAACAGAAATAATAAGGAATCATTTTATTATTTCACAACCCCATATCTTTCTCTTTTTTGAAAGAGAAAACTGAGTACAGGGAGAGTTTGCTAGTTCACGGCCACTGCTTTATATCGGTGTCACTGGCCTTATTACTTACTGACCTTATTGTCCAAAAAAAATCACATATCCATACCAGTGAGTCTAATAGAAATTTAGAGGGTATTTTGGTTGCATATGGCAGTGGCCAGAAAACTGACTGATATTTAAGATTTTATTGGAGGTTTTCATTGCTATTCATTTCTGTTTCATTATTTATTGCACAATCTGCATTAAGCTGTTGCACAAAAGTTTGATCTGCCTCCATAAATAGGCCTCCAGTGCATGCACAAAGTAGACCTATAAGATGGTGCACATATGGCTATTTTATACATTTCAAGTTAATGTTGGTTCTCTGGTGATGTTGATGATGCTGTATTTCAGGTTAGAGCTGGATGATGACCTGTGTTTTGGTGGGAAGCAAGGGAACCGTGTGTTTGACCCAGGTGATGCCAGCCGTGCCATACAGGAGAGAAACACTGGAGCTATGCCACCCAGGTATCAAGCACTCTATCACTATTACATACTTTTATCATATCTTGGGGTTTTGAAAATAGTATATACATATCAATAAAACTGAAATGAAGCTCCAAAAAGTACATTGTCGTCACTTAGAAATCATATTGAATTTCATCAGTCGAGGGAAATGTATTGTGTGTTAGGATGTTACAGTTATGAAATTTGCAATTCTTTCATTAAACTCTTGACACAGCACATACGCAATGGAAATATCCACATCTGTGTAATCTTGCCATTTATGAATTACTGCTTATGAAATTCCATGCTTTATTGTGTTTTGCTTCACAGTATATGAAGTAATAATATAACAAGCTAGCAGTTTTTGATAAACAGATAATGCAGTGTTTTGTGTTAGAGTCCAGATATAATGAGCCAAGTTTCAATATCACATGTCTACTTGAGTTCTGTCTGCAAGCAATTAGCATTATAGTCCTGTTGAGTACAGAAATAAGTCAGATTAGATAGCTGGTAATGCATCTCCGAGTCTTGTATTGTGTTACGAATTCACACAGGTGGCAAGTTTTCATGTTATGTATAGATGAAGGATATGGATTTAAGTGGGAAACAATAGTATGTGAAACTAATGTATCATCAATGGAGGGGCTGAAACAAGAGAAGCCGGGAGGGGGAGAGAAGTCAACAAGAAAAAACACTGTAATTATACAAAATTGATGAAAGCACAATTGTATAAGGTAGGAGTTTAGTCTACATCTACAACTTGCAGCACAGATAACACACCTCTCAAGCATTGCAAGAGCATCACTGGTGAATTTCATCAAGAATATATTAGAATTAACCAGTATTTTGATGTATTAAAGAGGCATGGCAGACTGACAGGCAAGCAGTGGTAGAGCGTGGTTGGTTAATATGGTCTGTGTGTGTGTCATTCCATATTGATGGTGTAGTGTTTGTGTGTAACAGCGTACATGTATGTATTACAGCTCCCTGTCTGCTATGTCAGTAGCCAAGATTAATGAAGTATCCCTCCATGTCTGACGTCAAATCCTCTCTGATCCCTCCCCTGATCAGTCCTCATCACCACACTACCAGATTAGCGTCTACCATTATCCATGGGCATGCTGTGTGGCATTTTTGCCGTCTTTTTTGCCAGCATTTTAGAATTACAATTAAAGCCCAGGACGGTGTGTCTGACAGAGATTGAAGACTGGGAGGCTAGGGTTGGAGGGAGGGGACGAAGGTCGTGAAGGCCATGGCTGGCTGAAGGGCCTGGGGATTTGGACTTGAGCCTGCATCCACCAGCCCCCACAGGGCCCTGATTTCTCTCTAAACCCACTGTCTGGGTCCCAATTCCTTAATTAACGACTCAGGGGCAGGACTTGTTGGCTTGGTGGAACATTTCCTGCCAAGATGTTGCAGCTGTAGATCTATCATATACCTGCCCTCTGCTATAGCACAAGTTGACCATTATACACTCTCTATATCTCCCTCATCCAAAGACAAATCTCTGCATTTACCTCTCATGTCAATATTTCACTTGTATCTCTAATATTTCAAGAAATTGAATCTTACATGGGTCTTAACATTTTTGGAAATAATTATTTTCCCATAACTGTCCTCCTTTGGCTGCACTATATTTGCAGTTCATTATAATATCAAATATGATAAATTGTCACGAAATTTATTTAGGAGTTTCTTATCAGCAATGAAATTTCCATGTCAAAGATATTCTTCAATTTCCACTTTCATGTGAAGATATCCAGTTAAAACTATTGGCAATTTGATTTCACAATAACAAGCATGATCAAGCATGAAATTGATTTATTAGATAGGAGACCTATTAACATACTATAAAATGTGCTCATCCATTTGGTTTTGATTTTATGGCTTAGAGTGTCTAAATAGGTAGTAATATGTCAGAATAAGGGCCTCAATCATAGCAGAAACAATGCCCATCATATTTAGGTCAATGTATTCAATTATGGAGCCATATTAGTATGGAAATCTGGGCCTATAAGGTGTGTAATGATAAGAAGGAAGGCTTTCTGTAAGACATAAAAAGCATCTCAATAGCCGTAATATTTTTGTTGGGAAAAGATGACTTTGATGTTTTTGGAAGATACATTGGTATACAAGGGTCAAAGTGCCAAAGGGTATCACCAACATTGCCAGCCAGTTGGCATTATCTGATCCCATTATTGGAGATGGAATTCAATTTAATTGTCAGTAATGTATTCCATGATCATCCAGCTCTGAAGAGTGGGCCCTCGGAATAGTAACACACAAGACTAGCAGATGATCCTTTGGGGCTGGCATGCCGATGACGCTGGGCTGCACAGCCCACCAGATATGCCTCACAATCATAGTGATTCCCATGATCGCCAACCATTCCTGCTAAACATGCCGCAGAACACTGTCCCTGTATCTAGTCTGCAAAGAGCCAGTTCAATTTGGGTCTGGGAACATGATGATGGGATCTGGCGGCATGTACATGAGAGGCGTAGATTCATTACTGGTCATGATCAGACGTTGACGCAGTGCTTCAAAGTTGGCTGCCACTACGGTGTGTGCTCACACAGGCACTACTGATAGAGGCGATTGATGGATAATGAAATGTGCTGGTCCTACCAACCCCCTTCTCCCAGCCACCAAGCAAATCACGTCCTGTAGGCTATGCTGATTAAATAAGAGCATGAGATTTGGGAATGATTCAGGAGCGCAGAGTCGGGGTGTCTGAGGGAGATGGAAATATTGCGGCCAAGATGATCTGTGATGTCCCTTGCCAAGTGGTGTGGCAGTTGGTGTGGAAGGGGGCAGGAGGGCGGGGCTGTGCACCAGCCATGTCTAATCCCCCCTCTGACACCAGCCACAATAGAGACCCCAACCTGAACACAGCCCTACCCCATACCCTCACCCACCACCATCGGTCACACGCTTGTTAATCTCACCATACTTAAGTATGACTTGAGTGGTCTTAGAGGCTCAGCTCAAGCCGATATGCAATTGGCTCAAGTTGTTAGCCTCTCCATTCTGGGCCCCACTCAGATCATAGTGATAGTCTCAGCTCATATAAAAACATTTTGCAACGTTGGCCAGGGGCTGTTGTGTGATGCATCTTTTATGGATAGTGTATGACTTACGAGGTATTGCCACTATTCTATGCTGTTTGAAAATACACATTCAGTCATAATACTATGATATAAAGGCCCAGATTGAGATGTATTCCAGACCAATAGTGACAGATAACAGATCACATGTAAGGACACAGATTGATGTGAAATTGTCTTATCATGGCTTCTTTGATCTGCATAAAATTAGATATGATTATAAAAACCATTATGGTAGACTTGGATAGGTGTCAGAATGACTTGGAGTGAGTCCAGTATGGAAGGTTTAATCAGCCACCATTCCCTCAAGACTTCCAATGTTTTAACCAAGCATCAATAATGTAACAGAATCTCAATTCTTTAAAGTCACATTGTTAACAAGCCCTTATGCTTAATAGTAATGATTTGTATTTCCGGGTTCAAATTTTATGTCTTATTATACGCCAATTAGTATTTTACAAAGGGAGAATGTTTTATGTTTCACCAAAAGAATATTTTGGTTTGAGAAAACCTATAATCTGATTAATAAGATCATTATTTAATCAATAAAAGGAACACCAGATATCTCAATATATCTTGTTATTCTATTGTGAATGGAAGTATACAGTAACCTGAGAATATAATAGAAAATCCTTGACGTTAATAAAAACCTGCTGTGATACCTACATCATAAAATGACAGGAAGTTGGAGATCATTTATTAGCATAAGAATTGGAATCATAGAACAGTGCTCTACAGAGAAGATGACAATTGAAGGATCACAGATGCATGATGGGAGTTGTGCTTGTTTTAGTTGTGTCCTTTTGCTCTGTAGTCTCAAATGGTGGTTTACATATATGATGTAGCAGGGCCAGCTCAGTGACAGTATTTGTGACAACGACCTCGCGTTGCGGCTGCTACATGTTTCATTACCTCATTTCCACACTGAGCCGCTGAGTCTCCAGGCAAAGATAAAGCGCCCCCCTGAGGATTGTGATATTGCTGCTTTACCCACAACTGGTAATTGTTGGCATTAAGACATGCTATTTCATTCCCCCACCAACATGGTCATACAGACCCGTAAACATATAGGCCAGGCTCTGCACATCTCAATTTTACTGCTCAGATACTTGGCCACATCTGCTCATTTTGATTAAGCTCATATACTCACTTATCCAGTTACATCATCAGAAAATACATCACTAACAATAGCAGCCTGTCTTAATCTATAAGAATAGTTTGTTGGGACAGGTGGTGCTATAAAGTGAAGATATTGAAGTCAATCTAGCAATTAGGAATTTTCATTTCAATTTGGACCTTGCCTTTTGAGTTGTGGGAATAAAAGGTGATGGAGAAAACATTTCTGTCCAATTAAATGAGACCTTTTTCTTGTAGAAAATAAAGTACCTTTTCAAGTTAATAATCTGAATATTACATCTTTAGGTTCATGCTAACCCCAGTTACGTGAACAAACGTCTTTCTCACATTGTTCTTTTCGAGTGTGGACAACCCTATGATCATTCCCCAACATTTCTTTGTTTAATTCCTTTAAGGACAATGCAAAACTGACTTTTACTGACAAAGCAATTTGGCCAAGAAAATCCTACCATACAGTGAGTTGGATTTTTTATATTCCAGACAGGAAGACCAAAAAGATTTTGCTGATGAAAATGTTACATTCAAAACCATATTGTTCTCCCTTCAAAAATTAGGAGTTTTGTTTACTGAGCTTTGTCATTGAGCAAACATATCTAACATAAATAAATTGTCATTCAGAAAAGGCATATTTGTTTACATGTTGAGATGTAAACAACACATATTTTGAATACCACAGATTTGTTTGTTTAAAAAGAATTATTTTGTATGTTACACTTTCTGACCATAATTTAGCTATTCAAAGGAGACTTCATCTGTGCCTCAGCTCATCTGATATATTTCTTGTCAAAATGATAAGACCTAGCCAATTAATCCAAATGCTTTCAAGCTATACAAGTCCATTCTCCACATCAGGTCACAGTCAATACCCCCCCCCCCCCCCCCTTCTTTAAAATCTGTTCTATAGAACTAAAAGAAATTTAAAACAATAATATTTAAGAATTAAATTGATGTCCTGTTTGGATAAATACATGATACACCGATATCAGGAAAGGAAACTGTAAAGAAGTTACCCCTTCTCAAAATGTTCACTCTTTCCATTAATTAAATGACTTTTTTAACAGTTGTATACATGTCAACCTTTGAAATAGCCTTGACAGAATGAGTTTCAAATCGACTGTTGTTTTGGATGAGGTCCAATTGAAGATTGATTCATTTGAAAACTTAATGAGTTGTTGGCTATAACATTTAAAACAATTGAACTTACACATTATATTATCATAATTGGGATGTGTGTTGTGGCCAGAGTGTGGCTGTTTCAGGTTTGTCAGGTCCTTTCATGATGCATGGCAGGGAGGCAGTTGAGCGATAATCCCCCTGGTTTCCTGCCAAGGGGCTTCAATTTAAGCTGACATGTACAGTGTGTTGTCTGGCCATCCTGCTGGACTTGTCCCTGTCTGGCTAGCATTGCCACTTGGCCAAGGTCCACTCTTGTACTTAGTAACCATGTCTGGCCCCATACACTCATTATCACACACATAATACCAATCAATAAGTTCAGTTTTACTTGAGATTACAATCTTAATTTATTTAGGTTTGCTTATTGGATGAATTATCTAGCAAAAAGAGAGGGAGATTTTAGAACAATGGAAGCTGGATAAGACTGATGTTTGATACGGGAGTGTATTAAACGAGCATTGCAGCTCACTGTAAGTGGAAAAAAACTCTGATTTGGAGCTGTGTAGATTATTGCAGCGTGTAGTGACTTAATGGGGAAATCTAGTCGTGGTGGATCTAGTTTCCCTGCACACAGCTGGAGAGTGAGGTATTGTACACAGGTAGTGGTAGGCAGGCGAGATGCTGGCACCATTACACTGGCTTGACGTGGCCTTGCTAGCACACCCATCAGACTACATCAGCCAAATCAATGCTGCAATACTCCACAGGCACCACCATGGCTGCACACATCCATTGTCATGACATGCTAATCTAAACCTTACACAGGCACAAGGGTAGACCATCCACCATGATTATCCACACAGGAACCTCGGTAAATCATCCACTGTGACTTTATCCAGAATGATATCCTTACTCACACCCAGGTTGAACATATTTGTGAACTCCAGCATCCAAGTAGATCATCCACCATGACAACAATCTACAAACAGGTTCAAGAATAGGCAATAGATCACGACCAAGTGCTCACAGGCCCCCAATATGAACAGGTTAATAACAAGCATGCCTGGTATGGTCAGTTATAACAAGGTCTGCACTGGTCCAAGTATTGAACCTGTCATGACAAGGTCCTTACAAGCCCCAGTATTTACTTGTCACAGCAAGGTCTGCACTGGCTCAAGTATTGAACCTGTCATGACAAGGTCCTTACAAGCCCCAGTATTTACCTGTCACAGCAAGGTCTACACTGGCTCAAGTATTGAACCTGTCATGACAAGGTCCATACAAGCCCCAGTATTTACCTGTCACAGCAAGGTCTACACTGGCTCAAGTATTGAACCTGTCATGACAAGGTCCATACAAGCCCCAGTATTTACCTGTCACAGCAAGGTCTACACTGGCTCAAGTATTGAACCTGTCATGACAAGGTCCATACAAGCCCCAGTATTTACCTGTCACAGCAAGGTCTACACTGGCTCAAGTATTGAACCTGTCATGACAAGGTCCATACAAGCCCCAGTATTGAACCTGTCCTGATTTCCTCCAACTATCACAGTGGCGTAAGTAAGGGACATCACACTTTGATTAGAGGAAGTCTTTGGAAGTGTAAACTGTCTATCGTGACAAGTACATTGTGTTATGTTAGACCATATATTGGTGTACTATAACCAATTAGTGTATTTCTCACACATCTGACATTTTGGAGAGTAAATGAAGTAACTGCCAGAGTAGTTATGTGTCACATGTGTCAAGTTGTTAATTTTCTGGACTTACAAACATGCCAAAAAAAATCAAATTTAATAATGATGTTCTCATTCACCATTTGTTGAACAAAGGAAATTTTGTAAATATAGATACCGGTATGTAGAGAACAAATGAATATTAATCATAAGTATAGAGATGGTATATTTCATGTGGTACAGGGGCATTTTGTCCAAATGTCTATCCTTCAGTTTGCCAGGGGTACATGCTCAAAATGCTAACTCGGACTTGCAAATGTACTGCAGCATGCCTCCTTATTATTCTTATACATTTTATTTTGTTAATTTTTACACCTATTTTAAATTTTTATTGAGTGAAACAATCAATAACTTAAAAAGATAGCCCCACCCATTTTTGGTTTGTGTATTATTTTTCATGTTTCATATTGCAAATTCACTGTTGAAGCATCAAAACAAAACTAAATCATTGTCACGATGGATGAGAATACAGTTTTTGCCTTTGTATATGTATGTCGAACAAAAGGCACAAGACATTGAGTCATCTTGTATAATCTTGTCTATTTTATTGACACAAGTCTTGTTAGGCCATTTTTTCCTCAATTTGGTGCATTTTATGCAGATTTATTATTTATTATTTTATCATATCAAGTTTTTTGCATACATATAGATCATATAGATTGTAATGATACAAAATTGGACTGAAAAAAAAACATTAGTTGATACATTTGTTTATATAGCATCATGAGTACGGGTCAGTATATGCTATGGCTAATTGTTTGACAATCATAATTAAGTTTTAAAAAATACCTTAAATCTCAGTTATATTTATTAATGGTAGGATATCTGTATGATCAGCTGTAAAGGCTTCATCATTGTCTCTAGGACTAATGTCTGTCATAATGGATGGCCAAAACATCAAATAAGAAGGTAATTTGTTCTTTTCTAACATTTTATATAAGAGAGTCCATGAGAACAGAAACATAGGGGTAGAAAATGAGTTATAATTGTATCTGGAGGACCACAAAGATTTATGCCATCAGAGAAGTTGTGGCTTAAAGTAGTTAATATGGACAACAAGTCATTTATTTGTGTGCAGGTTTGTAGAGGTGGTGTGGTTATGATGCTGCCGGTGGCATTGGTATAGACAAAACACTTGCTTGTACCCCCATATTGACCTCCGCCTTCTGTAATCTGCCTATGAAAGGACCTTGGCGCTTGGTGCTGCATTGTAAGTGTGCTAGAGTAGTGAAATGAAAGGGAAAGCCCTTCTGGTGAGTGCTGCCAGGCACCGCCAACTCCCTCCACATACTACCAGGGGTGGTGCCACTGACACACTCTGTGCACAATCATTGAAAATTAAACTCTAGAACCCAGTTAACCACCAGGATAGACATCTAATGATTGCCATAAGATGAAGTGTGATGATAGAGAAGGAAAGATGACTCAGCATTTATGCATTAAAGTGAAAGACAGGGATGCCCTTTGTGAGTGTTGTACCCCTGAGTATGGGTGGGTTGAGGTAGCAGTGGCTGGTGATAGCTGATGGTGCAGAATTGGAGTCGCCTAATTGTCACGATCCCAGTCTCACATGTCTGCTAACGAGACGTATACGGAGAGACAGGCGCTTCAGCATCCGACGAGGACACCCAAGGTCGCATACCAGTCCGCAACGGCTCTCAAATTTTTAGATCTAGTTTAATAGAATAAACAGTGAATAAACAGTGAAAAATGCCCCAGAAAATATGTAGGATTGCCATAGGTTTACAGGAGAATGGTTATAGGAAAGGACCTTATGAATCTGTTATGATAGGGTGAAATGATGGATACAGAAATAGACATAAGATATGTATGTGTAACAGGGATGTTGTGTAATTTCAGCGTAACTCTGCCGACATGTAGCTTTTATAATGAAGGGATTGGGCTTATTTGGACCTTCATTGATGACGTTTGGAGAGTGGGAAGGGATGAAAAATTCAGGCGGTCCAGTGGCTGTGCATTGCCTGGTAACAGCATGTTGGCAGGGTGGGATCAATTTGGCCGCACTGTATGCCTCGACACCGGTTCTCTGACGGCCCCACGTGAGACGCCTCGCAGCCTCCAGCCTCCATACTAACTCACACCAACACGCCACCATACAGCCCACTTTAAATGTACCACTGCACGTTTTTAATTTTGTGAATTATTCAAGACTAGATTATTGATGGAGAGTATAGTTTGACGTATAGATCTGCAGTGGTGGCCCACTTACTATAGTTCTAGAATCCTGCTGTCCACAAATGTGGCTTCCACAGATTATACAAGGGAATATTATCACTGTTTATCATACTTCCATCATATGAGCAATATGAGACGGTGTAATATAATCTGACAGGATGATGATAGAATTAAAATTTAAAAAGAAATTGTGAAAGAAAGGAAAGACTTATGAAACAGTACATAATACCTCAGTGTAGTAATATCTCATAAGGATGGGTCTTATTCTGCTGCCGAGTGTCTCTCCTGTTTCATAATACAGACTAATAGCCTTTCAAATGATCAATGGGAATAGGGGAGAACTTAAAATTTCCCATTGCGCACTAATCCCTCTTCATATGACACAAGGGACACGGTGCTGTGGAGAAGTGGCCTAATGTATTCTATGGTCTGTGCAGGCAGAAATGTGCTGTTATCAGGCAAACACACGGCAGTGCTCTGCCTCTTGTCTGCACCACATACTCTCCACATTATGGTGCTCTACTTCATACAGCCATAGCCCATACAGCCATAGCCCATACAGCCATAGCCCAGCCAACTGCCCTCCTCTGTCTCCTTCAACCAGTCTGTGTCAGAGAATACCGGACCATCATAATGTACATCATAACTATAGTTTAATATTTCAACTTGTGTTGAATTAACATTTTTGTTTTTAGCCAATTTCCCCAAAGAGCTTTCATTATTATGCACTAATGGGCCTCCTGCTTGACAAACTAATATTTCTGTCTAGAGATGAGTCTAGTCCTCTTAGGCATTCACTAAGGCTTTTCTTTCTGAGAAATTTAAGAAAAATAGTTAACACTTGCACTTTAAAATAAGAAAATATAAGCATGATATCAATTTAAAGGCCAGTTATTTTTATTGTTAACTTAACAACCCTAGCATTTCTATGTAATTCTCTGTCAACTGTATGCAGTCAGAGTAGGCTGGCTTTGTTCTCTTCTCACAGTAATATTTTATCATAAAACTTAGTGTCATTCTTACAACAAACACATCCCCAAGAAACAGAATTTGGGAATGGAACTGGTTGAATTCAAGGCGGAGGATGACAGCAGATTTATTGCATAATATTATTGCCAGTTCATTAAAGTAAAATTCATTATGAAATTAGCATGTAGTTTGTCCATTGACAAGCCATTTGCTGCTGCCGCAACATCCCTAGACTTCCTAATGCAATACCATTGTTATTCACTCGCACTCTACTGCATTATACATTCTCTCCACATTTTAAATTCTAAGCTTTCTGTCAGTTTTAAATGTAAATATCTACTCATATATTGTCATATATTATATTAGAAATATAAGATATATATTAAAATATATCTATGTGTGCATATGCATGTGGTACTGAAAAATTAGGGTCTTTAAAATTTTTGGTTAATCGCTGTGTCTCTGAAATATTTCTTTTGGTTCAATATTAAGCATAGCCTAGTGTGGGAGCTGTGCCCAGTATCCACACACAGCGTAGTATGGGAGCTGTGCCCAGTATCCACACACAGCGTAGTATGGGAGCTGTGCCCAGTATCCACACACAGCGTAGTATGGGAGCTGTGCCCAGTATCCACACACAGCGTAGTATGGGAGCTGTGCCCAGTATCCACACACAGCGTAGTATGGGAGCTGTGCCCAGTATCCACACACAGCGTAGTGTGGGAGCTGTGCCCAGTATCCACACACAGCGTAGTATGGGAGCTGTGCCCAGTATCCACACACAGCGTAGTATGGGAGCTGTGCCCAGTATCCACACACAGCGTAGTATGGGAGCTGTGCCCAGTATCCACACACAGCGTAGTATGGGAGCTGTGCCCAGTATCCACACACAGCGTAGTATGGGAGCTGTGCCCAGTATCCACACACAGCGTAGTATGGGAGCTGTGCCCAGTATCCACACAGAAGAGTATAATGATCTGTGTTAAAATGAATGATCCTCTTCTATAATAAGTATATTCAATAAGTTATACTCTGAAAAGGGGGAAAATGTTTTGAAAAAGGGTACAGATATTTTGCAATATTAAAGAACAGAACAAGCACATTAAGTTTCATTTTCAATGATGTATAATGTCCACATATTAATTGAAAGAATGTTGACTAAGTGCTTAATGACATATCAGAGCAAAAAAAGGATTAAGAGCCGAATGATAATTCAGTCTCACGATACATAGTCCTTTTTAATGAACAAAGTTTCACATCATCCATTAAGTGAGCAAGTCGTCTGTACATATTCTTGCTACCATAAAGTTAAGGTTCTCCCTGTAAAGTTATCCCTGTATGGTCATTTGTTTGCATAAATGTATATCATTACAGGTAATCTTGACAGGTCTAAAGACATCAAGTATGCTTGTTAGAACTTGGCCCAAAATCTCTTCCATGATGTTTCCAGCAACCCCTTGACTTCTATTATCTAATTCTAGCCCACACATGCCAGTCTCAGCCCCCTAGAAATAAAGATAATATGGAAAGTATTGAAGCTAGAAAAAGATGATTCAAGAAAAACAGGATTTGCATTTTATTGATCTATTACTACAATATCCAGGAGAGATAACATAAACTGTTAGGGAAACATGTACCATATTGTAGCTACAGCTAATATCAGTTTGACGCTTCAGATTGCATGGGCCCTGCTTGCGCGTCATAAGTAAAGTGTGCACACTCCACATGTACAAAAAAAGACAACTCTCATATTTCTCCATTGTATGTGCCATTTTTGCTACTAAAGTTTGAATTGTGAGATGTTGTGCATCATGACACTTGGATTAAATTATGCAAGGGATATTGTTCCAAAATAAAAATTAAAGTTTATATTGCATATCGTATGTAGCAGAATAAAATGACAAACTTTGTGAGCATGTTGGCTCCTTTCTTCATTCATCAGTAGTAAGATTTAGTAGCAAATTGATAGTCACATATTTGTGGTACAGAATGAAGGCTTCCAGATGTTTCAGGGTCAGAAATTCTCATGAGCCAATTAGTGGATTGGTGAGGGCCAGGAGACCACTGAGCCCCGCCCACTTTGAGCATGGCTTATTTGATTTGAGCAAGTGCAGGCATTGTTCTATTAGGGGGCATCAGCTATCTCAAGCCTGCTTCTTAGTTTGATGATAACACCTTTCCAATAATTTCTCTTTATATCACCCAAACAATCAGGAAATAGGGTATTCACAGGCAAATGCCCTTTATTTCTGCAAGCGGACTGCAACATTTGTTTGGCCAAGTCTTGAGACATATAGGATTTTACGATAGACAATCAAAGGCAAGTAATCACATAGCACCATGGGATAGACAAGCTTGGACTCAGGGTCATGTACCATTGTGGGATAGACAAGCTAGGACTCAGGGTAATGTATCATTGTGGGACAGACAAGCTTGGGCTTAGGGTCATGTACCATTGTGGGATAGACAAGCTTGGACTTCGGGTCATGTACCATTGTGGGATAGACAAGGGATAGACAAGCTAGGACTTAGGGTCCTGTCATGTATCATTGTGGGATAGACAAGCTTGGACTCAGGGTCATGTATCATTGTGGGATAGACAAGCTTGGGCTTAGGGTCATGTACCATTGTGGGATAGACAAGCATGGACTTCGGGTCATGTACCATTGTAGGATAGACAAGGGATAGACAAGCTAGGACTTAGGGTCCTGTCATGTATCATTGTCGGATAGACAAGCTTGGGCTTAGGGTCATGTAACATTGTAGGATTGACAAGCTTGGACTCGGGTCATGTACCATTGTGGGATAGACAAGCTTGGGCTTAGGGTCATGTACCATTGTGGGATAGACAAGCTTGGACTTAGGGTCATGTACCATTGTGGGATAGACAAGCTAGGACTCAGGGTCATGTACCATTGTGGGATAGACAAGCATGGACTTCGGGTCATGTACCATTGTGGGATAGACAAGGGATAGACAAGCTAGGACTTAGGGTCCTGTCATGTATCATTGTCGGATAGACAAGCTTGGACTTAGGGTCATGTACCATTGTGGGATAGACAAGCTAGGACTCAGGGTCATGTACCATTGTGGGATAGACAAGCATGGACTTCGGGTCATGTACCATTGTGGGATAGACAAGGGATAGACAAGCTAGGACTTAGGGTCCTGTCATGTATCATTGTGGGATAGACAAGCATGGACTTCGGGTCATGTACCATTGTGGGATAGACAAGGGATAGACAAGCTAGGACTTAGGGTCCTGTCATGTATCATTGTCGGATAGACAAGCTTGGGCTTAGGGTCATGTACCATTGTAGGATTGACAAGCTTGGACTCAGGGTCATGTACCATTGTGGGATAGACAAGCTTGGGCTTAGGGTCATGTACCATTGTGGGATAGACAAGCTTGGACTTAGGGTCATGTACTATTGTGGGATAGACAAGCTAGGACTCAGGGTCATGTACCATTGTGGGATAGACAAGCTTGGGCTTAGGGTCATGTACCATTGTGGGATAGACAAGCTTGGACTCAGGGTCATGTACCATTGTGGGATAGACAAGCTAGGACTCCGGGTCATGTATCATTGTCGGATAGACAAGCTTGGGCTTAGGGTCATGTACCATTGTGGGATAGACAAGCTTGGACTCAGGGTCATGTACCATTGTGGGATAGACAAGCTAGGACTCAAGGTCATGTACCATTGTGGGATAGACAAGCTTGGGCTTAGGGTCATGTACCATTGTGGGATAGACAAGCTTGGACTCAGGGTCATGTACCATTGTGGGATAGACAAGCTAGGACTCAGGGTCATGTACCATTGTGGGATAGACAAGCTAGGACTCAGGGTCATGTATCATTGTGGGATAGACAAGCTTGGGCTTAGGGTCATGTACCATTGTGGGATAGACAAGCTAGGACTTAGGGTCATGTACCATTGTAGGATAGACAAGCTAGGACTCAGGGTCATGTATCATTGTGGGATAGACAAGTTAGGACTCAGGGTAATGTACCATTGTGGGATAGACAAGCTTGGGCTTAGGGTCATGTACCATTGTAGGATAGACAAGCTTGGGCTTAGGGTCATGTACCATTGTGGGACAGACAAGCTTGGACTTAGGGTCATGTACCATTGTAGGATAGACAACCTAGGACTCAGGGTCATGTACCATTGTGGGATAGACAAGCTAGGATTCAGGGTCATGTATCACTGTGGGATAGACAAGCTAGGACTTCGGGTCATGTACCATTGTAGGATAGACAAGCTAGGACTTATGGTCATGTACCATTGTAGGATAGACAACCTAGGACTCAGGGTCATGTACCATTGTGATATAGACAAGGTGACATTTTTCTTCATGTATCATATCCCATTTTAACACTATGGGCAAGTCTGGTTTGATGCATGCACTGTATAGATAACTTATTTTCATATTATTTTATTATAACAATTTTGGGATAAGCATTACCAGCTTGCATGTCTGTGTTCCATTACAAAGATCTTTGGGTACCAGATTTATATTGTAATGTTTTATAATGTTCTATCATTTTGTTCTTTTTCTCTTTTTAAAGGTGGATATCGTTTAAATCAAAGTTTAGGGATAGTATTTAACTAAAAAGAGACCAATTCTTCAAAGTGCAGGGTATTTATGTTAAATGATGTCAAAATTGCTTGCTTCAAATTGTGCAATTGAGGGTTGCATAGGTGCAACCATATTACAGAAAGATCTGCGTTTTGGATGTGTGAAATATAACAATATCACATTGCAGTTATTCATTTCTGAAATATCTCCAGTGTAATAGGTAGTTGAAGGATCTACATTAAAGAGCATTTCACCAAGATTTTAAACTGTTGTCTGCTATGATGGTCTAGATAATAGTTCTGGCAGCCATTGAGTAGTATTTAGCCTTCAATTCCCATAGCTACAAGTGATGCCAATATGAAGAATTTTCTGCTTTTATAATTACCTGATGGTGAGAGAAATTGTCAGAGAAACATGCATAATATGTGACATAGCCTAATGATTCCATATTAAATGGCATCAAACTATGTGTGAATTGTACAAAATTACAGCAACATCTTTGTGAATACAAAGGTACAAAAGTACCTATTCAGAATCTGAAAATATCATGGACAGATAATAAAAATTATAATTTGACAAATCAGGTTTACTTTACAGTTGTAAAACACTCACTTAAATATCTCAATCTGTAATTTTAAATTCTGGAAAATTCTGTGATGATGAAATGTATATAGATTATAATTCTGCATATATGAGTTGGACATGATGATTGGGCCTAGCTGAGATGGCCTCAGTGGACATCACATGAAAGCTTGACACTTCCTAACATTATGTGGGGTATAAGTTTGAGAATGTTGTTCTGAGGCTGAGAAGCAGAGTGTAAGCAGGGATGGTGGTCTGCAGCTTGAACTTGACAAGACCCGCATATTCTAGTCATTGATGTATTACCGGTCATACGCTCCATCCAACTCATCTGAGACTAAAAGTCGGTGCTAGCTCATACTGGGATTTTTCCAGGGTTTAGGATATAATCATTGCAAAAAAACTGTGATAGAGGTCAATTTATAGAAATTGATTGCTAAGTTTACTCTAAGTTTTTTTTAAAAAACTTTTCATGAACATTAAGCATGAACCAGGAGATATATTTTAAACTTGTTGTATACTAGGTTAATTTGTCAATAACATGTCAGAGAGAGGAATGTTGTGCGCATTTGTTTGTGCATCTCCTCATGTAAGGAGTGCTTTGCCTACAGATGCTCTTATTACAAAGGAAATGTGTTTCTAAGTGCCATGAGATTTCAAATGCTAGACTGATGCAATCTGCTTTTGAACTTGTCTCATGTTTTCCATGAGCTTTTGACTGTACTTTTTGTCAGTATCATGTATTTTAAGTTGTCTTTGAATCAATAGGTTTTCCTGAACACATTTTGTGGGTTCATGGAGTTATTGTACCAGAATAACTTTATAGCTTGATTTAAATTTTTCATTTCTTATAAGATCCTAAACTGCATGTGAACTAAGTATGCGTATTCAATGACAGCAGCATCAGCAATATAATGTCTGTGGTCATAATATCACAAAAATACACAATCTTTTCTTTCTTTGACATGTGACAATGGTTTTAATGTAAGATTTATTTGGTTACTCTTTGGGGAATGTCTTGAATGAGTTTAACCTTGATCCCTCAATGACCTCTCTGACCTTGAAAACTAGGATGGAAAATACCAGGCCTATTAGTTGTAAGCTCAGTGCCTGTGTCCTGGAGCTGTTGTCCTTGCAGTGGGTAATACACACAGGGTTGTAGCAGAGTGCCCTACCCTGGATGTACATACACAATGTGTGACGTTGTGCCAAGTGATTATCTATCACATACGAAACACATCACACTTGATTACTCTCAATGAGCACTTAACTATACCTTCCAAGACCACCCTGCTGGATATCTCTTTGACTAGTCGTGTTGATTTCATCTGCTCTGAGCTTACCCTTTCATTAACACAAAATCTTATCTAGGTTCTTATCAGAGCACATACATTATCTTTCAGTCGCATCCCTGGTGACTTTTATGTATATTTGCGAATTTATCCTCCAGTGCCAATATAGTGTAGTGATATAGAATTACAAATCAGCCAAATGATGCCTTCCTTGAACAAAATAGAAAAGAATCATTAGCTTAAATGATATAAAGAAAGACATATAGCAGAAAACAAAAAACATTTATTTTCAAAGAAGGTACCTGATTTGTTAAAATCTTTTTCCACTGCTGTTCATTAGAAAGATTACCGCCAATGTTATGATAAGAGGTAATAAAGGGCCTGCAAATTGCCTTCTCAAGTATAATAGCTCACTTAATACTGGTCAATTTGTTTGTCTCTCTTCAGAGGATCTGCCTTTTGAAAATCTGTGTAAGATTTATAAAGCGATACTGTGTCATCCTTTAAGAAGACTGGAAGTGGTAACCTTTGAAATGTTTGTTCATATTTGTAGGCAGAGTTGTGGTTTTCCTGTGTCCTTTACATCCTTCCTTCCTCTATCTAGCTCCCATCTCTCCTCCCCTTTGATCCACTACGAGTATCCACTTCTCCCATCAATATGTTAAAAAGCCTATAAAATTGCACCCACGGAATGATGAGCAGCCTATAAAATATGATGCAATTTTTTTTTCTTTTTACCAAGACAGGTGGCAACCGACAAATATGTAAGCATGGTTCATTGATCGTAGCTTGCAACACACACCGATCACAAGTGCAGCATAACTGAGGTGCCGTTTGGGGTATTATAACGTGCGTGTATTGTAGCAAAAGACGGGAGTAGGCTGATCAAAGGATATGGTTGCCTTGTGCACCAATGGCCAATAGCATTTTGTGATTTATAGCCCAATAAAGTGATTATATTATGCCAAAAAGACAGGCTCAATTCTGTGTAGCCTCGCTGTATGTAAGTAGTGACAGGCTATAAAGATGTGGATAGCAATGGCCATGATTTAGTGTTCAGACTTCTGTATAATTGTTGCCTACATACAACCTTATAAAATGCCATGGTTCCTCTTGAAATGCTCTCTTCTTCCTCAGATATGATCATCAATCACAACCAGAGTTATATTTAGGACTCAAATTTACTTAAAAATAAAAGAATGGCCACACTTCAGATAACAGACAAGTGATATTTGAGTCTTGACCGTAGATACAATGAATGAAGAGTTAACTGCCTTTGCCTATTGGAAGCAAACTGATAGTATGTTTGAGGCAAATGTAGTTGTTGAGTCAATATTTCGTGACATATCATAAGGAAATTGAGCCAAGTAAGGGGGCCACTTTACATCTATGATCTCACACACAGGAGGTAGGCACGACACAATGAGACTAATCTCAATGTATGGATGGATAAAGCCTCACCTCACAGGCTGGCTCAGTTACTACTCCCCTCTCCCTGCCTGCCTTCATCACTCTCATTCAAATTTTGTTCTCACATTGCCTGTGTATTATGATATAATTATGATTGGCAATTTACAAAATATATACAGCAAAATGTCTGCATTGTATTTGAACTCTTGCTGTACTTTTACAAGGTTATTCCTCTTCTGATGCCCTGCTCTTCATCTTGTTTTCAACAAATTCATTTGAGATCAAATTAAGAAGAAATGATTTTCGTACATTTATAACTTTCAGTCACTAATTATTAACATAATTAAGATTGGATGTTTGGAGGTGAAGGGATGAGGAACTGCTAATGAGATAGGAAACATGTTCTAGTTTTAAGCCATTCATTAGAACAATTTTAGTTATTCTCAGTGTTCATAAATTTATGTCTGAATCTCTAGTGGAAAATATCTACAGATATTATGTACAAAATACAAACAAAATATATGGTGAACATATCTTAGAGACAGGCTAACCAATGGTTACAAGGAGTCTTCATGGATACAATAGTGGGAGATAGCGATCAACATCTTGCAGCAGCACAAGAAATAGGTTGAGTTTGTCTGATTTTCAATTGTAAAACTATTACCATTGCAAAGTGATTAGAGAAACAGGTACAATCAAATAAATGCTGAAAATTATGTTGTTTTAGATAGAACAACCACAGAAAATCAAGAATTAACCCCTAAATTCATATCCAATCTCGTCTCCATTTAAGTTCCTGCTTTATCAGTCTGTGATAAGCTTGGATTATTGGAATAGAGGACAGATCTTTCATTGGTGCAAATTGGTAGCTTTCTATGATAACCTATATTTCACAATGAATTCCTTGAGGCAACTGTCATACATGGCCTGAAATATGAATCAAATAGCAGGTAGTAACAAATTCAAATTTAAAGATTTCTTTCATTAAAGGTTATCTTACCTTTGGCATTTCATTTTCCTAAGAATTGTCTTGTCACAAATTGAAAGCATTTGCCTGGCATCAGCCCAAATGTGCCTGAGTGTTCATTTCATGCATTAATTGTACATTATAGAATGTATGTGTATAAGGTCACTAATCTCAGGCAATCAAATTTGAAAGTGTAATGACATCTTGAGCATGAGTATTTATTGCTTTTCTTACAAGTTTCAAGGAAAAAGAATAGCACAATATCTAAATGTCACACCCAGATCCGCTCCACTTTGTTATGAAGATGCTTTAATGAATGAAAAGTGCCACATTAAATTCATAGCTTCTGAGATACTGTTTTATTTTATTTGTTTGAGGTCATCTAAATGAGTTAAATTTAAATGAGAATTAAAGCATTAACATGGTATGATTGCACAAGGGAACACGCTTGCATGAAGCTTAAATGAGGATTGGTAAATTGAACCTAGAATCACAAATATATCTAAGATTGACGTAAGAGCAGAATATGCCAAGAACCAGGAAGAGTTGAAATAAGCAGGAGCACTCAAATGACAAGAATAATTGCATGAGTTACAGTAAGCAAGTAGAATGTGGCTGCAGTAGAATAGATGGCAGCACTGTGAGTAGGGGGGTAGAGAAATAAATAGGGGCTGGGCAAGCAAGTGAGGTAGTGCACGCCAAATGAACTGTGAGAACTAAGATAGAGCAGTCTCTATATGCATGATCTGCTGGGGAAAATATCACCGTTGTATAAGGCTACCTGTACTCAGGACAAGCAGATGAAGACACAGAAGATACAAGATGAGGATGAGCCACTCACATGCAGGCATGGAGGAAAGGGGGGCTACGAGCCAGTAGGAGCCCAGGTCATGACGGAAGGAGACAGCTCATTACCTAGCTCATGCCGCCACCACCCAGGGGGGAAACACGACCGCAAGTACCTGGGGATGAGCGCACTGGGCAGGCCACTCTCACAGCACCAGGCTACCACCACTAATATACAAGACCATCAAAGGCTAAACACCCTAATTAGGCTGTCAACCCCCCCACCATGAACTTTGCTCACACACAATCAAAGAGTTTTAGAAAATAAAAGCTGCAGTATTTTTGCATTAATTTCGCAATGGAGCAGCAATAGTTTGTGTGTAGATGGCTACTACGGGAAGGAACGAGATGGAATGCAATCAGGCACTCGCCCCAATGAGACGTCTTGATTACAAAGTGTGGTGTGGAATAACAAATGGACACAGCAACGTTCTCCTTTACCAGACACTTTCTCTATACATGTGGCATTAACTATTATAAATAAATATATATATATAAATAAATATATAAATATATATATATATATATATATATATATATATATATATATATATATATATATATATATATATATATATATATATATATATATATATATTGCACATTCTCATGAAAGTTTGCTATTTAATTTGTTATGGCAAGTTTTAATGTTCATCCTAATTATCTAGATCGTCACATTGGCAAGTAATTGTCCACCAATTTTCAGTAATATATTGGGACACAAACATTTAAGTAATTGACAAGAACAATGACTGACGTTAGAAAGCCATGCTCAGTGTATAGTTACATTATTAAACTGGCTTGTGAAGTGCATGTTCATTGAGCTTGGTACATATGGCAATAAGAGAGAGGTATCACAAGCAAGGTGTCTAATAATGCAAACATCACAAGCAAGGTGTCTGATAATGCAAACATCACAAGCAAGGCGTCTAATAATGCAATCATGACAAGCAAGGTGTCTAATAATGCAAGCATCACAAGCAAGGCGTCTGATAATGCAAACATCACAAGCAAGGCGTCTGATAATGCAAACATCACAAGCAAGGTGTCTAATAATGCAAACATCACAAGCAAGGCGTCTAATAATGCAAACATCACAAGCAAGGCGTCTAATAATGCAATCATGACAAGCAAGGTGTCTAATAATGCAAACATCACAAGCAAGGCGTCTAATAATGCAAGCATCACAAGCAAGGCGTCTGATAATGCAAACATCACAAGCAAGGCGTCTGATAATGCAAACATCACAAGCAAGGCGTCTAATAATGCAAACATCACAAGCAAGGTGTCTAATAATGCAAACATCACAAGCAAGGCGTCTAATAATGCAATCATGACAAGCAAGGTGTCTGATAATGCAAACATCACAAGCAAGGCGTCTGATAATGCAAACATCACAAGCAAGGTGTCTGATAATGCAAACATCACAAGCAAGGTGTCTAATAATGCAAACATCACAAGCAAGGCGTCTGATAATGCAAACATCACAAGCAAGGCGTCTGATAATGCAAACATCACAAGCAAGGCGTCTGATAATGCAAACATCGCAAGCAAGGCGTCTGATAATGCAAACATCGCAAGCAAGGCGTCTGATAATGCAAACATCACAAGCAAGGGGTCTGATAATGCAACCTTAGGCAACCTTCACCATATTTCATGTTACATATCACTCGGCATATCTGGTTTCTGTAGGAATACAAATTGATACTCAATGTATGATTTAAATGATACCACTATGTAAAAGTTAAGTGTACATACACCATATATACACATTGGCAGACACTTTATGACAAAATAAATGTGCTTGAAATATGAATCTGTCTCATAGAGTAACATTTTGAATATGTATAGACGTAGTGTGAAATGGTAGAGTTTCAAACAACACTGAAAAGTTAATCAGAAAATATAAGTTTGATTGAGTTGTAGACTTTCATAGATGATATCACACGAGTGATTCATGGACTCATACATTCATAAGGACAAAGATGATATCATAAAACATTGCAACACATACAATATAATGTATTTTATTATGGAATCTAAAATGAGAGAGGGTGTTGTCACTTAAGTGTAGTTCACAGCTCTCTTATGATTGATTCTTACTACTTACCATCCTGACTGTTTTTATGTTAAACCCCTGTGGATGCTTTTCTGACAAAGACATTTTTGCCTGAGAAATGTGCTTTGTGGTTATATGTTGAGTAACATACGTGAAAGCACACACCTGCAATGCCAGGTATATAGGCAGACAGGTGAATATAGCCATGATGGCTGAATCATGTCTGGGGGTATGCATTATATCTTATATACAAGTGATGTAAGTCTTGTGTCATACCATGCAAAACTGCCAGCCATAAATTGCTATAGCTTTTTGACAGGGTTGCAATGCAATATGCAGGCAGTTATACAATTGATGAGCTATACATGTGTTAAGATAATAGATTTTCTTCCTCTTAAGTGTGTTTAGAATGGACCTTTTTGTACTGCTTTCCAATCTCTGAGATGAATCATTACATGTTATTATTCAATCAGATTATTTATCCACATTGTACCCTGTTTTAGTGACATTTATTTCAATTTGATTTCATATAATAACAATTTTAATGATATTGGGGTTGTTAAAGATTGACTATCTGGAGTTAGTTATTTTATATGTGACCATTTTCAGTGGAAATGTTACATAATGCAGAGAAATTATTACAATGTAATGAGGAAGGTCAAATATGTTCTGCAAATATATTGCGTTTAATGAACATAATGATGAAGACCACTTAGGTTTTATACTTTGAGAGATATTCTGCCTTTGTGCCCTTTAAAACATAATAAAAGTCAGCAGGGCCTAAATCTTGGTATGTTAATTTATTCTTTATTATTTTTTAATTTCAACATTTAAATCTTCATACCCTTATGGGGATGTTCAGAATTTAATAATAAATGGTATGCTTTTCTTTTGTGGTAAATGGTATGCTTTTCTCTTGTGGTTGTATCAAGTTCAGACACATATGACATTTGTAGTTGATCCGTAGGATGTTTTACATTGCAGAAAAAATGTCAGCCTGGCAAACGCAACACTCAAAATTAGATGTGTTTACAGAGAAATGGAAACATCTGTGTGATTATGTCATAGCATTATTGTCAGTGAAATATGTAGGACGAGCTTCTCTATTGCAGATTTCTCATTAGATAAGCCTCCACATTGTAGTCACAGGTGATAGCATATGTATCAGATGAAGGTCACCACACATGTATTATGTCTCAAAATCTGATTTAAATGTTATTTCCCATTGCCTTTTCTATAGGTACTTTCAGGGATCATATGGCTACTACCAAAAGTAAGTACTAGCACACACCTGTGGACTTGACCTGTTTGTGGTAATCACCCTCTTTATGATATTTCTCAACTATTTCTCTCTCTCTCTCTCACACTGAGCTTCTCTGTGCACTGTCATCTTGTGACATTCTTGCCTGTGCAGCAAGATGATATTGTTGTCAGTCATATGTGAATCTCTGTGTCTCTCTGTGCCTGTGGTGGGTGACACATATGTAAGAGATGGAAAGCATCTCACTGGCGGGTCTAAGGTGGCCTCCATGTATATACCGCATGTCATGCACATGCAACATTTATCATGCTTGTCAAACCCACGAGCCTCGTGTCATCCTTCTGTAGGCACATATGTACATCTGCCTCTTAATAAGGCAACAGTCGAAGCGTTTACACGCTTTTAAACATTTTAAGACTTGCCTCTCTATCTACGTGCATCTTAGTTCACAGTATGTCTCATGAGATATTGTAAAGTGTATAAATTGCAATGATATACATGGTGCATCTTACTATTCATGAACAAGTCTTCAGTTACATCAGCTGTGCTGAGATATAACCACCATTGTTGCTTTATTACGCTAATGATGATCGAGTTATATTATTCTTCTGATATCAGTGTACCTATTATCTAATGATCAACTGTGGATTGGTGAGCATGACTTGTGTCTCATGTAACACTTAAAAAGTAATGTTTCTAATGATTTCCTGTTCAGAAGTAAAGGACAAATTTACCTTTTTTGACATTTACCTGGGGACAGAGTTTTTGTACATCAAGCACACTGTAGCTTTCATTCAACTGTAATATTACTGTAAGCACAGATAAAGGTCAGCGTGTTGCGTGTTACCCATGTGATATTGTTGTGTTTGGCTTGTAGTAAGTGAGTGTCTGGGTTAGGGTTGGTGGCAGTGTCCACAGGGTGATGTAATATAGGCTGGTTGACACTGTGCAGTCCTTCTCACCTGCAGACTGATGCTCTATGGGTGTGCACGACTCCATTGTAGCCTGTTGCTCCCATCAGTCCACGGCTTTGGCCCCACACTGTGCCTTATTCAATTACAGCTCAGCTTGCTCAAAGACACACATTACAACACTAACCCTCAGCGTGCCACATCAAGATGCCACACACATCTGCCTGCATCAAGTTTGCCAAAAAAGACTATCCTAGAAAATGCCCTTTTTATATCAAGATGAGAGCTTTAAAAAATGACAGTGATATTTAGGATGTAGTAACAGTAGTAAATAGGGTAAGATGAGTGGGCCCATTGTAAGTGTGTGGTGACCAGGGTTAGAGGAGCGCAGCACCATCAGGTCATCACTGGACTCGCTCACTCATCTTGACATGTGGCATGTCAGCTGTATCTAATGGCATACTACCTTTGTCAACCCTTCCTTTGTTTTGCATCCTTTCAAACAGGGTGGGGCTTTTATAGACGAGGTAGCTTTTTGTTGTGGTATGTATAGGAGTCTGTTTCAAGGCGTATTGTGAGAGTGATCCCAGAGTGATTTATTAATGATGATGTACATATCTTGGTGGGTGTCTTTGATGCTTTGTTGGCGTGTATGTGAGGTCGCGGCACGATGGAGACATAGTGGAACAGTACACAATTCTGCAGACACACAGCTATGACATGAAGCCCAGGCTTTGATGGTGTGGTACAGATAAGGTAACATACACATCACAGATGAGCTTCTACACGACATAAGTGGCTGGGCCACAGGTTAGGTTACACATGGAGCTGGCATCAATCGCAGCGACAGGCGGCAGCCACAGTCATCACGGGTCTCCATCAGAGATCAAAGATGAAGACATAGGGATCAAGGGCCAACACTTGTTTGTACACACACAGGCATTACAAGCACACCTGGTCAAACTACAACATTATCTCACAGGGGTAACAGCCCTCACTTCTCTCCCACTCATCAACATATCACATCCTTTACAAGAAGAAAAAACACCCACTCACTCTTGGCCTACACACACACTAGCTCTTGGCAAAAATCACTCATATGCTATCTTTACATGACATTTTTTCAATCTTATAAGATTTGTGCCCGTTTTCACAGCAGCAGGGATATGAGCTGATGTTGACATGTCAGAGCCTGTGTTGTAACATAAGGATTAGCTCCGAGGCTACTTGATGTGTCAATCACTGTCCTAATTGGAGACCAGTCGTGTTAATCTGCCTGCTCTGACCATCATTCAATAACCTTATTGCATTACTTGAAGCTCAGCATCAACTTTGATAACACAATAGTTGGTTATTCCAGCAGCTTAGGTTATATGGGATAGATTCCCACAATCCTATATACTATGTGCGTGGTGATGGCTAAATAAGGGGCATTTGATACCCATTATCAAATGAATAGAATTCTATTTTCAATTGAAACATTTTTTACCAGTTATCGTAAATGGATGATCTTTTCAAAATTTTAGTCTTTGAAATATCAGATCAGACAACGCATGAATGAGGTTTGGTTGTACATGTTTGTGCAAAAACATTATTAATTTTAATATACTTTAAAATATTAAAATGTGTTTTAATTTTGTAAGGCAGATACAAATTTCTGAAAAAGCCCCACTTTCCTCAAGCTAGTCCTCAATCAATTTAGGTAAACAAGCATGAGTAGGGAAGAATATTATTGGTGCACACCCTTAGTAATACAAGAAATATACATATCGTATATCACATGCTTGCCATCTGATCACATAGCCAATAATCAATGCCAGTCTTAGTGATAATAGTATTTTGTGCAGCATTTCTTTATATGCAGATTGTGATCTTCTTTCTTTGTGTAGTCTTTGTCAAAAGAAATGCATATTAAACAGTGATACATCTAGAAATTTAAATTGTATGTTTGTACTGAAGTCTTCCCTTCCTATGCATAATCTATGCATATACAAGTAGAAAGCTCCCTCTGGTGAGCAGAAATTCATTTATAAATCTTAGTTGTTATGTTCTTTCAGAAAATAATACACCTGCAGTACTATATCATGTTCATCAATTCTTTTAATACCATTTATATCATGTTATCTATAATATTGACAAATCCACACAAATAGGATATTATCTTACGCTGAAAACTCACCACATGTTTGGCATTGTTTGTCTCTGACAATGCAGTTTCAAGATATTGATATTGAGATGTTGTTGTCTAATAAAGCATAAAGCAACAGCTTTGTCACAAGGGGGGCTGAAAAAGTACAGGGAAGGATCTGAATATGTTAATATATTTGTTGAACACACACACAGGGTGGTATTGAACCTTGATACTTATGTAACCCAAGATGGTGTTTAGCCCTGTGCATGCATGACGACACCGAAGTGGGTGTGTGTCATGTAATATGAAGATTTCACCCAGTGCAAGATGGCAACATGCCATTTACTTACTGCCTTGTCTTTTGAAATGACTCAGTTAGGCACGGCACATTACTGACACAAGACTGTGTTTAGCACTTGTCTCACCCCTTAAGCTTTCTTTGCTCCACATGGAGAGTAGATACATATATTCTTATGGCTCTCAGGAAAAAAATATTCATTTAATCGCAAATATTAAGTGTATTTGGTTACATATTAGAATTGAAGTATCTTATTTAAAAAAATATACATGCAGGGAGTGAAGATTTTCATTAAACCTATTAAGTACTATGTAATGTTTAACCAGCTCGAATTCTTTACTCATATACATCTTAGTTACAGAGGTGAAAATATATTATGCACTGAGATCTATGAAAATCTTTGATGTAAGGATAGAATTGGCATGGCTTGTTGGCTGGCGATGGTTGGAATTCTTGTTGACTGAGCTTAACACCCCATCTTATTGAGGGGACTGATAGAATGATCATTTTTGTGAGCCTTTTCTGCTCATCATTAATATTCCTGTAATCAAAGCAAGAGCCATACAAAAGGTTTGACAAGGAGTGGCACAGCAGACAACTTTAATTATCACACTTTGCTGAGAACAAAAACCAGTGCCCTTTCCACCCCAACAGGTGACTCCTGGGTTCCTTTGATTAAGTAGCTTGACCGGGGAAGTCAGTGGGTAGGACAATAATAGAGAATATCTTGAATACATAAAGGTAAGGTAAATGTGTGTAACCAGTTACCAGGAAAGTCTTTCAGGATTTTACACTTTAGACTGTATTGACATATCTCATTTGTGTTGGAAATGCAGCAGACATGTTGTGGTGATTTTGGGTGTTCCTCCAAACAGCTTGCTGTTATGTGGGGAAAGCAAGCAATTTAAATTGGTGGGTTGGTAGGCTCATAGAGAACCGCAGTAGTTTCCAGCCAGCTCTCACCATGCTCACAGCGCGTGGGCCACTGCACGTGCAGGGATATTCATGCGTACGCAAATATGGTGATATATCAAGAGACAAATATGGTGATATATCAAGAGAGGAAACAAAAATCTCAGCAATTCCTAACCTTTGGAGGCAAATGATGTTGTAATCTGTGCAATTGACTGTTCTCCCTTCAAGTGTGTATCTGGCCATCTTCTAAAATGTATTAGCTTGTGGTCTGTGATTTTAATATTCCAAAAATATATTTGGAATGTTACTTTATATTGTTCCAAAGTCAGAGGTTTGGCTTTAAAAAATAATTCAGATCACTTTGGTGCCCGGAAGTAATTGGTTGCTTAAGGAGTTATATAACGTCACAATACATTTTCACGAGGGGTCAATCAAGACAATACCCACAATATTCAAATATGTTCAACTCACCAATCAGGATTTATCATGCACGCGTGTAGTCCGACTTCCGGGTACAAAAGTGATCTGAATTTTCTGCAGATAAGAAAGTTGGCAAAAACATAGAATACATTTACCGTATTTACTTGTGTATAAGACGACTCATGTATAAGACGACCCCCCCAAAATTGAGGTTATTTTGCTTGAAAAAAAAAAACAATTTCCGAATATAAGACGAGTCGGTTTCTCTCAATACATCGACACTGCTACCATTCAACCGTTTGGCGGCCATTTTTAAAGTGAAATGTAAATATACTTCAAGATCTTAACAGTCTTATACTCAAGTATTTACAGTAAAACGTAAATACGATGTTCATAATTTCGAAATAACGAATATCAGAGGTAGCAGATTTATTTTAATTGCGTTTTGAAATATAAATAAAGGTATTTACCCAATATTATCACAAATTATGTTTCGCAGGTCGAGAATTTCTCCACAACGTAAAATGTAATACGATGTAAGTGACGTCCTTGATCTTAGCGTCTGGGTGCCCACAAGTCAAAAGTGGAGCGGCCAACATGTCAAATTGAACTTTCATATCCATAGAGGATCGATTTTAATTGCGTTTTAAATGATAAATAAAGGTATGTACTTAATATTATCACAATTATGTCGAGAATTTCTCCACGTCCTTGATCTTAGTGTCAAAACAAAGCGTTTTCATTATTTGTCATTTAAAACGCAATTAAAATCGATATGCGTGTGAAAGCATTTCTGTCAACAAGGGAAGACACGACTCAAAGCAGTGGAAACAATGAAGAAACGCAAAACTGTGAATGTTGATAATTGGAATCAGTGAGAAAAAAGTCAAAACAAAACGTTTTGAAATAATAGACCTCGGACATAGCGGATCGATTTTAATTGCGTTTTAAATGATAAATAAAGGTATTTATCCAATATTATCACATATTATGCTTTGCAGGTTGAGAATTTCTCAAGATCGCCATTTTGAAAGGCGGGAGAGGCTCTTGTTTTTGGTGCGAAAACGATCGTTAACTGGCATTGAAATGTTAATATATTGCACAATAATGGATGGTTTTGTTCTGTCCTCGACCTGCAAAGCGTAAGTTGTGATATTATTGGGTAAATACCTTTATATATCATTTAAAATGCAATGAAAATCGATCCACTATGTCCGATATTCGTTATTTCGAAAATATGAATGTTCGTAATTAAAACTTGTAGTGCCATAATTTTTTGGCGTAAATCCTCATCCACAGGTTTGCTCTCGTGTATAAGACGACCCCCCAAACATTAACTAAGGATTTGTGTACAAAAACCTCGTCTAATACACAAGTCAGTATGGTAATATTTTGGAATATTTTTCTCTGGAATTGTTTTATCTTTGTATTTCAGCTATTAAAATTTTCTCCCACCCAAACCTTATACACACATGCACATCAGCCCCTGATACCCCCAATTGCAATTAGCATGGCTCAAGGCCTGAACCTGCGCTGGTGCAGTGAGGCATGAAATGATGAGACAAAATAACAGTATTACATAATATGTCATTCTGTTTTTCTGTTTTAGCATTTCAGAAAAATGAAATGATATAAGGAATAAATAAAAGTAGACAAATACAGGAGTTGTTAATATGGCTATATCAAACAGCATTTTTGAAGTAATGAAGTATATAACCACATTTGGTTTTAGTGTATACTGATTATATCTTGGCCAAATCACAAACAAAAAAACGAAATTACCAACAAGATTCTATTCCATTTTGAAATTCAGTTTGAAAACTCCAAACGAAATTACGATATAACACTTTGGCCACAAGATACACTGACCCACAAGATACACTGACCGAGAAATTCCTGAAAAACTTGCTTCATCTCTTGAAGTATATCATATTTGCATTACGTAATCGCCTTGTGCACGTGCCAACCATTGACATGACATCATTGTACATCAAATAATTTTTCACATCAACCAAAAGTTGTTGAAGTTTGGTGAGAAAAAATAAATTGAGAGATGAACAGATACATTTGTAATGCCAGAGACACCATGTAGATCACCAGCTGTGACAACTAACAAGAAAGACTTCTTTAAACAAATATTATTTACATTTAGAACAATAATATAAAGTGATAGAAGTGATATTTTTCCATTTTGATTGTCAATTATATGTGAGTAGAGCAAATTCACATTAACAAAGAGGTTACATTTTAATCATGACATACAGCTTGAATCATGAACTTTTGACCCAAGTACTTAGTTACGCTGATTGAATAACCATGGTTACAAATCTTTTAAATTCAGTATGGAGGTACACTAAACCAGAAAAAAATTGGTTAGTCCAGCTAATCAACAAAATTTAAACAGGCATGATAATTAGGGGTTAACCCATAGGAGAGCTGTTGTTCAAAGTTTCAGCTCCATAGAATTCTTTGTTTAATGCCACATGTACAAAGTCAATTCAATATTATGAAGATTTAATAATGACTTTATACAAAGATCCATGTGACAATTAGAGCTCCAGTAAAGAAAAAAGTTCAGTATTTACAGCTCTATCCTGAAATTGACAAGGGTCATGCATTCAGCTAACCTGCTGTTAGTCCAAGTTTATGATGACGTTTGACTAAGTGACCACTACTGGTACATTTTGACAGTGACAACATCACTCATGCTGCAAAAACAAATATCCACTTTGAAAGCAATGGAAGGTAGTAGGTGTAGAAAAGGTGGTGTGAAAAATTGGAAAATGTGGGCAATTGACCTGACCCTTCCAAGACAATCTAGTATTTTTGCCAGTCTTTTTATAGCACCAGTTTTTCATAGTTTTTTTTAATTGATAAAATGTGAATTATTCCTGGCCTTATTTGCAGGAATTCTCTTTCAACAGTCCCTGCTGTGATTGGTGAAAAAGTGTGTCAAGATTGGATGAAAGTCATGACTATTCATAAAATCAGGCTTTGGATTGATTGGCAAAGGAAAAGATGAACATTCAAGCAGATTCCCTGTATCACTCTTCACCTGTGTCTTCACCTGTGTCAGCCTTATCACTCTTCACCTGTGTCTTCACCTGTGTCAGCCTTATTACTCTTCACCTGTGTTTTTGCCTGTGTCAGCCTGTGTCACTCTTCACCTGTGTCTTCCCCTGTGTCAGCCTTATCACTCTTTACCTGTTTCTTCACCTGTGTCAGCCTTATTACTCTTCACCAGTGTCTTTGCCTGTGTCAGCCTATGTCACTCTTCACCTGTGTCTTTGCCTGTGTCAGCCTTATCACTTTTCACCTGTGTCTTCACCTGTGTCAGCCTTATCACTCTTCACCTGTGTCTTCACCTGTGTCAGCCTTATCACTCTTCACCTGTGTCTTCACCTGTGTCAGCCTTATCACTCTTCACCTGTGTCTTCACCTGTGTCAGCCTTATCACTCTTCACCTGTGTCTTTGCCTGTGTCAGCCTGTGTCACTCTTCACCTGTGTCTTCACCTGTGTCAGCCTTATCACTCTTCACCTGTGTCTTCACCTGTGTCAGCCTTATCACTCTTCACCTGTGTCTTTGCCTGTGTCAGCCTGTGTCACTCTTCACCTGTGTCTTCACCTGTGTCAGCCTTATTACTCTTCACCTGTGTCTTTGCCTGTGTCAGCCTGTGTCACTCTTCACCTGTGTCTTCACCTGTGTCAGCCGTATCACTCTTCACCTGTGTCTTTGCCTGTGTCAGCCTGTGTCACTCTTCACCTGTGTCTTCACCTGTGTCAGCCGTATCACTCTTCACCTGTGTCTTTGCCTGTGTCAGCCTGTGTCACTCTTCACCTGTGTCTTCCCCTGTGTCAGCCTTATCACTCTTCACCTGTGTCTTCACCTGTGTCAGCCTGTGTCACTCTTCACCTGTGTCTTCACCTGTGTCAGCCGTATCACTCTTCACCTGTGTCTTCACCTGTGTCAGCCTGTGTCACTCTTCACCTGTGTCTTCACCTGTGTCAGCCTTATTACTCTTCACCTGTGTCTTTGCCTGTGTCAGCCTGTGTCACTCTTCACCTGTGTCTTCACCTGTGTCAGCCGTATCACTCTTCACCTGTGTCTTTGCCTGTGTCAGCCTGTGTCACTCTTCACCTGTGTCTTCACCTGTGTCAGCCTTATTACTCTTCACCTGTGTCTTCACCTGTGTCAGCCTGTGTCACTCTTCACCTGTGTCTTCACCTGTGTCAGCCGTATCACTCTTCACCTGTGTCTTTGCCTGTGTCAGCCTGTGTCACTCTTCACCTGTGTCTTCACCTGTGTCAGCCTTATTACTCTTCACCTGTGTCTTCACCTGTGTCAGCCTGTGTCACTCTTCACCTGTGTCTTCACCTGTGTCAGCCGTATCACTCTTCACCTGTGTCTTTGCCTGTGTCAGCCTGTGTCACTCTTCACCTGTGTCTTCACCTGTGTCAGCCTTATTACTCTTCACCTGTGTCTTCACCTGTGTCAGCCGTATCACTCTTCACCTGTGTCTTTGCCTGTGTCAGCCGTATCACTCTTCACCTTTGTCTTCAGATGTTTGATACTGAAGTTTTTTTCGTGTGATTCATTGCACTTGAAATTTAATAGTTAAAATCCTCTCTGTTCATTTAACGGCCCTAGAATGGTGAGATATTAGGAACATAACTTCTATGTGAAACTGTGATGATTTTGTATTACAATATGTCATACTATCTACTTAAATGAGATCTTTGAATCATAGATAGCACATCCACAGCAAGAATAGAGGCATCATGACTGAGTGGGAAAGAATTAAATACACTGGAAATATAGCACTATTTTGTAATGTATATGTCATCAGGAAACCAAATACTTGCATTATTATTTTGAAAAGGTCAGATATGATAGTGGGTTTCCATACACATCAACAATTTATTCCTTTTCTTGGATATTAAATCAAGTTTTCCAGCCATATTTATTTATATTTATATTGAGACAAAAGCTAGACAGGAGTTGAGAAATGGTGAAGGTATTGACTGACTTTCATTTGAATATGTGTGTCCTATTTTGAGCACCTGTTCATTTATTGTTGATGAATCATTTTCACCACATATCAAGTGAGCAAGGAATATTTTAGAACAGGATTTAATGCGAATGTATTGCAGCAAAAGGATATGTTTAGGGGTTTTTTCACAAAGCTGTGGATTACTCTTATGTATTGCAAATCTGTTTTTAACTGATTTTATCTTGCATGCACATTAGTCTTGTATGTCATGCACAAAATAAGAACTTCAGATCAGTTATCATCTATTTATTATAATGAAGAATACAAATTAAACATGTCAAAACACAAAACACTGTTTTGAATGTTAATATGCTCTCAAGTTACCGCTGATGAGAATCATAGTTTGTAGTTTTAGTAATTCAGTTGAAACATGATCTCGCTGACAAAATATTTGTAATGAAAAAACGTGAGCGTTGCCTATTTGATACCGCACTGCCTATTTGATACTGAGGTTGTAAGCCTGGTTAATATATCTATTTATCACCATTAAATGTAGTTCCAAGCTCATTTTCATAATGAGAACTACATGTATAACAGACCATGTCCTGGGCCAGGGACACCAGGTCTCATGGTGTCCCAACATTGTTATGCACATTGTATGATATGATCTCTATTAGGTTTTGTGCATGCTCCATGCTATTACATCATACAATTGTATGTACTGAAATGATGAAACATCTTTGGTAAAGGTATTTTACAGTATTTTACCTGTAATTTTGTATATAGAAAGTACATGTAATATGACCTTAATTTCATCATATTTCCCCTACATACATTTTCTGTGCCATTTGAAAGTAGATAAGTCTTCTGCTAAAATCCAAATCATTCATTTTGTCAACAAACTTCGTTTAGGTGACCAGTAATCTAGTGCAAACACCTGCTTAGTAAAGTTTTGCTAACAATGGGGCACCTTCATATTGGGACGAAGGAGTCATTTGGCTTACAGAGCCCTGTTTGTACATGGTACATGGTAATGTTTGTCCAATGGTACAGGCCTATCACCCTCAGACCACAAATAAGGTCACATGATTGTATACATATGACCACCCGGTGGTTACAAGAGTACAGCCAATACTTGGCTCTTACAGTAAAACACAAGAACTATGGTTGGTATATTTTGGTTGATTTTAGTGAGATAGCTAGCCTGTATCTCAGTTTTGTGGCCACATGTCATTTTAGCATACCCCAAACCTCTGTGAAATTGCCTGCTACCTCTGTGATTTTGTGGATGCTATAAACATATTGCTATACTCTCATGACACTATTCACCTTTCAGTGCCCCTATGCTCACACTCCACCTGTAAATGAGCCAATCAAGGAGTGTGCTCTCAAAATTGGGCTATTAATGAGGGTCTTGCTCAAAAAGGTTTTCCATCAACACATTTAATGGAAGGGGTCAATCAAAAACATATATAGACATAAATGGTAAATGCATTTGTAACCAATTTAGTGATTAATATGTTTTGTATTTCTTATCTACTTGTAGTGATGCGGCATATTTATTGGACCTTGTAGATGAAGTGGAAAGTTCCCACAATAGATCACATGATATGGGTAACCATGGATACATGTCTCCACATACCATGACCGGGTACCATGGTAACCAATACGCCAATGGAGAAATGGCAGAAATGGAACATGAAAGCAGGGTATTGGAAGAAGTTTTTTTTGTAAAATGAGACTTGGTCCAGTCTTAAAATAGACTAATATTTTCTATGGTAATATGTAAGACTGTAAAGACTTGTAAATATTCTTAAAATTGGGTATGGATTAGTATGAAAATGATGTGACCTATTGCCACGAAAGGGGCGCAAGGGTTATCTCAATGGAAGTGCAACAAACGTTATAAGAATGTTCTACAGAATTGACATAACTCATCAAATGTGATTGTACAAAAATATACATTTTTGTAAGGAGAAATGCACCATTTAAAATGAGAGTGATAAATTAGAGAAGAGGGTGCTGAACATATGTGCTTTTTTTGCATGAGAATATAAATTTGGATAAAAATCCATTTAATAGATAACTTAATGGTGTGGCACTCATTATATATTTGTACAGAACACAGAGATATATGAAGGAAATATCTATTAAATGAAATATCCATCTCAAAATTGATCAAACAAAAAAGCATATAATGAATTGCATCTACCTCCAGGTTGAATGTTGACAGAGTTTGCCAAGCATAATGTTGTGCTGTTGCTGGGATTTAAGATATGGTAGCTGATAAATATTTCCAGCACAGGCACATAACCCCTAGTTCGTTGGCCTTAAATACTCATGTAATGTGCACTAATATGTATGTGTAACAGTGTAACGTACTACCTTACAAGGGTTAAGAATAATCTAACTTTTATGTAGCACCATATATTACCTCTTATACAGATCAATCAAATCGTAATAAATGCAGTGATTTTTACTCCAAATGACAGGTACAGCTAATTTGATGAATGCCACTTTGGTTTGTCAAAATTGAATTAAACTGTAGATTACATTGCAGATTTAGGAAATATTACACATTTTAGATTGATTTTTTATTCTTCACTATAGGTCAAGCTAATAAGAAATCATTTGTAATTATTATACCGCTTTGATATATTATTTATCTAAATTTGAAGTTTATGCCTAATTCACGGGTGACCAATTAATGTTTAAGTGAGCAAGAATGCATAATGTTTTTGTGAATGTTGATATACCCATATTATTGTTCCTGCAAATGTGTTTGTGAGTCATTTTGATTTATAGGGGTTACATTAATTCATAGACAATTTCCAGTAATGATGGACTTATATAGATGTATGAATCAGATGCTTAATAGTGATGTTTGAGCAGATTCTAAGGCAGGAGACATTGCCCTGATTTTGCATGCAGAAATTCCAGTACTGCACGGTAAAGGCATGTACCCTAGTCTTTGTATTATGTTCACAAGAGAGACACATCACATGATGATATTCTCAGTGAGAAGTTTGTAGACTTTTAAAGATGGAGTTCTGAGAACACTTTTAGAAGTCATATCATGTTGTGTCTCTGTGTTGTACATTCTATAGTAAGTGCCAAGTTTTACCCTGGATAGCTACAAGCCAACTTCTATCCAGTTCCTAAATTTGGAAATTGTGTCAAATGTAGTCTGACCCTGGTACTCACTGTCAAGATCTTTACCCTGATCTTCCAAATGATAAGTTTACCCTGCTCCACTACATTGGCCATCACTAAGTTAAACCCTATTCTTCAGAGTGGCAATTGCATCCATTTTAAATATTTTTGAAAACAGTTTGGTGTCATGTTTCCCCTATTTCTCAACATGAAACTGGTATTTTGGTATGATAGACTGTTCTTGTATACTTATGATTTAAAACAGACTAAGAGTCCTGCATATCATTTTGTCAAAACACAAAATGTCATAGAAACTTATAAATACTGGTAAACTTTTCTAGCACGTTGACAGAGAAAACACCTGTTCTTACAAATTGTTTTTATAACACTGATTTTATGTAATCTGTAAGATACACATTCAATCTTGACATGTAGATAAATGAACAAGATAATAGATATTCTGATGATTTGTTTCATTGTAAATGTATTGATCTGTGATCACTTATGTCAGACAGGTTCACAAAATAATAAAATGGCAAGAAAAAAATTTTCAGAATTGTACATTGTTAGATGTGCTCATACTTGTTTGTATCAGCTCAATTTTTTATTTGTTGGCCAGTACAGTATATGTAATATATTGTATGAAAACATTCTGTGAACTAGTGAAACCAATGCAAAAATGTTGAGAGTATGCATGCCTCTTATATGTATATATATTGGTGTTCTTAATGCAATCTTGTAGGTTATAGTAGTACTAGGATTGGGAGAGCACAGTGGAGATATATGCAGGCATGTATTCTGTCAGCAATGGTGGTATTCCCTGTACCAGTGTTAATGTGCTTGCAATGCCTGCAACAGGCAAATGCAAATGCTAAGCATTATGTTCAATTCTCATCTTTATATTGCTGCCTTTTGTATAGATATTTTTTCTAAGTTTGTGGAAATTTCAAATTGTATTTCTATGAATTAAATGAAATTGTCACTTAATATAAATAAAAGTCTCACTTGATAATAGCAGGGTTTATTTGTCATTAAATAATTTTGTCCAAGCTACACAAGGTTGGAGGGGGACTTAAAGAATAGGTCCCATGCCTCTGTTTGTTCATCGATTCAAAATATTACTTTAGCATGATAAAACTTCTTTTGATTGGTTTATTGACCTGCCAAATAAGACCTTCTGCATCTTGATCATTATTGGGTTATGTAATAATAAGGGGTACATGAGAAGTTAATTTTTTATTCTTTGTTTGATAGTTGCATAAAGTTATGAAATATGAGAAGAGCACATTTGTGAGATCCCATCCTTAACTGGTTTCGAATCCATAGTTCAAATATCATTAAGAACCAATCAAAATCATGAAAAATGATTTTGAGACAATAGTGGGAATAGTGACGATGCTGAGAAGGCATTTTCATTATTTGCTGCTGACTCCCATCTTATCAGAGGATTAAATTATAACCAGACAATTGGAAGCAAATTGTACGTTTTTAAAAAAAAATTGTCTAAACATTGCTGAATAACATGAGGAAAATGCTTTTATTCTTCATATTGCAGAACTTCATGAACTTTGAGCCCTGTTAAAACTACAATATCATAATTTACTTTGTGAATTGAACATGCTTACCTGAGGCATTACAAGAATAGTGCCACATGTGATTAAGTTGCTATCCATCTGTCCATTGCTCATTTCAAATTTGAGAACAATTTATGGTTCGGAGTTATATTTTCCCATTTTTGACGACATTGAGCAGCAACTGTTTTTGACCAAATGCAATCAGATTATTTTCATAAGAAGTAATTTTACTTCAATTGTAATTGTTGGAATTATAGAAAGTTACCAAACCACTTTAGATCAGAGCCTCTTGTGATTAAAATGTCACAAGGTATTTGGTTTATTATGTTTTGATAATAAACCAAATAATTATTATAATAACAAATATTTCCAAACGTAAAATAATTACTAACAATACCAAAATGATGTGACATTGGCCATGGGGCAGTTGGTTAGAGCTTGAAGTTTCATATTGTTTTAAAATATGGACTCGAGCATAATACTGCTCATATTTCACACAAGGAATGAAGCTAAATGCACAAAATCAGACCCATGAGGCTTAATGATGTAACACATGGAAATGCTGTATTAAAAGGAAATATTCATAATTCATCAAGGACCATTTATGTGTTATCTCTGAAATAGTGAGGTAGAATCTTCCTCGGCAATTTTTCTGTAAGTCTGATGTTTTTTCCATGAGAGGATACACCTGAGTTTGAGGCAAACACTGGAGTAAATAACAGTTGTTGGGGATTAAAATGTAGAAATAGAACCTGGAGGTGAATATATTTGCATGTATTGTGTTAGCATCAAACTTATTTGTGATAGCTGTAGGCATGTACTCTGCATTATATAGGTAGTATTTAATTACTACCTCTGCAGTCATTGCCCTGTTTTTTTTTTCTCTCATTCAAAGTTTGGAATTCCCCAAATCATAAATACTTGCCTTGCTCACAAAAATATCTTCAAAATCTGAATTGACCAACATCAGGTCATAAACTGTAACCAGGTGTTTGGCATATAAACGGACCAATCAGTACAACTGCCAGTACAAACCAAATCTATTTCTATTCTTTCACCAATGAGTGGACAGCCAGATTTTATGAATACAAATGACTTTCACTCGATTCTGTGTGCACCTTTATACCTTTGGTGGCAGGGACTGATATGATAGAGGAAGTGCTGCCATGCTGAGAGTACTAAAACATGATGACTCAGTTTCGTAAACATTGCAGTAAAATCTCTTAACACACAATGTTTAACTTGTATATTCCACACCCATCTGTATTTACATCAAAAACAGGTCCTTTGTATTCCACACCCATCTGTATTTACATCAAAAACAGGTCCTTTGTATTCCACACCCATCTGTATTTACATCAAATACAGGGCATTTATATTCCACACCCATCTACATATACATCAAATACAGGTCCTTTACTTTGAGACATGGATATAAAAATGCAGAAAAGGTATACACCTGATTATCCTGTTAACATTAAGAACACTAGATGATGAAGAGGTTACAGCTACTATGAAAGTGTGGATATGAAAGGTTGTCTGCATGGGCCCTCTTGGTCACCCATTGTTGACGTAGGATAATATATCATTTATATGCATGTTCCCTATGCCTAACTTACCTAAACACAAGGTACCAGATGTGAAAAAGGCTCAAAGAGTAGTCCCCAAGAAATACGTAATCTCAAGGTGTGACTCAAGGAAGCCCTCCTGTTAATTATGGACAGGTTTCACCCAACAGTTTTCTAACCACTGGCTTCTCATCAGACAGGCAATGTGGTGTAAAGTACATAATTGTTTATATATGAACACAAGACAAGCTTTGCTGAACTGTCATCAACATACACGATCACAAAGGTGTAAATTAGCAACGACATCCCCCAATTCTATGTAAATAAGATAAGCATATGTAGAAAATATTGTTAAAAATGCACAAAGAACATAAACATTGAAACATTTTTCGAAAAACCACTTTCCATAGGAGCTTTAATCTTAATTTAGACGTGATTATGTGACTCGTAATGAGGATAAATCAAGATCACATAATCATGACGTGAGAAGAGGAACTATATTTATGGTGACTCGATACATGACTAATACCTGACCTGATCATTTTCTATTCTGATAGATTCTACTCTTAGGCCCTTGGGAGATTCCGAGGCATTTTTCGGCCAACTTTCAGTCCCCATGTTTTTGGCTTTCATAGTTAAGCATCCGCTTTCACAAATGATTTTGCAGCAAAAAAAAACTTTACGCATGCATTGGAACCTGTGCCATATTCAACTTTTTAGCTACACTGACCGTGTCAGCAAAGCTTCTGTAGTGAAGGGGAAAATATTCTGTCATTCTGTCTGTCAATTTCTCTGAAACTACTGGATTGTGAAGGAGGCTGCTATTTTGAGTGACATTATAAATATTAGCCAATAAGAATCAAGAGAACAAGTTGGGCCAAATTCCATATTTTACATATGCATTTAAATTGGTCAAAATTACCATCTATCAAGTCTGCTCTTGGAAAGCATTTAAATGCCCATTTATGATGTAATGTCCAGAAAATGTTGACTCCAAGGCCATTGGCCCATTATCAATGAAATAGTGACGTCATACCTTTTGGTAACTTGGCAACAATCAACAAAAACATTTCATACAGCTTTGATCCTCTGTATGAAGCATCCCTGTTCCCCCTAACGTTAATATAGAAAGCCTAATTCTATATTGTTGATAGTATTTAAACAACTGAAACTAGAGAACTATGTTGGAGGGATTGACACCATTTCGAAGAGGTGATCTTTACACATATGAGCACATGCATTATTGGCTGATCACACTTGAGGACAGGTGGCTGATCACACTTGAGGACAGGTGGCTGATCACACTTGAAGACAGGTGGCTGATCACACTTGAGGACAGGTGGTTGATCACACTTGAGGACAGGTGGCTGATCACACTTGAGGACAGGTGGTTGATCACACTTGAAGACAGGTGGCTGATCACACTTGAGGACAGGTGGTTGATCACACTTGAGGACAGGTGGCTGATCACACTTGAGGACAGAGAAATAGACATAGAGGTGAATGTAACCTGTTGATTTCCATTGTGACTGATATGGTCAAACATTGACAACTCCACATTTTGAACATCTTGAATATTGTTTACTGTTTTTCTGGAGCTTACAACTGTCTTCCAGTTTCCGAGCTTTTCAGTGTTTTGTGAGTCTTCCAAGAATATTAGAATTGGCATCTGCATGGTCCCCTGCAGGGTGGTACAGTTGGTCTTGGGATCGTGTTCACAGATTGATTGTTGCAGGAAGATTTGTCCAGTTTGTCTGAGGTGTTTTGGGGTATCACCAGAGAGAGGTTTCTCTGGAAAGCATCTTTTTGTGTGGACAACTTGAGTAGAGGCCAGTATTTTCCCTGAGCTCGCCTCATTGAAGCTGGTGACAAGTGCTCATCTTTTGGAATGTTCTTTTGTTTGAGCAGTTCTTCCCGGTTTTTATTTCTTGCCTTCTTCCTTAAACTCAGTTCTGAGAACTTCGTTTATTTAGCCATAAATAACATTGGTATATAAAGTATGAAATTAACAACAAAAATGTATAGGCTAGGTACTAATGCCAATGCACTAGTACCACCCTGAGGGGGTGGATGTAAATATATTCTGCTTCTATTTAATCATATTTATATGATCATGATATCTGCAGGTAGCATAAGGATCTGTTTGTGGAAATGTTAATGCCACATTTGTAATTATTAGATATATACCATCATATCAGCAAATTTGGATTTTGATATGTACACAACAGGACATCCTATGGGTATCCTCTTCATTGGTAGTCTAGCATTCTGAATTCAGAATATTTGTCAATATTCTTGCAATTTCTCCCAATTCTCATGAAATGACCACCCATTTTGCTGTGTTTTAGATGGTAAAAACTATGGTAAAGATAATTGTGTGTCTGTGTCTTTGATGTTGAGATTTGTCACTAATGTATTAAAGATTTCATCTCGGTTTTGGAGTATTTTGAGGCGAACATGATTTTGTAGTGGGAAGTATTACTGTGATCAATGATCAAGGAGTTCCTCCAAACGTTGGTTGAATACCATGAAGATGTCATGAATGTATCTCACATACAGAGCTGGTTTTAATGGGGCATTTTTCAAGAGATGTTCCTCTAGGTGTGCCTAAGTTGGCATACGGAGGGGCTACCCTGGTTCCCATTGCAGTTTTTCCAATTTAGAGGATGTTTTCGCCATTAAATGTGATTTTTTTCATTTTCAGTACTGCCTCTAGGAAGTTCATTTGGCTTTTAATGGTTGTTTTGCCCTTAGTTTTTTTACTAGACATCTATATACTGAACTGAGGCCTTTGTTATGAGGGATGTTGATATAATAGTCACGTCCATGGTGGCTGCAATGATTTCTTTCATTGTTGCTTCCGAAGGAAGAGATTCTCTTTATGAAATCTGTGGTGTCCCTTATGTTTATGAAGGGAATTATTTTGCAGAGGGTTTGATGTGCTCATCCACAAATGCAGAAGTTTGTTCTGTTGGAGACCCATTTCCACTTATAATGGGTCCTATGACCGTCTTTTTAAATAAAATGTGACTGCCTCACGTGTACCCTATGACATAAATATGTTGATTTTGTCTCTATCATATATGTTGTTCAGTATGTTCCTTACACTAGTTTTGTGCTGCTCTGTCAGGTCATTAAGGGTTTTGACATAAAAGTATGTGTCATTCAGTTGTCTTTCTGCTGCTTCTGTAATCTTCTGTATTCATTATAACTGTGGCAGAGCCCTTGTCTGCCTTTATTATTGTTGTAGAGGTGTTTTTGCTTTTAAGGATTTTAAGGATTTTAAGTTTTTTCCTCCTTTGTGAGGCCCGAGGTACAACTTGTTTTGCATCTCTTTGAATACATTTGAAGCAGGTTTCGAACACAAGATCTTAGGAGGTGGATTTTGGTCTCCATGTGCTTTTCGGTTGGAATTTGGGTTGGGGATCTGAGATTGGTTGGGCAGTTGTTGTGAATTTAATGTGTTGTCTTCATGTGTTCCTCCTGGTTGTAATGATTGGTTGGGTTTGGTTGAATATGTCAGAAAGGTCCAGCGTTCTGGGCCTGAATCATGCCAAAAGGATTGGAGTCTCATCCTTCTGATTCAGGATCTCAAGTCAGGTTTTGAGTTTGTCTGGTTTTGGGTAAACGTGAGGCCTTTTAGGATGTTTCTCTCATTCGGGGTCAAGTCATGGCTAAATAAATTAATGACTGATGTAACACTTTAGATAAAGAATGAAATTTCGATTGTTTTATTTGAAACATTTTGTTTTCATTGTGGTTCATATCTGGCATGTTTTCATTAAAATTATCTTCAGTTGGTTGATCCGTATGTGGATCAGAGTTGGTCATATGGCCTAGGTAATTGTAATTATTCATATTTGTGGATATACAACTATTGTTGTAGAGCATCGTCCCTACACTGGCTCCACTTGGCGGACTGATCTCAATCTGCAAAAGAAGATAATGATCTATTATATTTGTATTAAAAATTATCAATATTTACATACATCTCAGTTGCATTTTGATAATGTTTTGGGTTGACCTTTGCTTTCCCGGTTTTTTTTTACACAGATTTGTAAATTCGTGCGGAGGAGGTGTGCCCGAGCCGGCTAAATGAATGCAGCCGAGTTTCCCTTTTCCTGCGTGCTCGTCTGTGGTTTGACTCACAGGGTGGCATTGTTCCCCCATCACTAATTGTAACCTCCATTCCCATTCTTCCTGTCTTCTTGTAGAAATACATTTTATCCAAATGTAATCTAAATTAATATATATATATATATATATATTATATATGGGGGATCAAATGCTAGCCCAACCATGGTATACTTTGTTTGCTCAATTTAATATGAAAAATAGAGGGGAAACATTGAAATGTCTTTCGGAAGAGATGTAATAAACCAGTCCCAAAGTTATTCATGCCAAATTCATGTTTTTATGCTGTTTTTGTTTACATATATGTAGACTATCTATCAAGCATATGAGCTGATACTCTGCATTACATAGTGTTTAATTACTACCTCTGCCGTCATTGCCCTGTTTTTGATTTCATTCAAGTTTGGAATTCCTCGAGTCATAAATACTTTCCTTGCTCACAAAAAAATATCATCAAATCTGAATTGACCAACACCAGGTCATCAACTTTAACCAGATGTCTGGCACATAAAATGACCAATCAGTACAACTACCAGTACAAAATAAATCTATTTATATTCCATCACCAATGAGTGGACAGCCAGATTTTGATGAATACTGATGACTTGCGCTTGATTTTGTGCGCACCTTAAAACGTTTGGTGGCAGTGACTGATATTATAGAAAGTCTTGCAATGAAGGGTATAAAACAGAGGAACATAAGATATGATAGAGAGGTCCTGCTGTGGATGGTAATGAGCTGAGGCCCGTACCTAAAAGGGTTAACTAATTGACTGGATGAGTTGTCATGTCATGGACATACAACATGACAATTCAGTGAGGCAGCACTATATCTGTCTGTCTTATGTAAGTATTTATAACTTGGGGAATTCCAAATTAAGAGTGTTATCAAATGTAAGGCAATAATTGAAGACTACCTGTGTAATGCAGTATATTAAAACTAAAATAGATAACCCTAATCTGTATTGTCAGGTAAGCTCAGATCTTTTTGTTAAGGACTACTTGCAATTATCAAGTCTTCAAAAATTGGTTTTGGGTTTATCTGTCTTTAATTTATGACTAATTCAAACAAGAATTCCTATTATGAATAAATCAATCATGTGGGTGACATAGGACTTCTGTTGCACTATATAGTGTCACAGTCTTTCATTCAATGTTATCATAAATTTTCTTTACAAATTATAGAAATCTCCATCTTGAATTGCAGGCCTCCAAGTTACAAAATGGGCATGTCTCATTTCGTGTCTGCTATGAGGACATCTATAAACCATATACTAGTATTACACCATGTGAAGTACAGCAATACTGATAGGATAGAGAAACTAGGCCATATTTCAAAGAGTTTTGAGGTATGTTTAAATGATTTGCAGCCACGAAACTGTGATACAAGAAAGCTATCTCACTAAAATCAACCAAAATACTCCAACTATGGTAAATTAGACACAAACAAAATCGCAACAAAGCCTGGGGAAAGCTGAGAGGTGCCGTACGGGGATCAATGGTTAGAGTTAAAAAGGTGTTTTCTTTAATCTATCGCATCCAAATATTCAAGAAAATAGGACCATCATAAGTTATATATAAATACATATAGCTTTTGAAACTGAACTTTAACTAGATTTTTGCCCACTTTTAACACAAGATTGTGGCACAAATATTACCCTTAAAACGTTAAAGATTTTCAAGAAAATGTACACATTCATAATCCAGACACTATTATTTACTCAACCATGATAAAATTTGTTGTGTTTTGTGATGATATTGAGGCAATTTAGATGCCTTTTGTGAGAAGTCGAAGCCATTCTATAAGAGAATTACCGTTCAGATAGTGTTCAGATTAATTAACAATTAGGAGAGGGAGAGTTCTGAGCGGTGCTGGACTGCAATCTGAACCAACAATTGATTCATTGCCGGGCATTGGCAACATATGCCTCAGTCACATTTGCACCGGGCGCCGGCCGGGAAGTAAGAATCGGCCGACTTCACAGTCTGCCGGGCGCCGGGGAGTTTATAAGCAACAATCTGAGAGATGCCGAAGCTGTGGTCACATTATTAAAGGGCACCGCACGGCACGTGCAAGACTGAATGACACAGACGTCTGCAGGATATCTTAAAGACGTCTGGATCATTGACAGACGTCTGTAGGATATCCTAAAGACGTCTTTATCATTGGCAGACGTCTGAAAGACATCCTAAAGACGTCTGTCTCATTTGACAGACGTCTGAAGGACATCCTCAAGACGTCTATGTGAAATCGCAGGGAGCCCGTGCGATCATCTGACGATGGTCTATGAACACATGAAATAAATATAATCCTATTTTCACCGCACGATGACACCGGCAGCCCTAAGATAATCTGCCGATGTCCCTGCGGGACCCTGCCGGGACCCTGCAGTGCACTTTAAGATGATATTTGGTGATAAGACATCGGGGAAACGTAGGCAACTTTTATGTGGCAGCTAAAAGTTCCCGATGACCCGCCCGACGTCTTAAAGATGCCCAATTGTGGCCGATGATCTCCCGGTGTCCGCACGGCAATCTGAAATGCCTGCCGATTTTGTAAAAAATACCCATCGGCCGGGCATCTTTACTGAAATCGGCGCAAATGTGACTGAGGCAATAGCTGGCTGAAATCTGGACGCTGCTGTACGATGAACAATGGCCCGGAGAATATAAAAAATGCTATTAAATCCAAATTAAAAAGAAAATAACACCATCATCAGTTACATAGTTAAGAAATGGATCACCTGAAGCTGAATTTTAACGAGATTTTCGCGCAATTTTAACACAGGAAGGCGCCCCGGATTAAAACTCTCTTACGAGGAGTAATCCAGACCTGGGTGCTCAAATATCACTATAAAAACGTTTTAACTATAAAATTTACATTATTTTAGTATATCGAATCGCCACCTGATCATAATTTAATCAAATGAGACACATAATATACGTTGTTAACAGCCGGATTGACCACCGATATTTATTCTCATAAAATAAATATATAAAATGATAAATACAAAATTGGTATCAGATCTTATCAGCTGCAATTTCCCACCTTTTGACCTCAGACCTTCCTGGGACTGACTCAAGCTGACCTTTCTCACCTTTATATACTCCCATGTACCTCAGACCTAACTGAGACTGACTCAAGCTGACCTTTCTCACCTTTATATACTCCCATGTACCTCAGACCTGACTGAGACTGACTCAAGCTGACCTTTCTCACCTTTATATACTCCCAGGTACCTCAGACCTGACTGAGACTGACTCAAGCTGACCTTTCTCACCTTTATATACTCCCATGTACCTCAGACCTGACTGAGACTGACTCAAGCTGACCTTTCTCACCTTTATATACTCCCAGGTACCTCAGACCTAACTGAGACTGACTCAAGCTGACCTTTCTCACCTTTATATACTCCCAGGTACCTCAGACCTGACTGAGACTGACTCAAGCTGACCTTTCTCACCTTTATATACTCCCATGTACCTCAGACCTGACTGAGACTGACTCAAGCTGACCTTTCTCACCTTTATATACTCCCATGTACCTCAGACCTGACTGAGACTGACTCAAGCTGACCTTTCTCACCTTTATATACTCCCAGGTACCTCAGACCTGACTGAGACTGACTCAAGCTGACCTTTCTCACCTTTATATACTCCCATGTACCTCAGACCTGACTGAGACTGACTCAAGCTGACCTTTCTCACCTTTATATACTCCCAGGTACCTCAGACCTGACTGAGACTGACTCAAGCTGACCTTTCTCACCTTTATATACTCCCAGGTACCTCAGACCTGACTGAGACTGACTCAAGCTGACCTCTCTCACCTTTATATACTCCCAGGTACCTCAGACCTGCCCTGGACCTTATCCATTTCATGTCAGCAACCAACGAAATATAACTTCTTTTATATTCTTATTCGTGTACTTAAACAAATATAAATACAATTACACACTCAACTGGAACAAGATTTGTACATTTTTGTGATGATTTTTATGCCTTTTGTGGTACGTCAAGAAGTCGTATTCGTTCAGAATTGATGTCATTCCTCATGGCTCTGCTGTGCACCGTTCAGCACGCACCACCCGGGCATGGAAACACCTGCAAAGTTTCATATCAATGCAAATAATGGTTATAGGGCTCCAATAACCGATGCCCTAGTCAGTACCAAGTATATTATTAGTCATTGGACGGCAACTATTCATGTGGACGTAATTTTGGTATACTATGTCAGAAGTGGTCAAAATATCATTAAAACACCAATATTTCATTAGACTGGATATTTCGGGTCACCATGAACGAATTCAGTTGCTTCACATCAGAACTGGTCATTTCGCCTCGGTTCACTATGAAAAGTATTTCTTCATCATATTTTAGATATGAAAAGATATAGTTACTCTTCTTTATTCTCTTCTTTTCATCTCGTATCTTCCTCTGTTTGTGGCCACGGGCCGTGGCGCAGTTGGTTAGAGCGCCAGCTTATTAGCACCAGTTCCTCTTTGATGATTCAAAGGTTGTGGGTTCGATCCCCAGCCGAACATAGATTTAATCCATGACATAATTCCAGACATTTCACCCGTGTTAACCTGTTGTCCTTGTAAATCTGTGACTGGGCGGGTTGTCATGTCAAGGACTTGCGACAGGACAATTCAGTGAGGCAGCACTAAATCTGCGACAAATAATGTTGAATGTGATGTAAACCCCAAACAAACAAATCTGTTAATGCTCACACTTCTTTTGCTTTATGAGGTGTTTTTAAAACAAACAACTTATTTGTTTATCTTCAAGTGAGGGTAAAATAATGCAGGCAAAAAATTATAAATTCAATCGTTTCTACACGTGAAAAGAGACACTTCATGTGATGGGTTCTTCAAGCTCTTCTTCAAACACAGTAATAAATTTATAATTTCGATCACCATAGATTAAATATACAAACAATTCCTACTGTTGGACACCTTCAATATTGAAATGGCTCATTCTGTTTTTGAAACAATTCTCAAGAGAAACCAAGATGGACATCCCACAAACGACAACATTTTCTCGGGGTGAAACCCCACGAGAAGATTTTTGAGAGGTTATCTCAACACTAATACAGTTACAGAAATCATTTTGAAAGTTCTGTACTCGTGAGTAAAAGATGGATAGTGAGCAGACATGGAAAGACAATGCACAGGCACGCACAGACAATGCATAGACGTTTTTACTATGATACATGACTGAAAGTGGACTTTTGTAGATTATCTTTATTTTTATTGCCAGTAACCTTAAAATGACATTTAAATGACCTTGGAAATAAAACTCCTATTTCTTGGGATTTTACCATACATTTAAATTCCAACCATCTTTATTTTTTTCAAATATGAGCTCATAGAGTCAGGCCACGGGACGTGGCTCTGTTGGTTAGAGTGCCAGCTTATTAGCACCAGTTCCTCTGTGGTGATCCAATGGTTGTGGGTTCAATCCCCAGCCGTGCCGAGATTGAATTCATGATACAATTTCACACATGAGCTGAGGCCCTTGCCTAAAGGATTAACCTGTTGTCCTTGTAAATCTGTGACTGGGTGAGTTATCATGTCAAGGACCTGCGACATGACAATTCAGTGAGGCAGCACTATATCTGCTACAAGTAGGTCTCATCACGAAATAATGTTGAACGTGATGTAAAGCCCCAAACAAACAAACTCATAGAGTCCTTACTCATCAAAATCAGTTCATAATTGACAATATGAGAGCAATTTTTAGATTTTTGGTAAATTTTTCCAAGGGAAATTAGAGGAAAAATGACTTGCTGAACCATTTTGAAATCATATCTATGTTAAGAGCTTATAAGTGTAATTATATAATAATATAATTTATGTTTAAAGAACATGTAACATTGCATAGAAAAAACTTTAATGTTGAACAAAAACTGAATATAAACTTCATTATTTTGAGTTTTATTAACAGGCTAATTTTGATTAGTTTGTTTGTTTGTTTGTTTGTTTGTTTGTTTGTTTGTTTGTTTGTTTGGGGTTTTACATCACGTTCAACATTATTTCAGTCATTTCATAATGAGACCAACTCACTGAATTGTCATGTCACAGGTGCTTGACATGATAATCCCCCAGTCACAGATTTACAAGGACGACAGATTAACCCTTTAGGCACTGGCCTCAGCTCATATGTGAAATTGTATCATAATTTCTGACATTATGTGCTTGCTCTATTTCCACCGCGTACGCAACCACACTTTGTTTTCTCGATTATTCATTTACGCTTGGACATAAGGACTAGATACTATAACATGACAATATATAGGCCTGAGAATTTATTTGGGCTGGACTTTTTGTGACCTTGGCAACTTCGCTTGTTAATGCTCTATTTTCTTCAAGATTACCACAATATCGATATGACCATGAGGTGCTTGAATAAGTTCGATGTTGGGTGAGCTATTTTCAAGGTCAGATGATTCGATTTTCAAAATCGGCTATTTGTGCTATTTTGCAAAACACACAAATAACATTTATCACTACATTTATCTTACACAGTATGTTTGTTCATATTTTGTAGAAACATTTATGTAACTAGGTCTGGTTAAAGACCACATAGGTAACAAAATATTGAGAATCTAATACTTTACCGGATCATGATATTATGTATATATTAGTAAATATCCATCTGAATTTATCTAGATGCACTTTTTGTGACCTTGGGTCAAGGTCAAGTTCATGACCAGCACAAGAGCAACTTCGCTTGTGAATACTATAAGATTACAGCAATATTTATATTTGGCTTGGTTAAGTTTAATATTTGGTGACCTTGAACTATTTACAAGGTCACAGGATACACTTTTTAAAATCATCTAAATATTATATTTGGCAAAACACCACATTAATCTTAAACAATATGTTTGTACACATTTTTGTAAATGATTTATGTAACTCTGTCACATTTACCTATTTAAGGGTATTTATGGGTGTTGGTAGTGAGTGTCCTCTGGTGGCAGATTTTCTGAGGGAACTACTTTCTTTTTACGCCAAAATGGAACGTTTTCAAAAAAGTACGGGAAAAATGCTCAACTGTCAAAAAGAGTTCCTTTTTCATTAAAACTTTCAAGTCATGAAATGACATTTTATGGTATTCATTTTTGTAATAAAATTATTGATTTATTATTTGAAAAACACAATAAAATTTCTTTGATTATATTGAAAGCTTCATATCTTTTTAACTCATAAAAAGTGGCGTAGTAATATGTCACTGCTCCAAAATTTATTTTGTCATGTCAAAATGTTAAAGGGAAAAAGTTCTGCAGATTGTGGGACCATAATTAAGTGGAATTCCAAACAACTTTGTAAAAGTGATCTTAACAATATTTACTGTGATCCTAGTGAAACAGATTTTCTATTTTTCAAATACATTAAGAGAAAAATAGAGGTAAAGTATCCACTTGATCATTTCAAAAATATGAATTTTTTCACCTCCCTTCACATAACTGATTGCCAAACTTCCTTTTTGTTTCCAAATTATATAAATCACAATGAGAAAATCTGTTTCACTTGGATCACAGTGAATTTTCTTCCCAACAAAATGAAATAAACACAGCTGAAACCAAGCCTATTCCTGTTGTGTAATCTGCAGAACTTATTTGCCTGTCTTCTTCATTTCTCATCAAAACTATCACCAAGGAAAATGAGGACAAAATACTATTTTGAAAGAAATATACTTGTAATCTTACCTTATAGTTCAAATATTGTAATGTTTAAATATTGATTCATGTCATGAATGCTTTTAATGTAATAGGGAATGTATTTTTGCACCGTAAATGTAGCAATTCCCATCAAGTACAGTATTTTGGTAATTTACTCCTCTGCCACTAGGGGGCACTCACTACCAACACCCATAAATGCCCTTAAAGGCTAAATAGGTCACAACTTCCAAAACTAGAAATTGATATAATGGATATGTGAAGAACATATGAAAATTGTTTGTTAGGATGATTTGTTGGTGACTTTGAGTGAAGGTCAATGTCAAGACTAACAGTATTGTTACTTGATCATGCTCTATTGTCTGAAAGAATATCACAATATCGATGTAACTTGGCAAATTTGATTGAACTAGGGTTAGCTCGGAGGGTTTTCAATGTTACTAGATCACAGTGACTTTATTTAAAGGTTTAATAAGATTTTGACATTTGGTGAAATTCTCGTCTAATTTTACAACGTCTTTCGGTTCGCTGGGTAAAAGTAACGCTTTGTACCCACTGCAATAGAGAGAGTTTTGTGGACTACCCATTTAATGTCTCCTATTTCTAGTGATGGACATGCACACTTGCAGACATGAATTGTGTCTATAATCGAAGAGTTTTAAATCTGATGATTTCTGACGATTTCAAGATTTATTCAAGCTGAGGATTTTACTGATTTCAAGATTTTCTCATGGATTTTTAACTTCGAATAAGTTGGCCACGAGGGCAACATTGAGCATGTAAATATAACTTCTGTGTTCATCATCAGTCAGACATGAATTGGTACCAGAGGTAGATAATCTACTACTGAGATGCATGTTTACAGGGAGTGTCCTCAACAGCAGTCCACCGCGCAATTACTGACACTCTTACCAAACTATATTATATTAAAGCCTACATATTGCCCTTATACGGGCAATACTATGGAGGGTATCAGTCGGGTTGTCACCACTTGAGGCAACCTGATATTGAAGGGAAGGTATGGGGTTGAAGGCAGTGAGTGACCTTGGAAGCGTTGGTGTGTGGAGTTGTTGTGGTGGCGGTAGGCGGCCAGTCAGTTCCCGTCTGTCATTTCGTCTGGTCTCCTCATGAGGACAACTATTGATCTCTCTTTCACTTGCTGCCATCGATGCTTCTCCGCAACCCTCAAACAACTGAATACTCGCAAAAAAACAAACATCACAAAAAGGTAGCGACTAACTGATAATGGCTCGTTGAAAGTGCTTAATTGTTGAATTTTGGAGAATATTTTTATATTTGATGTACAGGTTCAAGGCTTCCAAAGAGGAGTACCAGTGGAACCAGACAGTTTGCCAATGAAGGCGTGAATGTCATGCTCTGGACCGGCCTGGCAGTGGCACAGCTCCCACACCTACCACAGCAACACAAATATAGCACACAAGGGCATCATGTTGTTGCCTTAATCCCTGTCCGTCTGAATCAAAAGGCATCATGTTGTCTTAATCCCATCCATCTGGCATCAAAGGGCATCATGTTGTTGTCTTAACCTCATCCATCTGAAATCAAAGGGCATCATGCCTTAATCCCATCCATCTGGCATCAAAGGGCATCATGTTGTTGTCTTAACCTCATCCATCTGAAATCAAAGGGCATCATGTTGTCTTAATCCCGTCCATCTGGCAACAAAGGGCATCATGTTGTCTTAATCTCATCCATCTGAAATCAAAGGGCATCATGCCTTAATCCCATCCATCTGGCATCAAAGGGCATCATGTTGTTGTCTTAACCTCATCCATCTGAAATCAAAGGGCATCATGTTGTCTTAATCCCGTCCATCTGGCAACAAAGGGCATCATGTTGTCTTAATCCCGTCCATCTGGCAACAAAGGGCATCATGTTGTCTTAATCCCGTCCATCTGGCAACAAAGGGCATCATGTTGTCTTAATCCCGTCCATCTGGCAACAAAGGGCATCATGTTGTCTTAATCCCGTCCATCTGGCAACAAAGGGCATCATGTTGTTGTCTTAACCTCATCCATCTGAAATCAAAAGGCATCATGCCTTAATCCCATCCATCTGGCATCAAAGGGCATCATGTTGTTGTCTTAACCTCATCCATCTGAAATCAAAGGGCATCATGCCTTAATCCCATCCATCTGGCATCAAAGGGCATCATGTTGTCTTAATCCCGTCCATCTGGCATCAAAGGGCATCATGTTGTCTTAATCCCGTCCATCTGGCAACAAAGGGCATCATGTTGTCTTAATCCCGTCCATCTGGCAACAAAGGGCATCATGTTGTCTTAATCCCGTCCATCTGGCATCAAAGGGCATCATGTTGTCTTAATCCCGTCCATCTGGCAACAAAGGGCATCATGTTGTCTTAATCCCGTCCATCTGGCAACAAAGGGCATCATGTTGTCTTAATCCCTGTCCATCTGGCAACAAAGGGCATCATGGTGTCTTAATCCCGTCCATCTGGCATCAAAGGGCATCATGTTGTCTTAACCCCGTCCATCTGGCATCAAAGGGCATCATGTTGTCTTAATCCCTGTCCATCTGAAATAAAAGGACATCATGTTGTCTTAATCCCTGTCCTTCTGAAATAAAAGGACATCATGTTGTCTTAATCCCGTCCATCTGAAATAAAAGGGCATCATGTTGTCTTAATCCCTGTCCATCTGAAATAAAAGGGCATCATGGTGTCTTAATCCCTGTCCATCTGAAATAAAAGGACATCATGTTGTCTTAATCCCTGTCCATCTGAAATAAAAGGACATCATGTTGTCTTAATCCCGTCCATCTGAAATAAAAGGGCATCATTCTGTTGCCTTAATCCCGTCTATCGGACATCAAAGAGCATCATGTTTCAGTCTCTTTTCCTAGCCATCTGTCATGGAAGGGCACCACAATTTAGACCCAATCCTTTCCCATCTGACATGGAAGGGCACCATGTTACAGACTTTCCTAACTGCTACAAGTAGGTTTCATCACGAAATGACTGAAATAATGTTGAAAGTAATGTAAAACCCCAAACAAACAAAAACCTATCTGACATAAAAGGGCAGCATGTTTTGTATGGTTTTAATATATGCAGGATTTGTTTCATATTTGATTATTTTGTTTCAATGAATTTTAATTTTGAATTTTAAATACACAACTTTATTATCTAGGACCGCACATAGTATGATGTGGTGGGGAACATGCTTTTTCTCACTAATTCCTCAATATTGTACACTCAGCTAATGAGATATTCTTCACTGAAGAGTCATTGGCTGGTATATAAGTTCCTCGAGACTAGTTTCTTTGTTGTGACGCAAAGGAAGCCATTCAGATAGCCCCTGGATAGTTGGAACTGGCCAGAGGTTCATCTACTGGCGGAGAAATAAAAATGTATTGGAAATAAAAGTGTTCGCTATAAATGATTATAACGAAAATATATTCAATATAATGAGATGAAATTACTAGAAATTCTGTAAACCTCTAGAGCCGGGATGTTTCCTTAATTCTTCATACATAAACTGGATATGTTTTTTTAGGTTTATGGAAATAGAATTTGATGTAGGTATGAGATATCAAACAAGATATTTTTTAAAATCTGTTCCATCTTTCCACTAATAAAACAGAGCAAAATGTCATGACAATGTCGAGGTTTTCACCAAGTTAAGGGATTATTTTGAGGCATTTTCAGCGTTAGCGAGAATTTCCTGAAGAGCATTTCATACTAGAACATGCTAAAATTGTTATCCCTTAAATGGTATAAAGATTGAAAAGTAAGAATATGATAACTGGCCAACATAATGATATCATGTTTCACGCATTTAAAGGTTGAACATCATGTTGTAGTTCATTCTCGAGAGCTTGGTATATAAACTTAACATGAAACTCTGTAATGCTTGAAACGAATTATATTGTGTGATATCCAGACCAAAGGTACGTCTAATTTAGGTTCAATATGTAATGAATAGCAGACAACGTAATGCAAATGACTTGTATTAATCAGAGATTTCCGAGATGCATTGAAAAATAGGATATCCTCAAAGTTTACTTTGAGTTAGTCTGAAATAATGCAGGCAGAAAAACATCTATATTGTTGAAAAGAATGTTCATGCTTATTTAGGTTTGTAGTGCGGCTAGTGGATGTCTCTCATGCTTAAGGTATGCTGTTCGAATCCTGGTTGTGACAAGACTTTGTACTTTTTTTTCCTGCTGAAGATAAAATCTTCATATTGGGGTTCTATTTGAGCGATGTAGAATTGAATTTTATTTGGGCGATTTTCGGAACCCAGACACAAAGCTATTGGTTTCAAGATTTTTAAATGGATTTTAAATTAGAGTAAGTTGGCCACGAGAAAAGACTTCGAGCATGTATTTAAGGCTTGCAAAATATCGGGCAGATTACTTTTTAAAGGTCTATACTAGGTTACAAAGGTTTAAGTATTTTTCGCAAAATGTATTGTTAATATAATTGGTAATTGCTAAGTTAAATCATTCATTAAACCACAAAGGTCACATGCAATTTTACAGAGGTTTGGGGTATGATTAGATGATATGTGGCCACGAAACTTTGATACAAGCAAACTATCTCACTAAAATCAAAATACACTGACCATGGGCATTGTGTTTTGCTGAAAGTGCCAAGTCCCGCCTGTACTCTTTAGACCACCAGGTGGCCACAATCATATGACCTCTATTGTGGTTTGTCAGGGTGTTAGGCCTGAACCAGTGGACAAACATTAATGGACAAACAGGGCTCTGTAGGTCAAATCACTGCATTGCACAAGATCACTAAGCTCAGCTCAGCTAAACAAAGTTTGTTGACAAAGTGTCCAATATATGATTTGGATTTCAGCAGAAGACTCATCCACTTTCAAATGGCACAGAAATATTATGTAGGAGAAATATGATGGGTAATAACCTTTGATCACAAAGTTGGGGTGTGAACATTCATATTATGCCAGGAAAAAGTGCTTGAAAACCTCATCTTATGAACGCTTTAAACGTGTTGTATAAACTATGTCAATCTTGGTTAACAACCATAATCGTCAGTTTAGTTCTAGTCATGCTTTCACATTGTTCTTTTTCATATATACTATTTGGATTTAAAGCTTTAAACACGGGATCCACTTGTGATCAATTCTATTTATGATTAGGAGTTTAACCTGTGATCCATGCTTTTCCAGTGACTCATGATATTTACAAGCGATCCTCGCATAATCAATTCATGATATCTATCACAATTCACATTGGTGACATGTTATCATTGATGTCATATACAAACTTGTTCCCATGGAAACATGCTGAAATGACGGAATGTTTAAGATTAAATCACTGCCCACGGTTATGTTTGGGGACACCAAATTTGTTCATCTTTACATCATTCATCGAGGTGGGAGCTATCATTTTATTTTATTCTCCAGTTTTACATAACATTCAGGGTGACCAATATTTTATCGGGAATTTCAAAGACATCTACCACATACTATCAGTACATTTGAATTCAAAAAGTTGCAATGTTCTCAGATAAGGATCCACCATTATTACGCTCTCTTGACAACCATCTGCCAATCCTCATCATCAGATCAGAAAGTAGCACAATTTGGTATTATATCTGATTTAACAGCATTAATGGCCCTAAGATATATATTTGTGTGTTTGGGAATTATTATTCAATCAGGACTGGCATTATATGGTTTTCTATTACCGTGAATTTTATTATCAATATAATACATCTGATGGAAACAACTCTAAATATTACTGGCCAAATTCCTAAATTGGGTGGAGATCCGAGAAATCAGTTAATGATATTGCGTACAGGATATGCCTACCAAATATGCTGGATCTCGTCTGTAGATTACATAGTTCAGAAATTTTCTATGTAATTGAAGATCTCAAATATACATTGCAAAATGGAGGATAGAATTCCAAATTAAAAAGTTGGTAGTTTGTGTCACGCATTACTTCACAATATTATGTTACTATCGTCGAGGACAAATGTAACCAAACAACAGTAGACTCCCCAGTTTGCAGTTCTCATATCATCAAATCTCATCTCATCTCATCTCAGTTTCTGTCATCATTGTATGTAATGCATTATCATTGTCCAAATACACTTATATAAACATCATTTTTAAAAAGCCTTTAAGAAAATGATAGTGAGTTAAAGAAGAATCCTGTATTGTGGAGGAAGTGACTGTATTCTCAGTTGTATGCCATAACAGGGAAGGGTGCATCACATTGCTCTCAAATATGTAACAATCCAAGTGTTTAAGACAGGTGACCATCATTCTATTGGTCATACCACTTGCATGATACGTCTTGGAAAAGATGAACCAATTGTATTTCGATGTATATAAATAGTCCATAGAATAGTCGTCAAACATAAATATCTGTACGATTTCTATTGCAATGCTACTAACTGTATGATGCATTCTGCAGTGCCACCAAGTGAGTATATTGATCTACTACTAACTGTATAATGCTGCATAATGAGTATATGGATCTATTACTAACTGTATGATCCACCCTGTAATGCTGCATAATCAGTATATGGATCTGTTACTAACTGTATGATCCACCCTGTAATGCTGCATAATGAGTATATTGATCTATTACTAACTGTATGATCCACCCTGTAATGCTGCATAATGTGTACATGCATCTACTACTAACTGTATGATCCACCCTGTAATGCTGCATAATGGGTTTATGGATCTATTACTGACTGTATGATCCACCCTGTAATGCTGCATAATGAGTGTATGGATCTATTACTAACTGTATGATCCACCCTGTAATGCTGCATAACGAGTATATGGATCTATTACTAACTGTATGATCCACCCTGTAATGCTGCATAATGAGTATATGAATCTATTACTAACTGTATGATCCACCCTGTAATGCTACATAATGAGTATATGGATCTATTACTAACTGTATGATACACCCTGTAATGCTGCATAATGGGTTTATGGATCTATTACTGACTGTATGATCCACCCTGTAATGCTGCATAACGAGTATATGGATCTATTACTAACTGTATGATCCACCCTGTAATGCTGCATAACGAGTATATGGATCTATTACTAACTGTATGATCCACCCTGTAATGCTGCATAATGAGTATATGAATCTATTACTAACTGTATGATCCACCCTGTAATGCTACATAATGAGTATATGGATCTATTACTAACTGTATGATACACCCTGTAATGCTGCATAATGGGTTTATGGATCTATTATTAACTGTATGACCCACCCTGTAATGCAGCATAACGGGTTTTTGGATGTATTGCGAACTGTATGATCCACCCTGTAATGCTGCATAACGGGTTTATGGATCTATTACTAACTGTATGATCCACCCTGTAATGCTGCATAATGAGTATATGGATCTATTACTAACTGTTTGATCCACCCTGTAATGCTGCATAATGGGTTTATGGGTCTATTACTAACTGTATGATCCACCCTGTAATGCTGCATAATGAGTATATGGATCTATTACTAACTGTATGATCCACCCTGTAATGCTGCATAATGAGTATATAAATCTATTACTAACTGTATGATCCACCCTGTAATGCTGCATTATGGATTTATGGATCTATTACTAACTGTGTGATCCCCCCTGTAATGCTGCATAATGGGTTTATGGATCTATTACTAACTGTATGATCCACCCTGTAATGCAGCATAATGGGTGTATGGATCTATTACTAACTGTATGATCCACCCTGTAATGCTGCATAATGGGTTTATGGATCTATTACTAACTGTATGATCCACCCTGTAATGCAGCATAATGGGTTTATGGATCTATTACTAACTGTATGATCCACCCTGTAATGCAGCATAATGGGTTTATGGATCTATTACTAACTGTATGATCCACCCTGTAATGCTGCATAATGGGTTTATGGATCTATTACTAACTGTATGATCCACCCTGTAATGCTGCATAATGAGTATATGGATCTATTACTAACTGTATGATCCACCCTGTAATGCTGCATAATGGGTTTATGGATCTATTACTAACTGTATGATCCACCCTGTAATGCTGCATAATGAGTATATGGATCTATTACTAACTGTATGATCCACCCTGTAATGCTGCATAGTGAGTATATGGATCTATTACTAACTGTATGATCCACCCTGTAATGCTGCATAATGGGTGTATGGATCTGTTACTAACTGTATGATCCACCCTGTAATGCTGCATAATGGGTTTATGGATCTATTACTAACTGTATGATCCACCCTGTAATGCTGCATAATGAGTATATGGATCTATTACTAACTGTATGATCCACCCTGTAATGCAGCATAATGGGTGTATGGATCTATTACTTACTGTATGATCCACCCTGTAATGCTGCATAATGGGTTTATGGATCTATTACTAACTGTATGATCCACCCTGTAATGCTGCATAATGAGTATATGGATCTATTACTAACTGTATGATCCACCCTGTAATGCTGCATAATGAGTATATGGATCTATTACTAACTGTATGATCCACCCTGTAATGCTGCATAATGGGTGTATGGATCTATTACTAACTGTATGATCCACCCTGTAATGCTGCATAATGGGTTTATGGATCTATTACTAACTGTATGATCCACCCTGTAATGCAGCATAATGGGTTTATGGATCTATTACTAACTGTATGATCCCCCCTGTAATGCTGCATAATGGGTTTATGGATCTATTACTAACTGTATGATCCCCCCTGTAATGCTGCATAATGGGTATATGGATCTATTACTAACTGTATGATCCACCCTGTAATGCTGCATTATGAGTATATGAATCTATTACTAACTGTATGATCCACCCTGTAATGCTGCATAATGGGTTTATGGATCTATTACTAACTGTATGATCCCCCCTGTAATGCTGCATAATGGGTTTATGGATCTATTACTAACTGTATGATCCCCCCTGTAATGCTGCATAATGGGTATATGGATCTATTACTAACTGTATGATCCCCCCTGTAATGCTGCATAATGGGTTTATGGATCTATTACTAACTGTATGATCCCCCCTGTAATGCTGCATAATGGGTATATGGATCTATTACTAACTGTATGATCCACCCTGTAATGCTGCATTATGAGTATATGAATCTATTACTAACTGTATGATCCACCCTGTAATGCAGCATAATGGGTGTATGGATCTGTTACTAACTGTATGATCCACCCTGTAATGCTGCATAATGGGTGTATGGAACTGTATTCATACTGTAATGCTATAAAGTTGGGCTCTGCTATTGTTTGCCATAAGAGGTATGATAAATAAATTTATTTATTTTGATGTTCTAAATTAGAATTAAACGTTTAGAATTAAATGTTTTGGTGGTGTCCTTAGCCTTAATGGCTGCATTAATTCCCTGGTATATGAAGATCAGGAATACAGCATATTGGCCTGAAGGAAATGCCCTTACAAATGTAACACACCACCAAACATAAATATGTCACAATTCTAATAGCATTACGAAAAACAGTCAAAAGAAATGATATCAACACCAATTTACTGTTCAATTAATCATAGTCTGTTCGTATTCTCCAGACAATTTTGTAGTGAGGAAATCTGATTTGATTTCATAATAATTAAAATTCCAATATGACCAACGGAAATATAGAAAGATGTAATCTAAACGTTGTTCTTTGCAAAAATATCCAGAAAATGAAGACGACACAGAGACAATTATAGAACATGTATACCTGTATTGGTGTATATTACATATGCGTTCCTCATATCATGAAATCATTGAAATAGCTGAAAACTCACAGTTATAACTCTGTGATGAAAGCCTGCTCAGCATTGCCGTGGAAGTAAAACAGAGAGGGAAGGGCCAACATTTTTTGTATTGTCTTTGTGTAAAATCTTACAAATCTTTCATAGATTTGCAAAGAGTAAAGTTAAATCCACCGTGGCGTACATGAAATATAACACACACAATTTAACCATCACTTTGCCTGACATGATATTCTAAAAACCGACAATAGATATATTATCAAGAAACATGAAATACAGCAATGTTTGGATTGGGTGACATAATATTCGTGTACAATAAATGTGTCCAGTGAACGAGTAGGAAATATGAGCATAATAAGCAGATAGTCTGCTTTTGTAAAATACATATCAAAGCCCCGAGTGGCATGTGATAGTAGAACAATATAGCCGGGTACATTGTGGTAGGATCTAGTTTCAGAGGGTTTGAGGAGACAGAATGACTGGCGTACTAATCACTCATTCTGCCGGCCTCATGCACCACTCCGCACAACACAACAGCTGCCCACCTCGTCCTCACAATATACTCTCTAAACCAACTGGCTTCTTCATCATCAATGCTGACTTCTAACGGATGAAATAAGGCCTGATTTTTGGTCAAAGTGCTAAAAATGTTTTTGTTGAGAATCATGTTAATTTATATCCAACATCTTGAGATGAACATCCATAAATCACGGCGGTACATAGTTTTATAATTAAAAGCACCAAACCACCATTTTCGTCCATGGTCGGAATAAGGGTTTAGAATTTTCTCATTAATTCCGTTGAATAAATGCTGATTTGGGTCTGGATTTAGCTCAAACCTTCAAGCCAGATCCAACTGATGGCTAGGACTGGTTAGGATCTGGTCCCCCAAGCAGGCAGTCGACCTTTGTAAAATTTGGACCGAATTTCATTATGGGGGTTATGGCACAGGGGGTTGGCTGTACACGGAATAAGATCGATTGGTGAATTCACTATTGCATATCACGCGAGGTAGAGACTGGTTCTCTCACTGCCACTGCTACACTCAAACACTGACACAATCCTATTAAAATTTTAAATTGGAAGTGGATACTTTACGCAACTCCATGTAGGGTGTTTATTGTCTATATGACTCAATTTAAATCGAGGTTAATTGAAAAACACATATCCATTGTAATATATGTAAATGATAATATATCTATAGACCTATATCTGTAGTTTTCTCGTTAACTCCTTTTCTCGCCTTTTCAATCTCGTATATATATATATATATATATATACATATATATATATATATATATATATATATATATATATATATATATATATATATATATATATATATATATATATATATATATATATATATATATATATATATATATATATATATATATATATATACGCGAGCTATTAGATATTGGAAAAACGACATGTTTTTTTGGTGTTTGCTAGCAGATGTATTTTGGAAGCAAATTTGATCACTGTCAGATCACCCATTCTCCGTCATATATCGTACATAAAATCACAATGAAAGACCGGCACCATTCATTTGGTCATAACACAAGCATAATAAAAAGTGAGATGGAGATTCAACCCTGTAGTGGAATGTGTCCTTGTAGTGGGGATGATCTGAGATTAGGAGCATGGGGGGATGGATGGGGATGGGTTAGGTTTAATTTGCTGGTCCGGCAGCTGCAGGGATGTGTGGGTGGCATGCTTCATTGGGCCCTCCGTGCGCCTGACTGGGGAGACACGCGGGTCAGCCTCTCCCCGGGGGCTCGCCAGCTATCCAGTATTCAAGCCATGATCACGAATTAATAAGCTTTATACCACAGATAGAAGACTGGAGACATAGAAGTGTTTTGTATAAAGACCCATTTATGATCATATCTCTCCCACTTTGCCTCACTACTGGCACAAAAACATAAATATGCAAATTGGTGACACTCGGAACACCCTCATATATGCATAAATGTGTAACTGCATAGATTTATATGGAAAAACAGAAATTTCAGTCACCATCCTCCAGTTGAAGCCATCCTCAGAACAATAATTTTCAATCCAGATTTATGTATGTCTAATTCCCTGCGCGTCTCCGGTATTCAAACTGGAGATACGTTGAGTGACTCGGCTCTCGGGTTTGATATTGAGACTCACGGGGCGGCTTGTGAGTCACGAGACACTCTTATTGGGTGCTGTTTGACACCCCATATTTCTTAGTGTCCTCCTGCCTATTCCCACACTGGCTATTGTGTGTTTGCACGTCCCCGTCTGTCAGTCTCGCCAGCCCAGCCATTACCAAACATCGCCCTCCTCCGCACAGACCCACGCTCAGCCCAGACAAACGCATCCATCATATTTCAATTAAAATGTTACATTACGAAAATCTGTGTGATAATTGCATTTGCAAGTGAGAAGTCCTAGGTGCATACTTGGGGAAGGTGTCCAAAATGACGGGGTTATCGCTGCTTTTGTTTTCCTTGTAATTATCCATACAAACCCTTCCAATGTTATCCCGGACTTTATATCCTTGGATTTTAATATAAATAATCCCATACCCTTATCCGCTAAACTAATAAGGCGCTATTAGTTCACAGGGAGTATGCCATCCTACAGATAGCATGTACATATATGATACTTATATGATAAAAGAAAGGCATTACTAATGTGGGAATACTTTGACTGCGATTTGGCTTGTAGATATCACATATATACAGGAGTAAAATACAAAATCAATATATTCCATTTATAATATCTCAAACGTGATTCAAATATCCTGCCACAACCAGTCTTCGTTTACTTACGTCTATATATTTTCTTGAAAAATATCAGTTTATTCATTGATTAATCTATAGTGTAAAATGTGTTTTTTGACATAAGTAATATATCTAAATTTAAAAAATGCCCTAAATTCAATTTTGTTTGATTGATTATATTTCTTTTTGTATGATATTGAAGTTGTACCTTTTTGTGTGTTATCAAAACCGTACCTTTTTGTGCGATATTTGGCTGAGCCTTGTGGGAAGCCAAATGTGACTGTCCCGTACATTATTTTAAGGATATGACAGATTCTAAAATGTTTGCAGCATGATTTAATGAAGGCATAAACTCTCTAATAAGGTGGTATTTATCTGCTATGGTGACGAAGATATTGAAGGAAGAGAGTGCGTCGTGAAAGACCATCTAACACGGTTTGGTTGGACTTCTTGACATGAAACTTAACATCAGTCGCAGAAAGGTTAACTATTTAACCAGAGGATACATTGGTAAATTGAACTTTTTTAGTGTGAGCCCGATGATTATGTAATACAGGCAGATGGATGGAGGTGAGGTTAAGATGGGCATTATGTGGTCATCGACGGTCGGGAGACTGACAACAATGTCTCTACTTGTGGAAGGTGAGATTTGTAAGTGCTTTACACCTCCGGGGCGCGAACCCTGGACCTTTGGACCCTCGTGCCTCAGAGGAGGCCATTGATTCCGGTGTCCTTCCTGAGCTGAGGGCAAGGTCACGACAGTCGTGCCAAGCAGGTCCCTGCCAATTTGAAGGCTCAAATTTAACAGTGCCGAAGCCCGCCTTCCTGTAGACACCGACCTCATTAATCATTGACGGATTACCGCGGCATAGTCTCTAGTCTGCCTGTAATAGCGAGTGCTATAAAGACGAACATAGCACAAAGCACACATTTCCACTGTTCAGGAGACCGTGCGAGAGCTACGCAAATATGCCTCGTTCTCGTCATGAAATCAAGACCGCAGCGAATGCACACAACTCGCTCCTGGAGATGACGTGACCACCGCAATTACTCTATAATACTGTACTAATACTCTCCAATACTGTACTTATATGCTACAATACTGTAGTTATACTCTATAATACTGGACTCATACTCTGCAATACTGTACTTGCAGAATGTAAAGTATCGAAAAACATATTATCAATGATAAATAGTATTTTGTAAGAAAAGATTATTTTGCGTACAACTCCGTTTTGGAAAATACTAGAGATTATTAAAAACTCATTCTAAAACATTTTTTCACAGGCGACGACGTGATTACATTCTGGAACTACAATGGAAGATTATATTAATCCGGTAAAACCTTGTATGTCCTGATTAATGCGGGAATCGGGTTATACTTTCATGTCTCAGAAATCCTATAGTTATCATTAGCATTGAAAATTAGAGTTTAGAGTTTAAATTAGCATTTGAAATTATGGTGTAAATTATTAGTCAAAGTAGCGAAACCTGCATGCGGACTCTTGTATGGACCTTCACTAACGAAAAGTCATAATATGGTTGAATTTGGTGACAACTTTCGGTTTTCTAAAATAACTTGTTTGGTTTACAATATAAAATGAGTGTCATACACTATAAAATTATCCCAAGATATCAGAAATGGCAAATTTATTCAATTGTCAGATGTATGTCAAAACTGTACACTGAGACTGACGTTCTACCATATATATATATATATATATATATATATATATAGTTCAGATTGCCGTGCGGGCACCGGGAGATCATCGACCACAATTGGGCATCCTTAAGACGTCGGGCGGGTCATCTGGAACTTTTAGCTGCCACATAAAAGTTGCCGGCGTTTCCCCGATGTCTTATCAGTAAATATCATCTTAAAGTACACGGCAGGGTCCCGGCAGTGTCCCGCAGGCACATCGGCAGATTATCTTACGGCTGCCGGTGGCATCGTGCGGTGAAAATAGGATTGTTTTTATTTCATGTGTTCACAGGCCATCGTCAGATGATCCACCGGGCTCCCTACGGTCTCATAAAGACGTCTTTAAGATGTCTTTCAGACGTCTGTCAAATGATACAGACGTCTTTAAGATGTCCTTCAGACGTCTGTGTCATTTTCTTGCGGGTGCCGTGCGGTGGCCTTTCATAATGTGACCATAGCTACGGCATATCTCAGATTGTTGCTGATAAACTCCTCGGCGCCCGGCAGACTGGGAAGTCGGCCGATTCTTACTGCCCGGCCGGCGCCCGGTGCAAATGTGACTGAGGCATTACTGAGAGAAGGATATAACATCCAGTATGGGAACTATTCTGATCTTTGAGAATTATCTGATGTATTATACCCAACCGGTCAAATATTTCGAGTTCAATCTCGGCACGGCCGGGGATCGAACCCACAACCTTTGGTTCAGCACAGAGGAACTGGTGCTCATTCGCTGGCGTTCTAACCAACTGCGCCACGGCCCGTGGCCCTGTATTATATCAAGGACAATCATATGAGTTTTGGGGAGGATCATAAGTATATCAGTGGAAGAACTAAAGCACGAGGAACGCTTTTCTAAGGTTTCAAAGTGAACGCATGCTGGCTGAGGCGTGTATGACATGCCACGACATAACAATAACAAAGCCGCCCCGTCACAGGTTCAAGTCGTCCATTGAAATACAATGGTCGGTACTTTCCATCCCATTTTAAAGCTTTTATACAAATGTAAGAAAACAGATTTCTTACTTATACTGAGCGATCATTTTTAATTCTGTTCTATTGATATCTTGCATAAAATTGAAGAATTTAGCAAGAGATTTTATTTAAAGCTGGAAAAAACATTTTCAATTCTGAAAGGTTTCATAAATAAACGACATTCACATTTAATCCTGCATGGTTACAAACTACACCTTGAGTGTGCTGTGAGAGGCCGATACATGCAGACGCATGAGATGAAGGTGTTGCCCCTACCTGTGCCAGAGAACTTGACTAAATCACACTGCATGGAGAGTGGATGGTATTAAGTGTCAGAAAGGCCCTCTCTTGGTCAGGTGATCATGAGATTTCCACACTGGTACATATCCGTATGAAGAATGTTCCACAAAAACACAATATAAATTGTTTTTTTAAAATGGAGGCATAATGCCAATATCATAGATTTACAGAATTCTGATGATTATCATGATGACATACAAGCTTGTGAGCTTACAATATCATAAGACTGTGCAGGCTGTGTGTATATATATATATATATATATATATATATATATATATATATATATATATATATATATATATGTGTGTGTGTGTGTGTGTGTGGGGGGGGGGTGGGGGGGGAGCATATTGCATAACCCAAACTGGCGAGTGTTGAGGACAAGACACTTCTTAACAATGGTAAGGGAAAGAGCTGCCAAGGTTTGGATGATCTCACAGAGTCAACTGTCAAATCAATCTCATGCCACAAATGGTCGCTATCTGTAGGTACCCACCAAAAACTTCCCGCGAACTTATCAACCCAATGTCCCTTACAGAAGAGTTGAACTTGCGATGAGGCTGCGTGGATATATCACTATATCACGACTGAGGCCATGTACTCCTAGTACAGCCATCCTATCCAGGGGGCACTGTTTTGATTGCTTATTGGCATGACACTCAAGCTCAATATTACTGCATGAAACCTACACATAGAGGAGGACCAAGCCACTTTCTGGGAGGTGGAAGATGATCATCTATTTGTAACTTGTTCTGGTTACATTTGTAAAGATTTCATGGAATTTAGATTGTATCCATTGTTTTCGAAGTCAACATCTTTGACATTGTCTGGAAATTGTCCTTGTGCACCCCCATCACATTAGGATAGCATGCCAGTATACACACAATAGCATTGTGAAAAGGTAAAAAAAGAAAGAGGAAGAAAAGAATGCTTTTCTTAACAATCGACTCAAAAACAACTCAATACGTATGTGGCGCATTTTATGTACACAATGTATACCTTTGTACCAGCAAAACTGACAGAAAGCGTTGATTACACGACATGAGATGCACAGGCATGGAAGAATGGAAGGCTGACATTACAGCACACATACTCTCCAACACAAACACATGGCCAAGCACAACAGGCAAAAGACAGCAACAACAAAAAGCACAAGTGGGAAAGTTTCACCTGCGTTGTTCATTAGTTGTTGTATAGATGGCATGTTGATTGTGCGGCGGTGGCGTGAGGCATGGTATACCTCCATCCTGGGGTCACGTAGTGGGGACATCATTCATTACCAACCATGTCTCAGCCTTCTTCCATATATATATATATATATATATATATATATATATATATATATATATATATATATATATATATATTAGAACATATATATTAGAATATATATGGTAGAACGTCAGTCTCAGTGTTCAGTTTTGACATACATCTGACAATTGAATAAATTTGCCATTTCTGATAATTTTCCACTTGCAATCATTTGAAATCTGGTTCGTGGCCTTACGTGCGTTTATATCTCCTTGACAACTGCCATATTATTTACCTGTCAATTTGAAACAATTTTTGGAAAATCTATACGATAAACTATATCGACAAGGAAAGATGCTAATATCAGCTCGGTAAAGCACGAACAATAGCTAATGACAAAGATGCAGAAGGGGATAAAGTGCCAAATGTTTGTTATCACCAGATCCAGGATCAACTAAGATCAACAATGGTGGGTGGGATGCTGTTTCCTTGCATGATTTTGTAGCTTGTAAACGACATAGCTAATTGTATAGTAGGGGGGGGGGGGATTTGGTGGTGGGGAGATATATACCTGAATAGTTGGAGGGGCTTTGGGTGGTGGGGAGATATGTACCTGTATAGTAGGAGGGGCTTTGGGTGGTGGGGAGATATGTACCTGTATAGTTGGAGGGGCTTTGGGTGGTGGGGAGATATATACCTGTATAGTTGGAGGGGCTTTGGGTGGTGGGGAGATATATACCTGAATAGTTGGAGGGGCTTTGGGTGGTGGGGAGATATATACCTGTCTAGTTGGAAGGGCTTTGGGTGGTGGGGAGATATGTACCTGTATAGTTGGAGGGGCTTTGGGTGGTGGGGAGATATATACCTGTATAGTTGGAGGGGCTTTGGGTGGTGGGGAGATATATACCTGTATAGTTGGAGGGGCTTTGGGTGGTGGGGAGATATATACCTGTATAGTGGGAGGGGCTTTGGGTGGTGGGGGGATATAGACCTGTATAGTTGGAGGGGCTTTGGGTGGTGGGGTGATATGTACCTGTATAGTAGAAGGGGCTTTGGGTGGTGGGGAGATATGTACCTGTATAGTTGGAGGGGCTTTGGGTGGTGGGGAGATATATACCTGTATAGTAGGAGGGGCTTTGGGTGGTGGGGAGATATATACCTGTATAGTGGGAGGGGCTTTGGGTGGTGGGGGGATATAGACCTGAAGAGTTGGAGGGGCTTTGGGTGGTGGGGAGATATATACCTGTATAGTGGGAGGGGCTTTGGGTGGTGGGGGATATAGACCTGAAGAGTTGGAGGGGCTTTGGGTGGTGGGGATATATATACCTGTATAGTTGGAGGGGCTTTGGGTTGTGGGGAGATATATACCTGTATAGTGGGAGGGGCTTTGGGTGGTGGGGAGATATATACCTGTATAGTAGGAGGGGCTTTGGGTGGTGGGGAGATATATACCTGAATATTTGGAGGGGCTTTGGGTGGTGGGGAGATATGTACCTGTATAGTAGGAGGGGCTTTGGGTGGTGGGGAGATATATACCTGAAGAGTTGGAGGGGCTTTGGGTGGTGGGGTGATATGTACCTGTATAGTAGGAGGGGCTATGGGTGGTGGGGAGATATATACCTGTATAGTTGGAGGGGCTTTGGGTGGTGGGGAGATATATACCTGTATAGTTGGAGGGGCTTTGGGTGGTGGGGAGATATATACCTGTATAGTAGGAGGGGCTTTGGGTGGTGGGGAGATATATACCTGTATAGTTGGAGGGGCTATGGGTGGTGGGGAGATATATACCTGTATAGTTGGAGGAGCTTTGCGTGGTGGGGAGATATATACCTGTATAGTAGGAGGGGCTTTGGGTGGTGGGGATATATATACCTGTATAGTAGGAGGGGCTTTGGGTGGTGGGGAGATATATACCTGTATAGTTGGAGGGGCTTTGGGTGGTGGGGATATATATACCTGTATAGTAGGAGGGGCTTTGGGTGGTGGGGAGATATATACCTGTATAGTAGGAGGGGCTTTGGGTGGTGGGGAGATATATACCTGTATAGTGGGAGGGGCTTTGGGTGGTGGGGAGATATATACCTGTATAGTAGGAGGGGCTTTGGGTGGTGGGGAGATATGTACCTGTATAGTAGGAGGGGCTTTGGGTGGTGGGGAGATATGTACCTGTATAGTAGGAGGGGCTTTGGGTGGTGGGGAGATATATACCTGTCTAGTTGGAAGGGCTTTGGGTGGTGGGGAGATATGTACCTGTATAGTAGGAGGGGCTTTGGATGGTGGGGATATATATACCTGTATAGTAGGAGGGGCTTTGGGTGGTGGGAAGATATAGACCTGAAGGCGATTTTATGGGTGGTGGGGGAGGGAGGTTTCAGTTCAGATTCAATCTGTGAGTGATGCTAGGTACCTCTGTATCTGTATAATAGTAGGGGAGTGGTGGGGAGATATGTACCTGTATAATAGGAGGGGCTTTGGATGGTGGGGATATATATACCTGTATAGTAGGAGGGGCTTTGGGTGGTGGGGATATAGACCTGAAGGCGATTTTATGGGTGGTGGGGGAGGGAGGTTTCAGTTCAGATTCAATCTGTGAGTGATGCTAGGTACCTCTGTATCTGTATAACAGTAGGGGAGTGGTGGGGAGGGGGGTATCTGTATAATAGTAGGGGAGTGGTGGGGAGGTAGGTATCTGGATGGAGGCAGGTATTGTGGGGAGGCAGGTATCTGGATGGAGGGAGGTATTGTGGATGATGGGGAGGCAGGTATCTGGGTTGAGGAAGGGATTGTGGGTGGTGGGGAGGTAAGTATCTGGATGGAGGGAGGTATTGTGGGTGGTGGGGAGGTAAGTATCTGGATGGAGGGAGGTATTGTGGGTGGTGGGAGGCAGATATCTGGATGGAGGGAGGTATTGTGGGTGGTGGGGAGGCAGATATCTGGATGGAGGGAGGTATTGTGGGTGGTGGGGAGGCAGATATCTGGATGGAGGGAGGTATTGTGGGTGTTGGGGAGGCAGGTATCTGGATGGAGGGAGGTATTGTGGGTGGTGGGAGGCAGATATCTGGATGGAGGGAGGTATTGTGGGTGGTGGGGAGGCAGATATCTGGAAGGAGGGAGGTATTGTGGGTGGTGGGGAGGTAGGTATCTGGATGGAGGGAGGTATTGTGGGTGGTGGGGAGGCAGGTATCTGAATGAAGGGAGTTATTGTGGGGAGGCAGGTATCTGGATGGAGGGAGGTATTGTGGGTGGTGGGGAGGCAGATATCTGGGGGGGGCAGGTATCTGGATGGAGGGAGGTATTGTGGGTGGTGGGGAGGTAGGTATCTGGATGGAGGGAGGTATTGTGGGTGTTGGGGAGGCAGGTATCTGGATGGAGGGAGGTATTGTGGGTGGTGGGAGGCAGGTATCTGGATGGAGGGAGGTATTGTGGGTGGTGGGAGGCAGATATCTGGATGGAGGGAGGTATTGTGGGTGGTGGGGAGGCAGATATCTGGAAGGAGGGAGGTATTGTGGGTGGTGGGGAGGTAGGTATCTGGATGGAGGGAGGTATTGTGGGTGGTGGGGAGGCAGGTATCTGAATGAAGGGAGTTATTGTGGGGAGGCAGGTATCTGGATGGAGGGAGGTATTGTGGGTGGTGGGGAGGCAGATATCTGGGGGGGGGCAGGTATCTGGATGGAGGGAGGTATTGTGGGTGGTGGGGAGTTAGGTGTCTGGATGGAGGGAGGTATTGTGGGTGGTGGGGAGGCAGGTATCTGGGGGAGGCAGATATCTGGATGGAGGGAGGTATTGTGGGTGGTGGGGGGGGGCAGATATTTGGATGGAGGGAGGTATTGTGGGTGGTGGGGAGTTAGGTGTCTGGATGGAGGGAGGTTTTGCGGGTGGTGGGAAGGCAGATATCTGGGGGGAGGCAGATATCTGGATGGAGGGAGGTATTGTGGGTGGTGGGGAGGTAGGTATCTGGATGAAGGGAGGTATTGTGGGTGGTGGGGAGGCAGATATCTGGGGGGAGGCAGATATCTGGATGGAGGGAGGTATTGTGGGTGGTGGGTAGGCAGATATATGGATTCAGGGAGGTATTGTGGGTGGTGGGGGGGTAGGTATCTGGATGGAGGGAGATATTATGGGGAGGCAGGTATCTGGATTGAGGGAGGTATTGTGGGTGTTGGGTGGCATCTGGTTTATAATGAGTTTTTTAGACTATAAAATGGGAAATTTATGAGGTCAGGGACTTGGCCAATATCATATTGTCCACTAATTTGATTGATAAGAACATATTAGTTACTGGCTAGAGTATGTCTATAAATCTATAAATACATTGTTTTGATAATCTATGGCATGTGAGGAAAACGAGATTAAAAGTATAGTATAAGAATTTGTCTGGGCAGCTTGACCGGGCAAGATGACGGGAGTATCAGGCTAATCATACAAACAAAATACCAGGCTAATAGACTAACCTTACTTATGCCTCAGTCACATTTGTGCCGATTTCAGTAAAGATGCCCCGCCGATATGGTTTTTTTTTTACAAAATCGGCCGTCAGTTCAGATTGCCGTGCGGGCACTGGGAGATCATCGGCCACAATTGGGCATCTTTAAGACGTCGGACGGGTCATCGGGAACTTTTAGCTGCAACATAAAAGTTGCCGGCGTTTCCCCGATGTCTTATCAGCAAATATCATCTTAAAGTACACGGCAGGGTCCCGGCAGTGTCCCGCAGGCACATTGGCAGATTATCTTAGGGCTACCGGTGCCATCTTGTGGTGAAAATAGGATTATTTTTATTTCATCTGTTCACAGGTCATCGTCAGATGATCCAACGGGCTCCCTGCAGACGTCTGTATCATAACACAAACGTCGTAAAGACACCCTGTAGACGTCTGTCCCATTCAATCTTGCACGTGTCGTGCGGTGCCCTTTAATAATGTGACCACTGCTATGGCATATCTCAGATTGTTGCTGATAAACTCCCCGGCGCCCCGCAGATTGTGAAGTCGACCGATTCTTACTTCCCGGCCGGCGCCCGGTGCAAATGTGACTGAGGCATTACCACACAGCCATGTGGATTTTGGTGTATTGAAAATAAACTCATTTTGTATCATTTAACGTGTTATTTATCCTAATTTTCTTTCAATAGAACTTGACATTGTAACCCTATTCAGGAGCAATTCATCCTGAATATGAAGTAAACGTTATCGTTAATAGTTTTAGGACACTGAGTAGAATTGTGCCAAAATCATTGTCAGAAGGTCTAGGTCACCCATGTTTCTTTCTTTTTGCCTTGGTAATGGTTCTGTCACACATAGATGGTTCCCTGAAAAGGAAAACAACATTGAAATGACCCTCATATAAAAAATCGTTGTGCAAAAAACCATTAAAATTATGAGAGTTTTCATTTTTTGTAATGTTTAACCTCCTAATTCAACCCCTTAAAAAAATTGCTCAATTAGTGAAAAATTCTGGAAGATACTAGGGACCCTATAGATGAATCCCTATAAAGGACACCACCATTGAAACAGCTCTCATAATTATTTTTAATTGCAGAATATATAATATTGTTTTTTTTAAACAATTTTCTTTTCACCTTTAAATTTATTTTTTTGCATTGGGATTTTTTGTGGCAATATATATATCCCCTGGTAGTAATCCCTGAAAATTTGAAAAGAATTGAAGCATTGCGTCATATGTTTTTTAATTAAAATGTAACGCAACGTCAAATTTTCGGGAAAAATTTTGAAAAATGAACTGTGAACTGTGAACTGTGAAATATCTTCCCGCATGTCACAATAATAACGTAACGTATGGAGCGAGTAGCCGTTTGTGAAAATCTTGATATTGTGTAAAAAAAAATACACCAAAACATTGGAGAAAATGCCAACGGGATGGATGTTTTCTTGTTTGAGAGATTGAGGAACTTTTTTCTGACGTAGTGATAACATGATTAGCGCAGTTGTGACATTACACAGAAGTTTGTGTTAAACTTGGTCACAACGATCAGGCAACGAGCTGACAGAGTCCTTGAAATCACCACTGTATTGTACAAAAAAACTATAGCAAAGTTGTGACTTTTCTTGCTCGTTCCTTGTCCGCTGCCACAACGTCCACAAAGTATTAAAAACATATAAAACATTTGATGAGCTGATGATCTGGCAACACTCTGGACGCATGAGTAATGCCTCAGTCACATTTGCACCGGGGAGTTTATCAGCAACAATCTGAGATATGCCGTAGCTATGGTCACATTATGAAAGGCCACTGCACGGCACCCGCAAGAAAATGACACAGACGTCTGAAGGACATCTTAAAGACGTCTGTATCATTTGACAGACGTCTGAAAGACATCCTAAAGACGTCTTTATGAGACCGTAGGGAGCCCCGTGGATCATCTGACGATGGCCTGTGAACACGTGAAATAAAAACAATCCTATTTTCACCGCACGATGCCACCGGCAGCCGTAAGATAATCTGCCGATGTGCCTGCGGGACCCTGCTGGGACCCTGCCGTGTACTTTAAGATGATATTTACTGAAAAGACATCAGGGAAACGCCGGCAACTTTTATGTTCAACCTAAAAGTTCCCGATGACCCACCCGACGTCTTAAGGAAGCCCAATTGTGGCCGATGATCTCCCGGTGCCCGCACGGCAATCTGAACTGCCTGCCGATTTTGTAAAAAATACCCATCGGCCGGGCATCTTTACTGAAATCGGCGCAAATGTGACTGAGGCATAATGAGGCCAACATATCAGTAATGAGGTGACAACGTTTGGCAAAAACGTTGGGAAATTTTAAACATCCCAAAAACATTTTTGGCAGTCTGACGTTGCTCAACGTCAACTAACGTGGCCAACTTTCTCCTGACAAGATCAGAACTTTCATTAACGAGCTCAACGTTTGGTCAAGATAGCAAACTCGTTCCCCAAACGTTGTCAAAAACGTCATAGTGTGGCAGCCCCATAACACAGACCATAGTTTCTCTTGACAACGTTGTGGGCACGTTGGGAGCACGCTGTAACCTGATATTGTAAGGACATAGATCTGTGAACGCCAGATAATGTTGTGATGAAACCTTTGATTTTTCTGTCCTCAAATTTATCAACATCAAGTTTTTCTATCTTAAAATTGATAGAGTGTAAAGTTAAATATAATATAAATGATATTGCTTACTATTCAAATGTGAGGTAAAGGGTATAAATCACGTTGTGAAAATGGTTCCTGTCCCAAATTTCAGTTCTTAAAATATAGCTTAAGCCGGGTGCTGTGAGGGTATATCATTACATTTATTCATCCCAATATGAACCGAAGAGCCAACAGCGCATAATATCACATTTGTTCATCCCAATATATATGAAATAAAAAGCCAACTGGCGCAGTAATATCACATTTATTTACCCCAAAATGAAACAACAAACCAACTCGTGTAGTAATATCACAATATGCTTCCTAAAGTAATTAGTTTTGTATCATCATATGGTATTTAGAATAACTCATTTGTATATCCTTTTAATATTACATTATATCATTTTTTGTTTGTTAATTTTAACATATTTATTCTAGCACCATCTTGACATAATTTTCATTTATTATCTGGAAGAGACTATCATGAGTCATTAACTTAAAGACCTGGTTATAACATTTTTAATACAAAAATCAAAAAGTTTCTACAAGCATATTTTTTATACTGTGATATTATTAGCCAAAGCTAGTCCAGCTAACAATCGTACAATTTTTCTACGTTGTGTTTTGGTGCTGAGCACGTTGTAACTTGATGTTGTATGGACATAGATCTGTGAACACCAGATAATGTTGTGAGCATGTTGTACAACGTTGTAAGCACATGCTCAGCACGTTTTTTCCACGTTGTGTGCAAGTTGTGAGCACATGCTCAGCACGTTTTTTCTACGTTGTGCGCAAGTTGTGAGCACATTCTCAGCACGTTGTGAGCACATGCTCAGTACGTTGAGAGGACATTGGCATATATACATTTAGCTGTGAACAAACTCGGCTATGTTTGGTCAAATCTAGTCACTCAGTTGGGATTATTCCATTAGTAACCTCTTCTAGCATATCAACTGGCATGTTATGCTAATTTTATGACATTGTCTGAAAATATATGGATATATATTGCAATTGATAATAACAATAAGCTTTTATCACAACCAAAGACATGATATTTTTTAATTCTATTCATGCAGAACACTACATTAATTAAATTCACTGTAACTTTGAAATACCTCGCAACTAAGTTGGTACAGGTCACCATCTTCTGTAGTACTGTAGCCATCTATTGGCCAATTTAATCACCACAAATTTTCTTCTGCGTGCTTACCAGGTTGTAAGCAAGTTGTTAAGAAAAGGTGTAAGAAACGTGCTGACAACATTGTCAGCACGTAGAAGGACAACGTTGTCAGTTCATTGTCTTACAACGTTTTTGCTACAGCGTGCTAACCAATTAGTTAGCACGTTGTAACAAAAATGTTGTAAAACAACGTACTATGCCTCAAAATCTCCATATTCTTGAAGTTTATCTTGGTTAATGCTTGGAGTAATTATGTAATCATAGTTACTCCAAGGTTAATAATGTAAGGCCGTTTTTCAAGAGAATCATTAGAGCCAAGTTATCAATACAAGTATGGTGACATATAGTTTGTTACTTATAGATCATCATATATTAAACTTATGTTACTTATAGATCATCATATATTAAACTTTTGTTACTTATAGATCATCATATATTAAACTTTATTTAAAATGGTATATCATATAATGACATAAGAAAGTGGACTTGACATTTTTGGCTTTGTGGGAAGAAAAACATATTACGATAATACGAATGGATTCAATTATTTAGAGTAGAATATTTTATTTTGATATATATTTAGATTAGAATAGATCGAAATAAATCTGATTAGAGTACATTAGAAATGAACAGATTACATTTCAATGTTTTTTGTTGTTGCTTAGTCATTAATAGTGTAGCTTGCGAGATACACAACTAAACATTATTGTTGTTAGGCATGCCACTTCGACTAGGTTGAAACCAACCTTGAGCATGTTGACACAGCAGCCATGGTATCGTTCGTTGGTGGTGAAATAAAGAGTCGCCACCTGGTGCTAACTTTGGAGTGTAGGTATTGCCCCCACCAACATATTTATTGTTTGCCACCAGGTGGTAGTAAGGTGCTATCATATCCCAACAAAGCTGAATTATTATTTGGATGACATGACTTGGATGACCACATCTTCACACTTGACTTAGCTACAGGTATTATGTCAGCTGTCAAATAACAGATGACTCACTTCCCAGCTAACAAACTACATATTGATTACATAGCTTCTCCAGATATCCAACTTAAATATTACAGCGTTTCCGATACAGTTTAATTTCTCATCAGTTATTCGAAATGGATAGGGAGAAGGTTTTCAGTCCCCAATCCAAACTCCACCAGAGGGCGACGTGGTGAACCTATCGTTTGCGTGTGCCTCTGGTGGACAGTGTGTCCCCAATCTTCAAGTATTGAACTTTTTCTCTCACGCCCTTGACCTATTTTATTCCCCGATAATAATAATATAATAAAATTTGTATAGCGCTGATACCAGAGAAGTCTGTTCACAGCGCCGATCTCAATTTTCACCCTGACTACATTTTCCCAGGAGGAGGTAAATGTAGAGAGCCCTCTGTCGGCTGTGCTGCTATGCATATATTTTACAAATTTGAATATCACCGCTAACCATTATGAAGATATAGAAGACAAATTTCAATCCTTTCAAACTTATGCTGATGTTAATTGTTATGTCTATCAGCAGTAGCATCTCAGTTTTGCCATCATTTAGTTTCATTTTATTTGCAATCAGGAAAGACCTGACCTCACGTATGCATGCAAGTTCACATCTAGACGTGTCCACATGATGTCATGTGTGTGAACTTTGTCACTTATTCACTATTCACGGTTCATTATTAAAAAAATTTCCTAAATTTGTAGTAAACTATGTCAACATGTCAGATTTCCAAAATTATGTTCCAAATATGACCGAGCTGAATTTTGTGCCATATCATGTGAAAGGAAATTATAATAATAATAAAAACCAAAATATAATTTAAACAAGGGGTAAAAGAACAAGTGCAGGTCGATTCAATGTTCACCAAATTTTGCATACGGGTCAAGGAGGGTCCCATAATGTTATTTATGAAGCGTTTCCCCGGCGCTATTTACGGTAACAAGATGGCACCACTCACAACTTTAAGATTTCAATAATTAGATAAAATGAATCCTAATATTCCAAGGGAAAAAGACATGGCGCAGGTCGATTCAATGTTCACCAAATTTTGCATACGGGTCAAGGAGGGTCCCATAATGTTATTTATGAAGCGTTTCCCCGGAGCTATTTACTGTAACAAGATGGCGCCACTCACAACTTTAAGATTTCAATAATTAAATATCAAGTATGTCTAAGGCCGCACTACCCAATCAAAATTCCTTTTAGTACTTTCACCCCTCATCCCAGTCACACATATGATAAAAATGATATTTTTTCGCCACTTTTAGGCTTCACCAGAGGAAAATAGCTATCCCAATGAACTCAAAATTATGCTCTCATATTGATGGGTCTAGACATAAACTAGAAATGTCTATCAAATATGTCTAAGGCCCCATTACTCAATCAATTCATTTTAGCACTCCATTCAGTATGTTTTGTGAAAATTATGTATTTTCGACTTCACCAGGGGAAAAGGGCTACTCCACTGAATTCAGAATTATGCTCTCATATTGGGGGTCTAAACACTTTAGACATTAAGATTTCACAAGGGGAAAAGGTGACTCCATTGAACTCATCTTCTAGACATAATCTAGACATGTCTACGAAGTATGTCTAAGGCCCCATTAGACAATCAAATTTCCTTTTAGTACTCACATCTCATACCATTCACAAAGTTGAATGTATTGTCAGGGGAAAATTGCTACTGCATTGAACACAGATTTATACCCTCATATTGAGGGGTCTAGGCATAATCTAGACATGTCTACCAGGAATGTCTAAGGCCCGATTAGTCAATCAAAATTCCTTTTAGTACCTTCACATCTCATACCAATCAGTAAGTCAAATATATTGACTTTGTCAGAGTAAAACGGGATTACTCCAATTGAACTCCACTTAAAATGCCTTTGAAAGTAATAAATGCACACAAAAAAAGATTTTTTACAGAAAAAGTATATATCCGCAGGGTATATATCCTTTTATATCCAGGTTTGACCCAAGTCCTATAAGTGTATAGGGATATATACTTGGAGGCGTATTTGGGAAAAAAAACGTCAATTATAAAATTAAATTGAAGCTTGTTTCTTTGTATCTAATTATTAATATCTTAAAGTTGTGAGTGGCGACATATTGGTACCGTCAAATGTGCAGAAGAATCACTTTACATATGACATCAGGAGTCCATGTGGTGTTGCTCAAATCTGATAATGCCAACTGAGTACAGCACTGCACAGACAAAATTCCCTCAATGATGTATACGGATATCAAGCCTATTTTACTTGAGTTTTATCAAATAAATCATTAAATGTTCAATATAACCACAAAAAGGTTTTGTAAAATGTAAAGATAAATCATTAAATGACTCCTATTGCTGCTCAAATGTATGTGGCCTAAAATAACTTGTATGTTGCTAAATATATCCCTTTATCTCAGATGCCTCATATAAAAATGAACCACCCATAAAATAAACCAACCCCATTAAATATTGATGGAAGGATGAGGGGACAGAGTGACAAATGGGCAAAGAATAGACAAGATAATTGCTAAGAGGTGTTGGAAGTTACCTTTCAGTACCTGAAAATAGATAGTATATCAGATATTTTCCTAAGAGTTTAAGAATTTACAGTTAATTTGACAATTAAATCCAAATATTTCCATCGTCATTTTAAAAATAATTGTTAGTCTGTCTGTAAACTATTTTACACAATTATATGTTAAAAATATATTGGATTAAAAGTGTGATAAGGGATTCTGTACAGTTTGAATTAGGTCAATTTTCTAAAAATTTATAAATAATATTCATATTTCTTGGAAGTATAGGTTGGGCCATTGCTTAATCCTGTTGTGCTTTTGGAAACCCCTGATGCCAACCTTGGAAATAAGAAATGTATGCAGCAATGCACCTATTCATAATTAATGAGCTGAATGATAACTTGCTCCTCATAAAGGTTAAAGACCTAAATTAGGTGAGATTGATAATATAAATCTCTGAAACAGACCCCACAGCATTTTGCATTATTATCCAATATTATAGTTGCCCATAATGAGGATCATACAAAAATAAAAGAAGATCATCCAAACTATTTCTGCATTATAACCTCAAATCTAAATTTATTATTAAGTGGTAAGAGTTACTAAAATCAAATAGCACACTTCAGTTGGAATTTGTCACTGTATGTTTTTTATGTTAGATATAGGATGTGTTAGCATACAATACAGTAACTGGTACCAGAGAAGATCACTGTATCTTACTCCTATGAGGTATTGATCTGACAATAGTCCACACATTATGCATTAAAATGGGCTGCTAAGTCTGTTGATGAGGATAAATGAGCCCAATAAACATGGTTAAACAAAGCTAAATTTATTTTTCACTATATCTTTTTATTTTCTTACAAAATATGTCATTGTGAATATTTATGCATAAATAGATCAATGTACATCAGTACTGGGAAGTATTACTTTAGGTATTTAGATATGAATTAGACGTGCAGTACAATATCGCACATCCAACATTCTTCCTCTGAATAATTAACTAATATATATTTTCACTAATTCTAATTTGGAATGCTACTACTCATCGGATAGTATTGATACTCTATTGATACTCTTAATAAATATGAAATATATATTTTGGTGTAAACATACACTATCATATATTAATTTGACCCGAAATGCCCTTGTAATTGGTATTACATTTTTCTGGACATGTGCAATGTGTTTTTATCACAATAAAGCTATTTTATCACTCCATGATTAGAACACACATGACAACAACTCGACTGTTTGGAGATTCTCATTTGAGCCTTAAGTAGTAATGCTAAATGTTTGTTAAAAATGATGATCATGAAGTCGATAGTATTTTTTCTGCCATTGAAACAATATTTCATATTCATTATTTGCTCCAAGTCTCTGAGTGTTTTTATTTTGTGTTTAAACTATTTTTAGTTGGACTTTTATACCTCTTTATTGGTGATAACATTTTCTGCCAATATTATGATATGAATGAGTGATATCCTGAGATATTTAAATTATTTGCAAGATTTTATTCATCCACAGATGAATAATTTGAATACTTTTCTTCCTTGTTAAGATTATTTTACATTACCATGATATGTGTTACATCAGTTCTCAACAATATATTTTTTTAATGTAGCCTCATATCAGGAGGAAATATACAGAATAAAATATATGGAGCACCCTCCATGATTAATTTAATCGTAAGGATAACATTCCATGATGAATACTGCAGATGCCATTGCTATCTTGGAGTAATTATAAATGGAGGCGCAATATCATGAGATCAAAGGGGCCATTTTAGCGCTATGAACAGACAGTCTGTTTTCATTTTCGTCATAGTTGTTGCCTTGGGCATTGTTATGATTTCGTTTTGATGCAATTCATTTTCAAAGCAATTTTGATCCAACAAAGCAAAATTTAAAGTTATACATTTGAATGAAATGAAATGTACTTGTTTCCCTGATTATGAAGTAATAAATTAAATTTCTATGCTCCAAGTTAAGACGACTTTATGACAAAATTTGCACAATCATACCATCTGAATATTCTAGTTATGAAAAAGTTAAAATTGTGGTTACAATCTCAGCCTCTGAGGAAACTGCACCTTTAACTATTATTCTTTTCTTTCCAGTTTACTTTTAGTTATTGGCAAGTTAGAAAAATATACCATGATGTTTAGTGGAAAAATGGCTATCTGAAAAATGAATTTATATCCCTGCCAATATATGTGTCATCATAGATGAATTGACTTATAAAATATTATGTCACCATTTAAATGAAAACTGCAACAGGGATTTTAAAATTGCTACATCATAAACAATATTTAGTTTTTTAAGTTTTTAAGAACATAAATATGGAGAGTAACATTAGTTTTAAACATGTATCAAAACATAAAAGGTTTGGAATATGATTTTCAGTGGATGGTTTGTATGCCTAAAAAGAAAAACTATGCTGAATTATCAAAGATTGCCATCAAACACGAAAAAAATTTTTTTTAAATATACATATTCAATTTTTCACTGTTCTGAAGTCGGCAACTTTGAAAGGATCAAAAGATTTTGAATCCATTGGGTAAAAAAATGTCACCATGACACCATACCTCATACAACAGGTGTTTTACCTCCATACATAATTACTCCCAGCTGCTATCAAACACTAGTGTGCAAAACTATGATAATATGTGGAGCACCATCTCATGTCATACTGTCTCCAGCAGTTATATAACTTTAATTAACACATTATTATAAAGACAACACCACTCTCCATCATTGCACAAATAAATATGACATATATGTCATAAACAGTTTGATTATAAAAAGTCAATCAATAAAAAATCCGATATTTTGATTTAATAAAGCTAGTTTTTAAATTCCTAAAAAATGCTGATCACTGATTTATCTTGTCTGTCAATATTACCTAACAATGTATTTCCTAACATTTTCCTATATACATCATCATTTCCTATACACATCCTACCTGGACACTGACCAATATCAATTACCAAATCTGCCCTTCTCTCGACAAAGTGAAATACGCAGATCACTTTCTCAAAATAAATGATGGTGCAATTAATTTTACTCCTGAAATAAATAACTAAAATTTGTAGTTAAGAATGTGTTGACTAGAATGGATTTGATAAATGGGACCACACTAGACATATGCCTGAGACAATTGCAAGGAGATCTTATTATAGTCCTAACAAAAAGTAATCTATCAAATTACTTCCACTTCTCGTAACTATATAGTACAGCCCATATCTTGAAACTTAAACAATGTGGATAAAAAAATGTTTGATAAGAGAATCTCTCTAATCTAATGTCATTATCTATCTTTAGATCTAGGTGATCAGGTACACCATCGAGAGTAAAACATAAAATATACAGAAATATGCTTGTACAGTGTTTTTTTCTTTCAGGTACCAAATTTCTCAAGATCTGGGGAAGAGAAAGGCAATTTGCATATCCATACTCTGCAGTGTCCAAATAGAGCTATTATCAATATCTATAGCTGCCAATCTCCTTGCGAAGCTCTGCAATTTTTGATGGTTCCTTCTCATACTTGATGTTGAAGGTCATTAACTGCAAACAAACATGAGAAACATAAAACTTCAATCAAAAATAAATTGACAGTGTTTGTAACCAGATATGTTGCAACAAGTTACACCATATTCAATGCTTAATATGTAATAAATGTTCATTAATTAGGATGGAATTTTTTTCTGGCTGGTTATCATAACTGTTTGCCTTTTTGGATTATGAAACTGTTGTAACTGTCCTGTTAAAACCTACTTTAGTCATCCGAAATAATTTCACAAATTGTTTTAAATGTTTCTTAAGCAAAAAGATCAACAGGGTTGTTGTCCCCCTCCCCCAAAATGTATGGTTCATCCATAATGTCAGAAGCATGGCTTATCTTCCTCCTCATATAAAGGTCATTATTATCATATCTCATATCTGAGTAGTAAGATCATATCTTTCATTGATTTGTTAAATATAGGTTTGTAGGTACCTCTCTTGGTCTTACAGATTGCAACGACTGTCTCCATGAGCGATTTTGAAATGCATCCCATACGGGAGAGCCTCCCTACACAAGCAGCCTGTTATAAATAGTCTTTGATGCTGCTCATACAGTAGTTGTCAGTCTATATTTAGCACCATACAAAATCACAAGTTCTGATCGCCTTTTTAAACATTTTCATTTGACTTTCTCTTTTCTTGATTTCATTATGAAACCAGTGACCCAGATAATTCCTGTGTTTGACTGTCACACTATATTTGACTTAACCTGCCAGTCAAGTCTTTCAAAACAAGGCAACTGACAGGCCCAAGACCAAGATGCTCCTGCCAGTTGTTTTTCAAAATACAGCTGCTCCTATTGTGGAAGATGAAGCTACCAAGCTTATGCTGACCAACCTACTGACCTACTTTGAAGAATGGAAATTTCCATCACATGATCAGCTGCTGCTGGTGGATTGACCAAGCTACTGACCTACTTTTTCATGAGTGCTGAAAATAGCCAGTGACTAAGCAAGTATTCTATATGATTAGCTGCTGCTGGTTGTGAAATATAGTACCACTATGCTTGCCAACCTTCACTGCAGCATTTTTTTGTTAACCTTCATCTATAGCCATCCTCATGTTGGTCTAGATGGGATGTAGGTGTGGAGAAAAATCATGATTTTTTCTTCTTGGCCAATGCTAATTTCTTAGGTTTCATTGTGAAATGACTGAAAAAATGTTGAACATGACACAAAAAACCCAAACAAACAAACTAATATTTCAATGATAACGCTGAGTAGTGTTTTAATATCCCATATTCATAGGTAGTGTTTTAATATGACATATTCATAATTTTATAAAGATGTATAAATCTCCACTGTTTGCTTACCTTTTGAGGGGATTCTCTATTGACTCGCTCCCATGGAGGAATTGTCTGCCTTTTGTCAATACTGAAATGATATCAATGTTACTTTTATTTACAGTCGATGTTACACGGTCACACTCATGCACAGCCCATTTCATTTGATTTGACATCGACCGTAGATTGCTGTAAACCTGGTGTCGATTTCTCATATAACATACTTAGAGCTCACATGATACAAACAGCAAGATCATGGTCCATTACTAGAAATGGGAAACATTGAACATGAAATGGATAGTACAAAACTTCCCATTGCAGTGGGTACATGGTGTCACTTTCACCCAGCATAAATGGCGCCAAAAATAGAACACATTCTACAATTTATATACATATTCAAGAACTAATTTTAGAACCTTCCTATTATAAATGAAAAAAATAAAATAAAAATCAGCTTTTCAATGCGTTTATCCATTTGTCTTTATATTTAATACATTTCTTGTCACCTGATGTTTTTTCTATTGCAAATGTAGCACATTTTCACATACTTTGATAGTTTAATATCATTGTTTTGTACCATTATGATTAGAGCAGCTTATTGGGGGTTATTTTCTGAAAATACACTTATATTTTATATGTATGAAACTTTGAAAGATTGCATTGGATCAATTTAAAGTCCGTCAATTTTCAACTTTCGTACACCTTCCACATGCAAGCTATTTCTAACCAAATTTATCTTGTTAATAAATCTCGAAATTGACGGACTTTATTTTCATTTTATTTTTAGCATTAAAGTTTTTCACTATGCGGTATAATATGTACTTTCATAATTTAACCAACAATAAGTTGTTATTATAGATATTATTTCAGAATAGCTCAGCATATCAAATTTCCTGTAATTTCCTTTGCAGTTTGGTCACCATTTGACAATTATTCACTATTTAACCACAAACACCTTTTTTAACCTTCAAGTTGAGATTTGATAAATGTCTTGAACTTACGCCACATCAGCTTTGGTGGAGATGGCGTATGTGGAGAAGGAGCCAGCTCCCAGACAGGCACCTCCCAGTATTACCACCAGAGGTGAAAGCTACAAACACAAGCAAACCATGCCATCAACTAGCAGAATATATAGATGTGATGATTTAGCAATATCTACAATGGAATCATTGAGTTTTAAAATACAACTCTTTTATCATTGGTGCTGCTCATTTCTGCAAAATTAGCAACTTACCTCCCAGTATTTAAGGAACACTCCTTTCAGTGAGAAAATGCTGGTTCTTGTCAAAGCTGCCATTTTGATGATACCTTGCTCTTGATGTGTTGGCCTGAAATGATTTGTTTTACCAAATAAATATTTTTGAAATACCAGGTAAATATTACCCAACATTACTATTTACTACTTGGTATTAGATACTTCCAGTATTATGACGTCATGTTAATTCATGCTCTTTTTCATTCCATCATCCCTGCAACTGTTATATATGAAAACGTTGGTATCTGGCGTATTGAGATACCAAGTACTCTATGCTGCAGTCTGCCAAGTGCACTTGCACTCTGCTGTCTGATCTAAATCATGGACAATATTAATAAAAAGACCCCTGTCCCATCCCATGCCACAGGAGGGGTTGTCATACAGGCATTTTCACACATCCTGGGCATTCAGGCCCTGGCAGCCCCAATTGGCATTGTCAACTATTGAAAAACTAAGGTTTGCAATAATAATATAAAAAAAAGTTCCATCCAATAGGAGGGGGCGAACGGAAAATAAATCATTAAATGACTCCAATCGAAGGAAAAAACAGGGTGATTACTATAAGCATGCTAAGAGCCGCACCGAAAGGTTCTATCTGGGCGTGTAATGCGGCGTCCGCATCGCGTCCCTATCCTGCACTTGGTCTGCCGCCATACTGGCTGAAACCTTCTTTGATTGATTGCACATCCGTTCAAATACTTCGTACAGCGAGATTCCCTGCTCTACTTTTAATTAAAATACATACTTGCTTTCATATTTGGAAAGAACAGCCCCATCAGCTAAACTCGCAAGCTCGTTCTACCCGACCCAATCATGATAGTTGTCTTGCAGTTTTGCTCCTTGTTGAGTCGAGGCGGGACCTCAGTGTGAGCGGCAAGGTCATCAAGGGCAATTTTTATGTGCAGCGTCCGGCAGTAAAATCCGGACATTTTCATGTTTTACACTCACGATTTTCACAAGATGTGTCAAAACTGAGAAAAACTCACATCTATAGCAGGTTATCTGCTTTGGGCGCCAATGAAGTGATTTATGAGTATTATTCCTGACGTTTAATATGAGCGTGGGTTGGTATGAGCGGCAGATGTCATAAGCGTGCACCATGGTCTAAATCCTCGAACTGTAAAGTCTATGTAATGTAGAATATTTTATGATTTTATATAGAATTAGGCTTAAGATGGAAAATTCAATTGATTCATTAGAATTTGTAAGTCTGAAAATTCATTTCAGGTAGAAAACATTGTTAGCTATCCACTAATCTGTGCACTTGCGATAAGCATAAACTTTTCTACTTCGTATTAAAAATATAGCTTTAGCAGTGATATATTCACATTTCCACTCATTGTCAATCGCATATCCCCATGTAGACCTAAAGTCCTACACTCCTAACGCCTTTATGCTCATACCTTGGCCCGGATTACCGGTAATTATGAATTATGATTACTCCAAGCTCATAGATACCTACCGTCAAGTTCAATAAATAAAGATTCTTCTTCTTTCTTTATTAAAAGTAATTAATATTTTTGTTCTTACCTTTATTAATTGTCAAGAAGAGAGCTTCGTAGAGATGTTTCGTCCAGGAAGTTTGGAGAGAGAATAACCTTCAGCCTGCGTTGTGGCTTGGTAATAAATCTTGCGCGCCGCATGGCTACGTGATAGCCTTCACGTAGTACAAATGTGCAGGCTACTTCCTTGACATCGTCCTCCCGCAGAGGGCAACATGATGAACAACATCATCACTGGACAAGCTGCTTTGTAATTATGGATCAGCACATCCACCAAAAACTACTCAGGATGTATTCAGAATGATAAAATGTGATAAAATTGACCATTAAATTAAATAGTTAATGAATGACGATGCTGGACAGCGATTCTCCCGCCATTCACAATTCCCACGGAGCCCCGCCAATCACCGACCAGTATGGAAGCACCTCGTATCTGATTGGTTAGATTGTAATAAGTCATTGTCCATATTTGGAGGATATCACTGACGTTAGCATGACGATAGCACTCGTGGATTGCGGTGAATCAGCAATGTTTCTGGCGCACGTGTGCTTAATGGTTTCTTTGACTGACCGCCAAGGTCAAACGTGACTGGCGTAAAACCTAAACAAATACCACGAGGTTGGCATGTTTAACATCACCGCTAGTGATATATAGAAATGTAACGGTGAAGTAAAGGTGAAATATTATAATTTCCTGATTTTATGGTTCTGCTCTATGAGTGACCCCTGGTGGCAGATAAAGAAAATAACAAAAAAATATACCGTTTGAGAAATAACACATTTTCAGTGTTATATGTAAAATATATTTCTTGGTATTGCATGCTCCAGGTTTACCTCAATGTTGAAGATAACCTTACTCGATGTTTATGAATGATGTCTTCGCCATTATAAAATATAAATCATTACTATAGTCAAGAAATGAGAGTGAAAAAATGATAACAGGAATCCTTAAATTTTGCAATTCATTCAATCATATCCGCAAATGTGAATGACACATCATTCCCTCGTCGTTGATTCTTGCTAATTACGTACACATTTTAGTCTTTTTTAGGATGAATGTGATCATAGAGGAAGTGTGAGGAGAATTTATTTTAATAGTTGCAATTGCCTTGTATGGTATTGGCTGATCTAAAATTCACCACTCAGGAGACGTGTGTGAAGTTTGTTATTTATTCACAGTAAATGTCATATATGCAACATTGTCTTCAAAATGTCACAGGGATGTATTTTGTGGCACTTTATATTAATGAAAATCCTAAAAAGTAAAATAATCAACACATTATATGAAATTAGTGGGGAAAAAACTCGTAAAGGTCAATTCAAAGGTCACCAAATTTTGTATGAGGGTTGAGGCATAATATTGTTGCTGGTAAATGGCTTCATTTGTATTTATAGTTCTTCACAAGCTAGTAGTTTGCCTGTTAAATGTCTAGTACTAAATGTGGCTGAAAAGGGTCTAATGAAGGCCTCACAATGTAAAATAAAGGCGAGTTGAACACTATCCCCATATAAATCATGAAAATACTTAAAATCCACTGTTTCCAAGAACACCAAACACTGTCCATCATCTTTCAGTGACGACTCATTCCTTTCAATTTATCATCAAACACATGGCTTGTAAGAAAAATATGTTTGGTGATCTCAGCATCATTTTGCTATTGTTTCCGAGTTTGCCAAAATTGTATAAAATTCTAAATAACTCCCTTGTCTTGGATCTTTACATTGAATTTTAGAGAGAAGGTCGTTGTTCATTCAAATTCATTTTTGGTAAAGACAGTAATCTGTAACATCCTTTAAATTTAAAATATTATGTCCCAAAAATGTCTAGAAATAACATAAAGCAAAAAATGCCATGACAAACTGGCTAGTATCTGCCAGCTGGTAAAAAAGATAAAGTTGTCACAATTCTCATCTAACTATGATTAAACAGCTGGCAGATTTTATGACACAAGCTAGCTGGCTGGCAGAATAATTTCCCGGAACCTGGTGAAAGACAAATGAATATCAGATTATTTTTGCCAGTTAATTTTTAAAATCATTTAAAAAGGTCTCCTTTTCACAAGAGGCCAATTACAAACATGAAATGTGAAAATTCCAAAAAATATTGGTGGTGAGCCCCTGACAAGTGGTGGGACAGGAGGGGTCTGAACTGGAACTTCATAATTCCACTTTTGGAAGATGAATATTGACATACTCAAGAACCCATTCTTAACAAGTTATTGATCATTTAAAAATATGCAAAAGAAATGGCAATGATAATTAATCTATTCTATGACCGCCATCTATAGATGAAGTGTTCATGGAGAGTACATGGTAGAAATAACAAAATGGAAAAATCGGGTCTACATTAAAATGTTTTCACCTGCATAAACTAATTTGTTTCAAAATGGTATTAGCATCTCCCTGTTCCTTTACAAAGGTTTGTGAAAAACTGAATAAGACAATCAAATCAGTTCTGCCAATTACAAAAAAAGGAAAACGCATGTTTCTAGCTATGTTATGATATTTAGAAGCAAACAGTGAAACAGATTTGAAAGTAGATGAGTCTTCTGCTGAAATCAATCATTGGATACTTTGTCGACAGACTTTGTTTAGCTGACCTGTGATCTAGTGCAAACGGCACCTGCTTAGTAAAGTTTTACAAACAATGGGGCACCTTCAGATTGGGGCAGTGGAGTGATTTGGCTCACAGAGCCCTACTTGTTCCTTAATGTTTGTCCAGTGGTTCAGGCCTAACACCATGAACACCCTGTTAGACTACAATAGAGGTCACATGATTGTATACATATGACCTGAGAGCAATAATAAAGTTATATTGCACTCAGATATGACCAAAAGAGTGCAGGCAGCACTTTCAGTGGTCAGTGTATTTTGGTTGATTTCAGTGAGATCGCTTGCTCGTATCACAGTTTCGTGGCCACATTTCCTTTAAAGCATTGGTGAAACCTGACTTTCAGACACATTTTCTTTACATAACATGAATGTTTATACCCTAAACAGTGCTTTTATGTAGTAGTACCCAAAATATTCTCTGTTAACAAATTTCTGTGGCACTTGAAAGTTGATCAGTTGTCTGTTAAACCTACACCAGCAATTGAACACTTTGTCAACAAGCTTTGTTTAGCTGGTATGTGATCTTGTGTAAACACCTAATGAGTTACCAGTTGTGCACCTGTCCAGCTTGGGAAACAGGGTGAAGATGTTTTGTACAATTTATCAATTTATTGCCAGGAGTATACTTCAGAACAACATAAGATTATTTTAATATTATTTGAATCAATGAAATAACTCATGGCCGTGAAAAATATTTTATGGTTGTGACAAATATCTTATGGTTGTGAAAGATATATCATTTATGGGAAAAGTATACTACAGTCAAGCCCCGCCAGTCCGTCATGGTCTGTCAAACATAATTCTGCCGGTTTCACGAGTCTGACGGTTTGATGAAACGGACATCAAATGAATACAAATAAAGAAAGATTAGAATGGTTGCAGCCAAATCACTGTTGGTAATTGATATGCCGGATTATCGGGGGACGGTCCGGCGAGGTCTGACAAGTATCTTATGCATATGAAAACCTTTCTGTCAAAAAGGGAAGACATGACTCAAAGGTTGCATGGAATCCCCCTTAACTTGAAGGCCGTGATATTGAAAAAGTGACATTAAACCCTTTGATCACTGGTTTGGCCTTAAATCACAATGACTTTGAATGGCAAAACTGTGAATGCTGATAATTGGTATCAGTAAAATTTATGATATGACCCTCTTTGATGAAATTTGGGGTTTTTCACACCATTGATTGGGAAGACATCAAAGGCTGCATGGATTCCACCTTAAAAGCTGGGCTGTATAGAATTTTTTTAAACTTTTTTTTGCAAACATATATAATATAAAAATTAATGATTTCTTCATTTATAACTTCATAAATATTCATCCGTTTTTAATAAATTTACCACCAAAAGAAAGCCAAGAAAAGGCACTATCATCATGATAAGTATTATCTTCCAATTCATTCTCTAAATAGTGGAAAAAAATGGCCAAAAATGTGTTGCTCCAATTTTGACAATTGGTAAACAACACCTCCTATGACTTACGGAGCCCCCTGACAGTTCCAAGGTCAAGGTCACACAACACACTTCCTGTTTAGTCCTGGCAGTACTTGGTGGTCACAAAAAATCATAATTCTCAGGGCAGATGTTCTTTAGTGGATTTCAGATAGATAGCCTGTATGTATGTCAATTTTAAGATCATATATTGTTTTCAGATACCTTAAACCACTGTAAAATTGCCTGCAACTTTCCAGGTTTCACCAATGCTTTAAGCATACCCCAAACCTTTGTAAAATTTTCTGTGACCTCTGTGGTTTCATGAATGCTTTAAACTAAATAGCCTCATTCTAACTGAAGATTAATGCCTTAGTTTTGCAGATTGAGAGTGTAGTTGTTCCCCAAAATGTTTTCCAAGTTACCTCTATCCTTTTTTATTGCTACAAAAAAACTATCTTTTTCTGATTTTTACTTTGAATTTAAAGTGATTAAAAATTATAAAATTTTAAAAGCAAATTAAAAACCAAATCAAAAGAAAATTCCATCCCTTTGCATTTGATACATTAAAAGTTGAAATCAGTTTTGTAGTTATTTTTTAGTATACAGGGCCTTAAGCTAAGAATGAAGTCTATGTCATAGGAAAGGCTCTGTTCTGAGAGACCTAGTATACTATAAGTAAACGGAGGCGACGAGGAACAATGTGTAAATCGTCACACAGCGCACATGTGTAGCCAGTGGGGTAGATACAGGGTTAAGGTTTGGGAAGTGGGTCACACATGTCTCTCGACAGGCAGCCAGGGCGATATCACTTACTTTTATATAGGTTAATACTAAGCATGCTAAGAGAGTGGTTGGGACTTTCTCTTGTGCATGAAAACAAATAAACACATTTAACATTTTGAAAGACAGTGGAATTACAAGATGACATGTGAGACACAACATTCAGCTCAAGTGCAATTAGTGGTGGGTATTATAACACATAATTTTGGAGCTATATGTTCTTCTGAGCATATATGCTGAGGGGTCTGCAGATCTCAGACCTGGCTGTCAGTGTCACAGACCAGACTGGCGGACATCTCAACTGCATAAATAAACATAGAATTGAAATTTTTCAAACGTAGAATATATTCCAGTCAGCGTAGTCTACATTTACGACAACTTCTACTTCCATCACTACTTTTATATATGTTAATAGTTAATATATAAGACTGAGACAGAGAGGGGCGGGGGACTTTCACTCTCTGGCAACCTGTGATATTAACTACCTTAGTCATCATGGCTTCCGGCACATCACTTGTGCAGTGAAAACAAATAAACACTTTTAACATTTTGAAAGACAGTGGAATTACAAGATAACATGTGAGACACAACATTCAGCTCAATTGCAATTAGTGGTGGGTATTATAACACAGAATTTTGGAGCAATATGTACTTCTGAGGGGCCTGCAGATCACAAACCTGCCTGTCAGTGTCACAGACTGGCGGACACCTCAACTGCATAAATAAACATAGAATTTGAATATTTTTTGGCAAATGTAGATTATATGAAAATTAATAACTTTATGCACAAAAGAAAGGTATGCTATATGCTATGTCTGAGTTTCAACTGCCAGTTTCAGACAGTTGCCAGTCACTGTACTATACATTTACGGCAACTTCAAAATGATGAGAAAATATAAATATCATTTTCAAAAAGGAAACTGTATACAAATTCTTTTTTTTCGCTCGCGTTTGTTTTGCCTTTAGGGCTAGATGTTCGAGGTTTCAAGATGGTTAAGCTGTAAGTCAATGGAGCCTACCCCGATTATCGGTCCATGGCGGCCATGTTTTGGCTAAATAATTCTGATTACACCGTCAGATGTCGCTTTTGTTTGAGAAGTGATATGTGAGTGCGTAGTAGAGTAAGAAGATTTAGCCTTGGGTTTTTTTCGCTCGCGTTTGTTTTGCCTTTAGGGCTAGATGTTCGAGGTTTTGACTGATTAAGCTGTAAGTCTATGGAGCATACCCCGATTATCGGTCCATGGCAGCCATGTTTTGCCTCAGTAGTTCATGTATTCACCAATAGATGGCAGTGGAGCATTGATAACATGGTCGATTGAAAAGTGATTTGGATTTGTTGGAAGAGCTGAAATCTCGTTTAGCTTCGAGATTTTGCTGAGAATTATTTGTTTTCAACCGAGGAGTAATTTATGCACGAGGATTTCCTTATTTGAAGTATGACATCATTTTCGCTCGCGTTTGTTTTGACTTTAGATCTGTAGTGTTCTCCAATCACCCATCGGCAAAGCCCAGATAGGTGATCTGGAGGGGTTTGTCGAACGTCCATGATCTCTACCAACTCCAACCAAAGAAAAGTTTGGTGGAGTTGATTGAGCTCTAGTGAAGTAAAAAATCGCCAGCTATAAAAACTGTGGTAAACCCGTTTAAACGTCAAAATTGAACCCGTTTCAACTGCCGTTAAAACGGGTTTGATTCAATTTTTGCAGCTGGCGATTATTATCAAGTATTTATATTTTCTTTATTTAATGTTATCCAAAAAATAATTAAGCTTTTTTGTGAGATTTTAGACATAATCATACATAAAATATGAATTATCACTTAAACAGTTGGGTATTTAAAAAATCACATCTAAACGAGATTAAAACCAAAAAGCAAAAATCTCAGACCTCTCCAGATCACCTATCTGGGCTTTGCCGATGGGTGATTGGAGAACACTATTAGATCTGAATGTTCGAGGTTTTGATATGTTTAAGCTGATTTTGCAAACTTACGCGAGCTTGATTTTTAAAAATCAACACTTGTTTCGCTTGGGATTTTGGAAACTTACGCGAGCTTGATTTTTTAAAATCAACACTTGTTTAAAATAGACTTTCTTGTTATACAAAACAATTATTTTGCACTATGTCCCCCCCCCCCTAGTCATGGCATCCACTCCCTAAATAACTAGCCCTTTCCTAAGGATATTTTCTGCTATATTTTATTTGCATTTTAAACATTTTTGAGCAGCTTAGGGGCAGTTTTTAGGTCGTGGAGTACTTCAGTAAAAAAATATGGTTTTTAAATTCTCCTGCCTTCTTCATGGAAATTCACTGTTTGCATAATAATCTTGGAGGAACATTTATTGACACCTCAACATAAATATTCCTTACCTATTTTGAAAATGACTGCTTGGTCAGTTCAACTTTTAAAGTTGTATATTCCTAATAAATTAAGGACAAAAATTTTAATTTGATCACAAGAAATCTCCAAATGTTTGTAATAGTGAAAATGCCAAGAAACATCACCTGATGAAAACACTCTTGAGACAGTGAAAACAAGTGTTGATTTTAAAAAATCAAGCTCGCGTAAGTTTGCAACAAGGTTTGCAAAATCCCGATCTTCTTACTCTACTACGCACTCACAAATCACTTCTCAAACAAAAGCGACATCTGACGGTGTAATCAGAATTAACGTTAGGGGGAACAGTGTCTTCTAAAGTTCTTTTTTCCCGCCAAAAAAAGTCATTTGAACCACAAAAAATGACATGGTACAAGATAATTGCTTTGTATGAAAATAACTACAAAACAGATTTCAGCCTTTAATGTATCAAATGCTTCGGGATTGATTTTTCTTTTGATTTGATTTTTAATTTGTTTTAAAAATTTTATCATTTTTAATCATTTTGGATTTAAAGTTGAAGCAAAAATCAGAAAAAGATGTTTTTTTTTGTCACAATTAAAGAAGGGATAGAGCTAACTTGAAAAACATTTTTGGGAATAACTACACTAACAATCTGCAGAACTAAGACATTGATCTTTAGCTAGAATGATATTATTTAGTTTAAATAGACAGAATTTTAAAAGACGTCTTATAATTCAAGTAATTTGTGTTTTTGTAAATAAAATTATTCAAATAAATGTAAATTTTTGACACCATTTGGTAATTGTTGACTTGAATCTGAAGAAAGTTAGATATCTCAAAATAAAGACCATTAATCAAAATTCCCTCTATTTAAACTAATTAGAATAATATTTGGAATAAACCTGTTCTTAAAATTTGGTAATTAAAATTGCAAAACTTCTCAATTTTGTCATAAAAAGCGTGGGAAATTTTGAGAAATATGATATTTTGTAAACTTTCTTTTTTGTATCACTGGGCAGTGATGAGGTCGAATGCAGCAGCTACTGGCTATTGGATTAGTCATAAAAGATTACAAAATGATGTTTCCATATGTATATAAAAACATTGATCCTTTTTCAACAGAAATATGTTATCTATTTAGTTAGCTTTGATGGGTTATAATGGTGCACTATTTCATGTAGTTGAAGGAGCAATGACGTCATAATGGTGCTTTGGTTATTTATCAATGAAATAGTGACGTCTTACTTGTTGGTATCTTAGCAACCGTCAACAACACATTTCATACAGCTGTGATCCTTTGTATGAAGTGTCCCTGTTCCACCTAACGTTAATCAGCCAAAACATGGCCGCCATGGACCGATAATCGGGGTAGGCTCCATTGACTTACGGCTTAATCACCTTGAAACCTCAAACATCTAGCCCTAAAGGCAAAACAAACGCGAGCGAAAATCACTTCCCACAACAAACAAAAGTGGAGGGTGAAATGTAGTCACGTGGTCTTAACCAGTCTTAACATTGGCGGCCATTTCAATTCAGAGGAAGCTAAAATTCTTGTACATTTAAAAGTGTGTTAACTGACTTAAAACAGAATAAAATGATCGTTTTACAACTGGATATTGAAGAAAACAGATTATACTTTGCAAACAACCAGGCCATGTAATCAGTGAGTACACAATTACAACACCTGCAGTGTGTGTTTACCACGCGCAGCTCAGTGGGCTGCGCTAGGGCAGATTAAATTTGATGAACTCTCTCTAGCCGTGAAATGGCCGCCGGGCCCAAAATAAACAAAAGGCAAATTCACTGCTAGAGATTCTCGAGCTACCCCCCCCCCCTAACGTTAAGTTCGGGGAATTTTCGAAAGCCTCAAGTACTCGATCGTGGTTGGTGATTCGGGCTCCCGATAAATGTTCCGTGCACCCGGTGCATTGCAATCGAGTTTGCCATACTTCGACTTCCGGCTGAAGTAAACACACTTCTAATTTACACATGGTTTCTCATGGTTTGGGCACTTTTTATATTCTATTGATTTTATTTGACCCAGATCGCATACAGTACAGTTCGGAATTTGTGCACGGAACTGCTTTGAAATTATTATTTTTTAAATATGGAAGAAAAACCAAGGAGTGAATGCCGTCAAAACAAACACGAGGAGACGACTGTCGGTGATGGTGATGGTGGCTGTCCGAGGGTTGGCACGGTGGGGACAGATCCAGCCCCGGGACCAGACAGAGCTTCCCTCAGATTAGACAGATGCCACTTTTATCTGGAAAAGAAACGGAGATATTGCAGAACAATTCCTAATTCAGGATCCAGCTACTGTGTGGAACATTCACATTTTTCTAAGGTACCCTGTGACACAGCCTATCTGTGAGCAATAATAAAATATATTTCTCTCAGGCTGTATGTATGATCTAAGAGCAATTACTCTGTCGGGCTGGGAACATGGATAACAAGTCAAGTCGGCCCCTTAAAGGCAATGACAACAGAGCTGCGGACGACAACAGAGCTGCGGTTCCATTTTCAGAACATTTCAAGTGTGTCTGCATCAAAAATACTCGCGTCTTGTTGTTGTCTGACACATGCATGTGCCAACAAAGTCAAATGGTATAATATGCACTGGCAAACGATTGATAATCTACATCGCAGCTTTGTTGTCACCCGCAGCTCTGTTGTCGTCGCCTGCACTCAGGCCTTATAAGGAAGTCAGCCCCTGAGAGAAGTTGGCCCTTAGGAAAAGTCGGCCCCCAGATTTAGGTGGCTAGATTATCAAGTTAACAGAAGGAAATTAATGGCTACTGAGGGTCCCTAGGATTCGTTAATGCTATTACAGGGTCTAACAGCTTTCTCGAAGGAGATTTCTTGAGTTTTTAGCAATGACAGAGTGACCGGGACTAGCTTTTCATGGGGGCCGAGTTTACCTCCACATGGCAGGACTGACTCTACTTGTATTCGGATCATACAGTGGTGGCTCTGTTTAGCCATAGAGGAAAAATACTTTCTCTATGGTTCAGCTTACCACATGCATGTACATGCAAATGAACACACATGCTCAGGCATGTGTAATACAGATGATTGTATTCCTCTTGTTCTCCTTATGTCATAAATATTTTATCAGTTTTATAAGAGCTCTGTTTCCTGTACATTTAATACACAAACTTCACATTAATGTGGGTTTGCTTTGAATCCACCCTGAGATACCTTGTATGTTTGGATAGTTCCAGAAGCCAACCCTAAGATGGATTGCAAACATTTGCCTAAGAATAATGAAGCTACCCCTAACACAACCTGGTGAAGCCACCCCCAAGATAGAACTTTTTGAAGCCACCCCTAAGACAACCTGTGAAGCCATCACTAATGTGGAATCTGTTGAATTCGCCCCTGGCAATACACCTACCCCTAAGGCAGAACTGACTACCATAATTGTCTTCCCATTCAGTGGCATGAGATACCACATTTGATATCTTATAACTTATTATTTAAAAATAATATTCTACAACAGTGTATATTAATACATCGGGGAATAAAGCACTTATAGAAATATATTTAACATTTTTGAAATTGCAAGAACAAGAGGAAGATGGTTATATATGTATTTTGTAGATTTTACTATGTTTTTCATTGACTAAATAGTCTATTTAGTCCAAGGGTTTGGCTCCGAAAATGACTTTCAGAATGATTTGTCTGAAATCATAAGAACAATTAAGAGGAAGACAGACATATATAGCCCAATTGTAAGCTAGTTCATGTATATATGCTTGCATTTTACTGTAAGCTAAGCAGAGCCACCATTGTAATCTGTATTCTGGAGCTGACCTTGTCTCATGCCAAACTAAGTATTTTCAAATTTAAAGAGATACTTTCTCATAAAATAAATTATATAAATTACATTAAATGATCATATGTGTGTAAATACATTGAAATTCATAGACAAAATAATTATATCAGTAACCATGGAAACACAAACCAACATTTAATACTCATCTTGCAACCCCCATAAATTATGAACAAATATTGCAGTCATTGTCAATGACGTCATTGTGGGGATTTAATGCACGTGCAACTGAAGCGGCAATGATCTGCAATTTTCATAAAATCAGTCATAACTTTGTTAATACTATTCCGATTGACACGCTTTTTACCCTCAGCTCCTGATGTATTGCAGTACTCCTGGCATGGGTATGTATGTGTGTGTGTGTGTGTGTATGTATGTATGTAGCGAACATCCTTGTCATCGCGATAACTCGAGAACAAATGATGGCAGCTTCATGCAACTTGACACACATAAGCATCTGGTGAAAACCAGATACGAGTTCGACAGATGGTAGGGATGGCGACCTTGACCTATTTTTCAAGGTCACAGGGACAATAATGTGAAATATCAAGAATCGCAATAACTCAAGAACAAATGATGTTAGCTGTCTGAGATTTAACACACATAAGCATCTGGTGAAGATCTCAGACATTTTTGTATGGAACATGACCTTCACCTACTTTTCAAGGTCACAGGGACAATTATGTGAAATCCTATCATTGCTATAACTCAAGAACGAATGATGGCAGCTTTAAGAGACTTGACACACATACGCATCTGGTGAAGACCTCAAACTTTTTTATGGAACATGACCTTCACCTACGTTTCAGGTCACAAGGACAATTATGTGAAAACCCGATCATTGGGATAACTCGAGAACAAATAATGGCAGCATTATGAGACTTGACACACATAGGCATAAGCAAAAGTGTTTGATGAATGGTGGCCTTCACCTACTTTTCAAGGTCACAGGGACAATTATGTGAAATCCCGATCATTATGATAACTCGAAAACAAATGATGGCATCTTCATGAGGGTTGACACACATCAGCATTTGGTAAAGACCCCAGATGACTTTGATGGACGGTGACCTTCACCTGCTTTTCTAGGTCACAGGCCTATAATCTCAATAATTCTGGAGTAAATGATGAAAGTTTCTTGATACTTAACACACATAAGCTATCAAAGGAAGTAGATGTGCACTATTATTTTTTTTTACCCCTGCATCAATTTGCCTTGGTGCAGTGACTTTTTGTTCCCAAATATTGTGTGGAGCGAATGTTGCGCAGTAAGTTACCAGGGCTGAGGGTTGATGCATCTCTGATGCCTATGTTTACACCAAAATAACACATTTTTCAGTGGGTCTGTTTTAAGCCTGAAAGTTGTAGCATCACAATTTCAGCTGCTTCCTTCTTTGTTTACTAATTAGTTATGCAAGTAGTTAATTCCCCTACGATGACGTCATACTTTTTTTAACCTGCACGTGTATTAAAAAGGTCATATTTCTCGCCAAAAAAAATCATGTATCATGTATCAGAGAAATGAAAGTTTCCCTTTAATCTATGGATGCATATTGTAGGCCTAAATTTCTACTCTACTCATATTGAAGTTGAGGGGATTGTGGTCTCAGGTGGTATTTTTTGTCCAGTTCCCCTCTCTCATATCGGGACTATAACAAGATGTATATGAAGCAACAGAGGAGACCTGCCACATAGGATTAGGGGTGGGCCCATCAAAGACTAATTGATCCCAAAGCCATTATAAGCTGGCCAGAATTATTTTGATGACCCACAAAGTCTCCCCACAGATTCTTGTGACATAAGTTTTTAAACACTGATTATGATTGTTTTTCAGACAGGAGTACAAAGGAAAAGAATACCATGCCCGCTTGATCCCAAACAGTAAGAAACAGTTGGAATATTAGCTAGAAAAATGCTGAGAGCTCTGAACAGTGCCAGACTGTAATCACAGTATAATATAGATGAGTGGTATGAACTGATCTGAACGAATCCAAGCGATTCTGTTATAAAACAACTTCTCGACTTCTCACAAAATACATCCAAATCACACCAAGATCATCAGAAAGTTTTACAAATTTCATTATGGTTGAGTGATTATTAGTAACTGGATTATGAATGAATACCTTTTTAGTAATTAATGGTTTAAGGTTAACATTTGTGCCCCCAAGTCTGAATTATTCTAATAATGCAGACTGAAACTAGGGCACATTCCTGTGTTAAAATTGAGGAAAAATCTCATTTTAATTCTGGTCTAGATAATCAATACAAATATAAGTGATGAAACTGTTATTTTTATGTTTTGATATTGGGTTGATATGTTACAATAAAAGAAAATATTTTTTGAATCTAGCCATTGTTTTTTGAATCACCGCACCACTCAGATTTGATCCAACTATGTTGTGATTTTGTGTCTGGCTTACTTGTAAGGGTTCCAAATTGATGTGATTATGGTTCGGCTTTTTGGTGTGTCTGGAATAGCTTGAAACGTACAGATTAGTTAAGATTTTCAGTCTAGCTTAGTTCAGAACTCTCACCTCTTGCTTCCAGTACCAAGTAATAATTACCCTGTCTGTTCCTGTGTCAATCCATTTATCTATTTGATCTTTTTTCCATCCGTCCGTCAATTTTTTTGTTGTTCCGATGTTACCATATTAAAGTACTGGGCTTATTTACCGTACTTACTTGTGTATTAGACGAGGTTTTTTGGGAACATTCCAAAATTCAGTCCAAATTTGTCTATGGGAATGGTCCTTTGATCTTTTGGTTGCAAGTAACTTAAAATTAGGCCAGAGATCAGGTCACATCTTTATCACATACAACACAGCACTCTACAGCCTCTTTGTTGTTGTTTGGTACAGCTGCATGTATGTATGTACACTATAAGCTACCAAGCTGGAAGACTTATTGACCTATATTTGAATCATCAGTGTTAAAAATATCCTTGGGATTTACATGCTGTGTCTGCATGGAAACTTGGATTTACAATGAAGCCAGTAACAATCTGGGAAGAAATGTCAATATATGTGGTGTTATATTAAGGAACCTGGCTTTAGCCATGTATACTGTTATTGTTGGCACCACAGATTATTACAGTTTTTTTTGGTTTGTGTAATTAGTGTTCAAATACATGTATATATGTTATAAATTGTATCTATCTGACTTTTTATTTGTCAGAATTGTCTAGGTGTGAAATACAGTCCACACATCCTAATAGGAGCTTGATTCATAATCAGCAGCAATGTGACCTACTTGTTTAACCAGTTGAGGTCCTGCATTTTTAACAAATGAATGGGCTTACATTGTTAAAATACAAATGCCAGACATGAGACAACTATATAAGTGAGAGACAGCTACATAATTGAAGACAGCTATATAAGTGTAATAGCTGCACAAGTGAGAAAGACACCTCACTTAAGTGAGATTGAGACAAATTTATAACAGAGGTACAGCAACATGTAGACAGATACTGTCAGCTAATGAGCGACAATCAGCTGCACAAATGAGACAGAAAAGAACCCTTACACAAGAACCCTTACACAAGAACGCTTACACAAGAACCTTTACACAAGAACCCTTACAAAAGAACCCTTACACAAGAACCCTTACACAAGAACCTTTACACAAGAACCCTTACAAAAGAACCCTTACAAAAGAATTCTTACACAAGTAAGAGACAGCTACACAAATAAGAGACATACATATAAGTGAGAGACAGCTACCCAAATGAGACAGATGCACCCAGGTGAGAAACAATTACATAAATTATAGACAGCTACATAAATGAGATACATCTACACAAGTTACTTAAGGATCTATATAATCAAACTACATAAATGAGAATATACAAGTCACACAACTGCATGTATGAGATGGACAGAAAGTGTTTGTTAAATCTCACACAATTATGATTATTTAATGTTATTTTAGTCTGCAAAATATGCTATTTATGATGAGAGAGACACCACATTTGAGCTGAAGGCACTTGCTATTTATTCCTAATGAATTCTCACTACTCAAGTGGGCTATTAGACACTAATAACTGTCCCAAATAGGGACAGTAAACCACCTCGCAAGTGCCTGTATGCTGTGGACGGAATTCCGGTCATACGTCACTGGAAATCGTTGTTTGGGGTTTGCCTGTTCTATATTTATGTGAACCAATCAGAGCAATTCTCCAATAATTAGTGACATTATTCACCCACTGCACAAACTCATTGCAACGAGAGATCCTTGATAGTCCTAATATAGATTTGGACAAGCATAGTCTATTGATAGTCCTAGTATGTTTGAACTAGGATAGTCCAAGTGGGCTATGCTGCTACCTGGTGTGGTAAAATCTGCCACACATGGGAGAACTTTCACTCATAACAACAGAAGTGCATTCTACTTCCAGCACCTGTTATGAGGATCAACTAAAGAAACACATCAAGAAATGCAATGCAAGGGAAGGAGAAAAATTGGTAGGTGTTAACCCAAATTTCCCACATTTTTATGTATTTTCTATGGAGTTGGGAAGTCAGAATGAGTGATCTTATCTGTTGAGGTACTGGAAGGTAACTTCCTCTCAGATCTACTTGGCTGATATTAGAGGTATATTATTTTTATAGTTATAACTTTAAGAGTAAAAATGATTAGGTAATAGCATTATTTTATGATAAAAATGGTTTTCACTTTCTTGTCTTGGTTACAAATTTCAGGACTATTTCTCAAAAAACATCAATTCAGGATTGGTTGAAGAAAAACAAGGAGAAGAAAATGAAAAGGTAATTTGTATATTTTCCCCACCAGCATCAACTGTGACACAAGTTTTATACCCCCATAGCCTCTGCATTTGGGGGAGGGGGTATGTCATTCTGTCTATGTGTCAACTTTGGTCTTTCCTCTGAAACTTGGTAGAATTCTTAACAATTTTAAGGCATTTTCAGGGGAATACATTTTCTCAAAGAGGTTCAGATTTTTGCCATTTTTTAAATGATTTTTTGAAAAAATCGATGGCTATCACTACGTTGTCAAAGATGGAATACCATGGCTCCATCTAGGAATTGAAAATATCAGACAACTGGAACATCTAGTGCCTCATTCTTTTCGATTTATTTAGCTCAGTTTGCGACTTACAAAATTAGTGAAATTGGAGGTGCCTGAGTATCCGCCATATTGGATTTAAAATAATAACTCAGTTACTTATGGAATTTATAATCCTTATCAGTTTAACAAATATATCATCATCTATTTTCTTGCAAATTAATGTTAGAATTTCTTAGATGTAGTATTATCAGGAAATGAATTCTCTCAGTGAATTTTTTGTATGTGCATAAACATCTGGGACGTTCAGTGCCTCATTCAATTAATCTAAACATGGCATCAGGGAAAAAAGGCGATTCTGCACAAGATAATTGACAACGATCACAGTCCCAACCAACTAAACACGGCTTCAGTTTGAGACTTCTGGAATAAAGCAATAAGGGGTGATGGAGCCAGCCCCAAGGCTTTTAGAGGAAATATTCACAAACATTTAAAAAAAAGTAATGGTCAGCACAGCTTTATAATAAGGCAATTGGTTTTTAAAATAATGATTCAGTATCAAACCTGATAATTACTTTATACCTTTTTATATTTCTTGAATACCTAACAAGATATTCTCATAAGGTATTAAATCACCACCAGTTGAGTTCTAAATTGGTAGAATGGCTCCTCGGACCCTGTCTATTTATTTTAGCTTTATGCAACACCTTAATGTGTGTAAAGCTGTGAAATAATGGGATTTATTTATTAAAAAAATAGAACAAATTCAAAAGAAAACTTGAATTAAGTAGTGTGAAATCTCTTCAATCCAAAGATACCACATTTTGGTGAGGTGAGCAACACAACTTCATAACTACCAGATTTACATTGAAATGTATTTGTACGTAAGTAAATAATATGAAACAATTTCTTTCTCCCTAGGTGTCAATAACAAACATAAACCCAGAAGAAATTGTGGAAATGGTACACAAAGCAAAGAAAATATACGCAGGTAAGTGAAATAGTGTCATCTGAATCAGTTTTAGCTATGCTGATTATGACAGCGTGGCTTGTACAATGAGGGGACAATTTTCTGTTATTCTGTCTGTCTGCGAACACCAATCTTCTATGAAACTACTTAGCAGATTTCTTAGATATTCATAGATAAGATGCAGAAATTGTCAGGAGATACTTTCTCTTTTTCATGAGGTTCAGATTTTAAAAACATTGTATAAGGATACAAAATGGAACAGAAAAATGCACGTTTTGAAAAAGATGTACATGAAGGGTCTCGCAAAGTAGGAATTTATAAAGATTTTATCTTTTTATAGGACTATACACTTTAAATTTTAGGGGGAACAGGTATGGACTATATATTGAGTTCCAAAGCAAGATTAGTACATTCTATATTTCCAGTCAGAACAGATGAAGTGAGATTTTACCTATAAGGATAATCAGATTCTAAATCACACAAGAAGACATATCTGTAAAAATAAGCAAATATATTGCTGAGTGGTTCTTTGTACTTAAGCCATTCCAGTCTCTCTACTATTTAAATTGAGAATTTATGTGGATAACATAATAATCATATTTACATATATTTTGTGTGTGTGTGTATGTGAGTTTGTGTGTAAATATAAATTTGATTTTCAGACAACGTACCCAAGCTGCAGGAGGAAATCTTGTTCCATGATGCCCTGAGAGAGGAGACTGACAAAAGCACAAATGGCCCAGCTGCTCAGAAACACCTCCAGCAACAAGTACTGTATGAGTGGCACCGAGATTATTTCATTTAGATTATAACAAGGCAAACATGAGAATAACATGGGCATATGATTTTAGGCATCATTGGTTGGACACATGCAGAAAGCTGGCTTGCTGGTTGATGATCGCTGCTATATTGAGTTTGGTGCAGGCAAAGGTAAATACCTAAATATTGAATCTGATTTTAAATAGGGGAAAAAAAGAGTTGGAGATTTTAGCAAATATATGTACCGGTAAACTGTTGAGCTTTTCTTGTTGTGTTAGCTATTTGTTACAAGAAGTCAAAGAGTGAAAAAGCTAAAATTCTTTGAGGTCATTTAATTTTTTTATTACCAAATATATCTTAATCAAAGAATGATTCTTCCAAAATATATGTACTGATGTTGGAACATTTTGACAAATTTTTCACCAAAATTTTGACATTTCACAGAAAACCTTTTCATTTTACTTTATCTTATCAGCTAATAGAATTAAAGGTTCAAAATATTTACCACATCGACAACCCAATAAATGCCTACATTAGATCATAGGTGATACTTGTTTACATATGAGCACAGTGTAAATCAAATGCCAATCAGTACACTATTTGCAACTTATTAAGTGGCTAGAACTAGTGCCATGCTTGCCAATCTCAGCATGCATGCCAGGTCAGACAGTTTTTGTTGCTCTGGGTTTGATCACTACTAGGAAGCTTGCTATTTGATCCTCCCAGGGTGACTAATCACAGGGGAATGAGAGGCAGCCTGGGATTTGCATATTTGGAGGTCTATCTCCTACAAGATGCTGGGAGAAAAAGCACTAATTGACCCTGAGGTCTAGGATCAAAATGTATCAAATTTTATCAAATCACTATGAAATAATCTAATTATGAATATGACAATTTAGACAACCTAAAATATATGGTTTTAATGTGTGAGATGGCTGGTTGCATTATACCACAAAAAAGGTATTCATACATGTTTATCAACAGCTAAAGACATTCTTGACAATTCTGTATCACAACGATACAACCAGTTGATGAACTAGTCATCATCTTTGTCTTTTTGCCTTTCCTTCTTACAGGTGGATTGTCTCATTGGGTGCAAAGAGCATTAGCTGGTAAAGATAACACACAGTTCATCCTCGTAGAAAGAGGAGGTGTGAGATATAAGGTAAGATTATTTTGATGCAGGATAACTATGATTGGTGACAGACACATTATGACACATATCTCTGCCTAAATGTGACAGTGAAGTATACATGTGACGTGTATACAGTCATACAATCAAGCATCATGTAGACTTAAGGTGATTGATAATGATGGATTATGATGGTTCCTTGCAGAAAGACGCTTACCACAAGGGGGAGCAGCAGGGACCAGTATTTGAGAGGTTGCGGATAGACATTCAACATCTTCATCTCGGTATTTATACTGCTGCACTTGCCCCTTTAGCATGATGCTCTCAATGCTTGTCCAAGTGCCTTTCCATCAAAATATGTTTAATTTGAAAAATACCCTTCTTACCCTAATTTCAAAATAAAAGGCAAAAAACATAAATCACATGAATGGCAAAAATTTATTCAAATTATATAACTTAAGTCATATTTCCTTAATGACCAGATGTTAGGCATCTCAACTCCCCGTATCTGTGAATTTAGTCTGTTTCCAAATTTTCATCTCAGAGCATGTCAACAGAGCATGTCAATTATAAATGCATATATTTTAAGGTTCAAATCTAGGATATGTTTGACATGTTTCTTTTTCATTCAATTGAAATTCTCATTATTGCAGCAAAGGTGAAGAGTATGCAGGACTCCAAGAAGCCGATTATTGGGATAGGAAAACACCTGTGTGGGGGGGCTACAGGTGAAAGCATATATTATATCCCTCATCATCACAAACCTGTTCCCATTATTTTCTTTTATTTTTAAAAGGAATATTTCTTGTTAAATTGGCTTAACAAAAATTTAGTTTTTGATAAAAACATGATGGTAATAATTGTGAAAGTAATGTAAAATTGTAAAGTAATGTAAAATTGTAAAAGTACTGTCAAAGTTTCAAATTGAATAAACATTGTTTTCAGATTTAATGTTGAGGTGTCTTATGGAGACTGCAGCCACTTCTTCAAATGAGACTGACATTGGGTGAGTGATTAAGGCTGAATGATCCAGTTGTTGATCAGTTTGGATCTACAGCAGAATAAAACCAATTGCAATTACTTTAAATGTTGCTTTAGACCTTTGGAGAATTAGTCTGATCAGGATCTCTTTGAATGTGTTTGTTTCTATAGTAGAATTAATCATATTGGGATCCATCTAAATAGATGAGTGTTTATCTCATACAGGCCAGTAGAGGGCGTGGTGCTTGCCTTGTGCTGCCACCATCGCTGTGATTGGAACACGTATGTCGGGAAAGAGTTCTTCACCGATCTTGGACTCCGTGCCAGAGACTTCCATTTGTTCACCAGTATGACCAGCTGGGCAACCTGTGCCACTAGATCCTTCCTGAAAAAACTAAATGGTGAGATGTTCTTATGAGGGAAAAAGTAAAGAAATTAATTTGAATCAGTTGACTCTGATTTGTATATTTAATCTCAAATGGGATAATAAAAAACCCATGGGTGCTGGTTCTCAGTCTACAGACTGAAATCAGTCAAAAAATGTTTTAAATTTACTATTAAACTCTATTATGGATGTGTCAAAATCATTTGTTTTCAGTCAAAAAATTTCTTACCACCAGCACCCATGAAAACCTCATGAAGCTTTAATGATATATTTTCCACTTAGTTTGTGTATGTGATTTGTTTTGTTCAGGTCAGCGTGATGTAGATTCAGGAGAGACTTTGACAGACCATGAAGTGCCCCACCACAATGAAGAGGACTACAATCACCCCAGGCCAGTACCATCCTTAGGCAATTCTCACAAAGGAAATATAAAGGAAATTTGAAGCAAAGGATGTTTCAGTGTGTAATGTGTTTGGTTTCTGTGGGCAGATATGGCAAGATGACCCCAGAGGAGAGAGAAGAGGTGGGATATATGTGCAAGAAGATCATTGATATGGGCAGAGTGCATTATTTACGCAAGCATAGCTGTGATGGAGACCTGGTCTGCTATACAGATAAAGCCTTCTCCCTGGAAAATGTGGCACTTGTTGCCAAGAAAAGTAAGTTGCTGCCTTTGTGCACAAAGCTTTATACCTTCAGCAAGATTAAGAATTCTCAACATGCTATTATCCAATCTGACTTATATATCTTTTTCCAGGAGCAGAAGAGAGATAACACAAGCAGGGCTGCCTCTACACTATCCAGCCCCTGTAAAAAAAGACAGATTTCCTGATCGAGATGTTCACCATGTCACCCTTTGGTTGAGTTTGAGAAAATAATTGACAGTTATGCCTTGTGGGTATTTACCAAATCGGTAGTATTTATTGATATTTATCAGTGATATATTTATAATACACAAAGTTAACACATATTTCTGCACATTATTGAATACATTCATGCTCAAAACCTTTCGTCTCCTTCCATGCATATCTCTACATTAGATTTGGGCTTGGTTGTCAGTGAATGCCATGCATAGGAATTTAGCATATTAAACAATTCAGTTATATTATTTCAATAAATAAATCATAACATGATTTTTATATATTGCTGAGTGTTCTTTTTTCTGTTGAGCAGTTCAAGGCGGGGCCAGGTGTAACAAAATCCCCTTATTTTGCACATCACTTTTGATTTATGTAACATATCCTTGTAGTGTTCAGATTTGACTGAAATGATGGACCTTTTAGGTATATGACCTGGCAGTAACCATGAGGCTTGACATATTATACAAAACTGCTGGTATTCAGGGAAATCACTCAGATAACCTTTTCTTAAATAGCTAATGTTATAAACTTGTGTTTAAGTACCTTAAACCCTCCTGAAAGAAAAGGCACTATGTGGAGATCACAAATTTGCATACTGAACAAAAACTTGACATTTGACACAATAAATGAATCTAATTAGCTTGTGCTACTTTCAGAGAGGAGAATGATGCAATAGTTCACTCACAGGCACCAGCACAATACTACATCTGTATTGTGTGGGCAACATATACAAGTTATACAGTAAAGCTTTATAGTGCTAACTTAAGTACATTTAAGGCAAACATTATAAGATATTAACTGGTGCCAAATTATAATAAAACAAAAAGGGATATTGAGGAAAATCATTTTGGAATCCAAGATTAATATGTTTAATAAATAAATTTGGTCTCCAGATAATGGGAGCATCAAGGAAGAACTGTGGAAATTTATCACATTTATGTATTGATAAATAGAACTTTTTATCAAATCATTTAAATTTGATGTATAAACCTGCACCACATACAAATAATGCCAGTATGAGTTATATAATGATATTGCCAGGAGTGGGTGATACATCGCACACATTTGACAAGTAGCTTCCTAATATTAAACTCAGTGCTCAGGCTAACTTTGCAGTAAATGTAAAGATTCAGATTTAAAATATAACTTTATTAAGAAGCAAACAATTGTGATTGAACATTCCTCCTGATAAATAAAAAATGATAAATAATTGATTTTTTCAATATGGAAATTATTAAAATTTGTCTTTTCCCTATTTTAATTTATTTCATTGGTTAAAATAGAATTTCAAAGAATAAACCTCTGAGAAAATAACTTGTTAAATAAATAACATTTTGAAAGATTTGAGGCATTCTATTCATTGAAAAATGTAAAAAAATATCTCGGAGAATATTTCAGGAACATTGTTTTTCACCCTTTTATTGACATTTACTTGCATTGAATAAGTTAAAAATGTGAAAGTTTTTGAAACATAATTTTTTTCCCTGGTCCTTCATTTCCTCTAAGAAAAAATATAAATGATCAAAGAAAATAGCACTGTAACAGAGAGTAAAATTTGTGTGCGTGTGTGTTTATATATATATAAGGGATTATATTATGCTTTCATTTCTTTCATAAATGCATAACTAATCTTTATGAAACTAATTTACTGGTTATGCTTCTTCCAATTTCAATTTTAACATATAGAAAAATAAAATAGTTCCTGAATATCATTTTTGCTCAAGATATTTACTTTTGTAAAACCTTTTGACAAAAAAATGGAAGCAACCTTTGTAATTCTTGTACAAATAGTATTGGCATAAATCGGTAAGATTTCTCCTGGGGAAAATCAAATCTGTTTAAGAGAATCACACATTACCTCAAATAATTTCCTTTCTACTGGCATTTTGCATGCTAGTTATATTATCACTCATAGCATATTATTTTAATTGCAATATACACTGTACATATTTGATTAATATATTTAATATATATTATATATATACAATAATATAATATATATATATATATTTGGATGTATATATAAATTTTCAGTCAAAATTCTTGACTGCTTAAAATACTGTACATATATGATACATTTCTTAAGTTACATCCCCAGCCTTCCGATAGTTTAAAAGGCCTCATAAATTTTTTAACCTGATTCTCCAAAATACATGTTTTCTTAATTTTTGCTCTTGACACCAACAACATCATAAATGATACCAAAGACTTTTATAAAAAAAATACATACAGATATTCTTTTATAATTTTTTCAAAATTATCTAAAACCAAAACTTAATTTTTCATCTGGTCTTGTGACAATTCCTTGCCATCACTTTGAGAAAGACTATCAGTTAGGGACACATCTATGAGGTCATGCAAGTTGTGACACGTGGTGCCCTCTCAGTGATTTTACATCATACACATGATCCAATAAATGTCAGGCCTCAACTAATCACTTCACGTTACTGCACAAAAAGTACATAATACATTCCATGTTTTAATTAAGGGTGTTACACTCTTATTTCAAGCATCATTATCTTTGTTTACTTTGTGTATTTCCTTGTGTTATCTTTAGTCAGGTGTCAAATCCCTGAAATATCTTATAGTAATATCATACCCTCACTGTTAAATATTTTCAGTTCCCTCATTTGACAGATCAGCTTTTAATTAACAGGAACATTTCACAAATTAATTTTGTTCAGTTGTGACAATATTTACACAAAACCACCGAAATCTTGGTTTCCAATATACATTGAAAAATATGATTTGACACAAATCAAAGCACACCTTCATAAAAGCATCTATAGCAACAAAATGGAGCAAAATTTCCAATATAATACAACTTGGTCCCAGAGTTATGTCAATGTATGACATGCATTTGTGTGTGGTATTTGATCCATCCCAGTGATATGGCAATCTGTCCTGGCCAGCTAATCTTTCTTGTCAATGTTTCATGTCCTCACTTCCATTCAGTGTGAAGTTTGACAGTTGGAGCAAGAGGAATCGGACAGGTATATTGTTAATCCTTGTGAAAAAGATTAACTCTCAGTTGTGAACATAACATTTATATTAAGATATACATCATGCTCTAGATACAGATTCCTTCATCAGATATACAAAGTGCATTTATCAACAGTCACTGCTTCACTTTGGCACTGTTATCACAATACAAAACTAAACCTCTTGCACAAAGTCTGGACGCCACCCACATTGTGCTAATCCAATGAGCGTGTAATTAGACAAGATCTAGTGGTGAGCACCGTCGTATTGAAATAACGAATCATATAAAGGTGACGTGTAGGCCCTAGATTTACTTTGATGAAAAGAAATCTGTTGCCAGTTTGATTTAAGTCTTCCTCTACCCTACCTAGAAAACACTTGAGTTTGGCATTGTTCGTTGCAGTGTTTTTACATCTGTAATGAGTATTAAATTGTTTGGAAAAGATTTACAAATTATGAATGATATATTATATAGTGCAGCATATTCTTCACAGGCCATTAATTCATTAAACTGGAATCATTCTAGTCATCACTGTCCTCTATTACCCCCCCCCCCCCCCCCCAATACTGATAAAGCCTTGTGTATACTGACTGAGTGCTACTAGGACAGGACACATTCGTAGCCCTCCTCATCTGGCTTTTCTACAGGAGTCAGTCTGTCTGCTTCACTGTCCTCCATGTCATGTGTGGAGGCATTTGATTGGTCGTTTTCCTGTGTACTCTCCGTGGAGGACGTGCTCAGGCGCTGTGGAATGGTCAGTCGGCTCACTGGCGGGTCTTGTTCCACCAGTTTGTTCAGCATCTGGGATTGAGGTTGAATGGTGTGGAAGAATGGCCTGTATCCAAAACTGAAATTTGAAAAATACATCATTTTACAGAAAGAAAAAAAGACCTAAATCATTAGTCCTTGAATATAACGCATTTTCTTGAGCTTAAGTTTTTTACAAAAAATTTGCTGTAACAGTAAAATCAACTTTTGAAAACTATAACATATAAAACTGAAGAGTATATTGTACTTTGTCAGACTATAAATATATAAAGTTGGTGATGTGTACCATTGAGTGTCTGCCCATGTTTCGAGGAAGGAGATGCCTTCCCTCATGCGGCCCACGATCTCCAGGGGGCAGTCCGTCATGCTGGCAGTGTTGACTGTGCGGATCACAGCCATGCCATCTCGCAGGATCACAGCCACTAGAAGCGCCCACTCCAGGCAACCAGCTTCCAGCATCATTTGGAATAAATATCTGAAATATCAATATAGATTAGGCCACGGAAAAACTTCTCATTGCTATAAAATAATAACTTTAGCCTGGTATGAAGGTGTGATTTATTGTTTTTCCCCCCAAAGGAATTTCTAATTAAAATTTTGCAATATCACCAAGAAATATGGCATCTAAAAACACATGTACAGACTTGTCTGGTATCAGCGCTTTACAAATTTTATTTGGGTCCAAGCTTACAGATATTTCATTTAACTATTTTGAGTTAATACTTTGGAATTTGTGGTGAATAAAAAGGTCTATACCCAGCTTTACTAGGCCTCTTCAATATAGGCCTAGCGATGACGCGACCAAATGTCGTACTATTTGGGCGCTCATGAATATTAATGAGCTATAGAACTGAGTTACGTCATCGTATCGTGCACATGCTGTCCTACTGAAAGGCTGTAATTACGTCAACGCACCGTGCAAGTGCGGTTGGATACATTCAAGGGGCGGGGCTTATGGAACGGGCCTATTTGAACATATCTGATCGCATAATCGGAGAGGGTGTTATATACTGAGACAGATGCAAAGGAGAGTAAAAGGCCTGCTGATGTCAAGAAATGCCTGTATATACCTGAGTTCTAGTTCTGACTGTGGCGGTCCCTTGTTGGCCAGTTCCTGTGACAGAGCTTCTAATTCACTCACACACAGTGTGTCTGAGGCTGCACTATTGTCAGACAGTTCCAGGTCCCCAAGGGCAGAACTTGTGTCTGATATCTCTGTGGCAGCCAAACTTACATCATCTGAAGTCATAACATACTTGAGTCATTCTTAGGTATTTTAGATATATTATATTAATTACAAGATGCAATTATCAATATTTAACTTGCTCATATTTAATACATAGAAATCATTGAGAACCTTAATGTCAAGTATATTCAAACTTAATTGGCCTTAATTTTCATATAATTTCTTTTGTTATAATGAACCTCAATTTTAGAAATCAGCATATTTTCAAGGATAAGGATAAAAGTTTGATATAAATAAAAACAACCAATATTTTAAATTCAGACACCTATGCTCATTTGTGGTTGCAGTTGGACCTCAGCAGAGTTTGGGGTGGATATGCTGGCATCAGGACTGGCGCCACCTGTGACTGGTTTGAGAGGATCCTTGTATGATGAGGGAATCAAGGGGGTCTGGTGGCTTGTACTCAGGTAGGGTCCATTGCTTCCATTAGTGGGGCCATTCAGCTCCACCTCCAGCAGACTGAGACTGTTAGACTGAGAAATGCCACTGCCAGGCACCGACACATTGCTGTAACCCGACATATTGGATATACTGCTTCCTGTAACATCAAATAAACAACCACATTCTACAAAGTCACTCACTGCACTTTTTGATACACATTGCATCAAGTCTTAATAGTTTTTTTTTAACTTTTAATTGGCACCAGTGAAAAACAATTTTCCTTTTACTGCCGGATGTGTGTGTATATTATCTCAGATGACTTTCTGATAAAGCTAATCTTACCTGATGTCATTTTGCGCAGTTGATATAGTGTAACTATCGGGAGTGGCCACAAGAAATCTTCATGCAACTTTTTCAATGCTGCTTCGAAGTCTTCTACCCTTGCAGCCCGAACTCTGGAATAATAAAATAATTAAACAACAATCAGAGATTACAATTTGGATTATATGACAGTTGGAGACATTCAAAAACATTAACAGGAACATGAATAAAAAAAAAATGCTCCCCCCCAAAATACCTAAAATAAGGGGCCAACTGGCACCACATGCTGTTCTGTACCCAACCAAAATGTTATATTTGTGTATATTAACCAAAATAAAAACATGTCTGATGTCTTAATGGTAAATGGTAACTTAGGTGTAATTGTTCACTGAATCTGTCTTACATCTAATAAAACTGCTCAAAGTTTTCAACACTTCCCTATAGATGATATATAATGATACAATGATATATAATGACCTTTCTCTCTTGAGCCAGCTGACTAGTTGGTAATCGTCGAGGTTTGCGGCGAAGCAAGCCAGGTCTCGCAAGCGGTAGGAACTTAGAAGCTTCCTGGCATGGCGGTGTAATATCACATCAATAAAGAACTGCTCTGCTGTATCTTCCTTCCCATCTCGACTCCCTCCAGTTGGGTGTCTAAAATCAGCAGGTCTTAAGTCAATGTACATCCCTCAACATTGGACCAATGTCACTGTTTAGCTTGCGAGATTGGTTATGATGCTTACCGTTCCCTCTTGAGTCTTCCTCCAGGCTGAGAGTCGCTTCGGACGAGCTTGGGTTTGTCCTTGGCTGCCTTTTCTTTGGCCTTGTTTAGCATTCCCTCTTTGACAGGATCTTCAGCCAGACTGACGCTACGTCCCCGCATCTGTTGGACATACCCGTAGCCAGCATTGTCAGCCCCCGTGGGACTCAGCGGAGGTGTGGCAGTCGGATACCCACCAGGATACACCGTGGAACTAGACATCCGACTGCGAGCTCCTGCGTTAGGAGAATCAGCCTCACTGGGGTCTGAAATTATCATAATTATTTGTACTCTGTGGCATTGTGCATTTATGTCTATTTTCATACCATCTCAAGTTTTTGGTGCAATATATTGACCAAAATGATTTCAAATGCATCTACATGCTTTTAAGTTTCACTCATTTTTTTAATAACAAATGATATCATTGTTTTCATGCATATTATGCATACAGATGTAGCAATAATATATCTGTCATCGTTCTGATTTGAAGCCACATTCTTTAATCGGTTTGTATTGTACACTGCCCTGCTCTATTTCAGCTTTTTTTAATAAAAGTAATTACAAGCTTCTAATTTAACAAAAACATGTAGCAATGACTCATGCATTCTGTCAATCACAGCAAGAATCAGACAAAATCAAAAGGTAAAATGATTGTTCTGCAAAGTCTTGATATTTGTGACATTCCTTGACATGATTTGCTGTGAACAGAGGAATTGTTATGTAATATGATACTTACAAAGAAGACATTCACGCACTTCAAATAAGATGGAAATTATCTTCCATTAAAACCTTTTTCAAAACACATTATACACACATTATAAATTCTCTTCAGGAGAATTAGAATTCTTTCACAGAAATTGCGATTTGATTTCTTCTTTTATAGGAAACATAAAAATTGATTTAATAGGAAAACATAGAAAAAAAATGCTTTGACACCTTTGGAATTGGAATTTATTAAAACAATAATTCTAGGGGTGCCACAAGATGATAAATGTTTATGTGATTTCTCTTCTATTTTCATGATTTTCTAATTGAAATATGAGATAAACATGGCCAATTTTCCCCATCATTCTGCAGAAGTTATGCTGCTGATCATTGCTTTTTCGAATATCTCTCAACATTTTCTAAATGGCTGCAAATTGCTTCATAAAAAGGAAGACAAGGTTTCTTTATGACAAGAAATTAACAATTTACTTGCCTTTGGAAGATGAAATATCAGCTCAGGAAAGGGCATTGAATTCTGAGTCATTTTCAATCCAATATGGCAGGCACTACTCAGTTACCACCACCTTCTCCTTTCTTAAAGACTCACATTGATTTTATATTAAGCTTACATGAATGAGGCACTGGGTGTTCTCGGTGATTGATATTTCAATGCCTAGGTGGAGCCAAAGTATTGCATACTTGAAAATGCATAGAAAGCTATTGAAAATCCACGCATTATGAAAAATAGATAGAATTGGTCCCTTGAAAATATAACACCTGACCTACTAATAGCTAAGAATTCTATCAAGTAGTTTCAGAGAAGATCAAAGTTGACGGACAGAATGACAGAAAATTCTGACATTGTCAGCATAGCTAAAAACCATATCAGAAAATATTCATGCTCATCCTACTAAAAAAAAATCTCATAACTAATTATAGTTAATAAGGATAATAAAGTGGTTTGTATTGTATTTCCATTTAAATAATGAGACCAATGTCTTGATCTTTATGAGTCATTTGATATAATTTTTTTCTTACCGATGGCTTTGAGGAACCTGACGAGATCCTTGGCGAGGTCCCACTTATTGTGCTCCAGAGCAGCGTCTAACAGCAATGTGGCATGCTGTAAATAGAACACATGACTCAGTTGAGGCATAAATATAAATATATTCATCTAGAAAATGTCCAATTTAGAGTTTACGCTAGTTTCCTATAACTTGCCAAAGCAGTGAGGAGATTATTATATGTTATTTAATGTGGTGAGTAATCTGCTCTGAGGGATGAGGCTGACCTGTCTGCTGATGATGGGTTTCTCCAGATTCTGTAATATGATAAGGTAGGAGGCTGCCACATCCAGATTCCCAGAAACTAAACACTCCTATTTCATAAGAGAAATATAAATATGAATCATATCTCATTAAAATATAGATTCTTATTTCAGCAATTTTAAATAATAATTTTGCAATGTTCAGAAAGGCAAATAGCATCAATGAAATATTGTATTAATTACCTCAAACAAATCCTTGGGGTTTCCCACTGTTGTGAAGAGGTATTGCCAGAGAGCTACCTCTGTCTTCCTGGCACAGTGGACAACTGTCTGCAAATACTCTGGAAACTCCTGTACAAATGCTACCACCCGTGGCAACAATGGATCTGAAAATCACAGTCAATGTTTGTAAAAAATATCATACCAAAATTATATATTTATACCAGAATATAAATCTCTGCTCAGAAGCCTTTTAATAAATCCAGACACAAAGGAAGGCCTTGTCTGTCTCATCACTTTGCCCATTCCCCATATTCAACAGAATAAGGATATATTTCAAGGTACATTTCTTACACAACATATATTCAGTTGGAGAAATGCAAGTATATAAACACTGGAAAAAGATTTTTCCATTGAACTGTGGCTGTGCACTGAAATAAGAAGTTCATCCCTGATACCTATATCCTTTATTGAAGTGAATCATCTGACCTTTTTAATGTATGTAATTTATATTTGACATGTTAATTAAGGATTGAGTGGTCACTGAAGTTCATCACTGGATTGTAAATGTTCACTGAGGCGCGACTGCTCACTGAAACACCAATAATACCCATCAAAAGGTATCAAGCCCCAAAGATGAGGGCTCTGTCTATCAAAGATGAGGGCTCTGTCTATCAAAGATGAGGGCTCTGTCTATCAAAGATGAGGGCTCTGTCTATCATAGCCATCTTGTCAATATCTTGCTTCAATTGTTCAGAGGCATGACTGCTCAACCAAGAGTGTGACTTTCATCACTGATATCAATACTGTTAATCAAGTTACATCATCCAGCGTGACTTACCGGTAGCTGAAGCACGACTTTAATCAATACTACCATTTAAGATGTATCATTCCACCAGTAATGACAGCTCTATCTATTCTAGCCACTGAACACAGCTCACGGCTCCAAATGTTGACAGACAGACCCAAAGTGACATCTTATTCACTGACAGATGCATATTGTAACAGAGTTTGGCATGCTGCTGAGTTTAGTTTAGCTTGGTGTTGTTACCAGGAATGGGTTCCTTGGAGGTGGCCTCCTCCTCCAGTACCTCATGCAGCAGCAGTTCCAGAACATGAGGAAAGTATGGCAGGTCTGTGCAGGAACGTGTGATCTCCAAGGCATGCACTCCCAAACTGAAACATTAACCAGCAATCCTCAGTAACATTCTTCATTTGAGAAGTGAAATATATATTTTAGATCATATAAGAATCAACATATGAGGTTTAAGCCTTATTCTTTTTTCTCTTCAAACTTGAGTGGATTTGTTTTGTATATAATACTCACTTTCTTCGCAATAGCTGCCTCAAAATATGATGTAAATATACTTGACTCTGTAAAATAAAACAAAAATAAATCAGTGATACCATGAAGCTTGTAGAGATAATATGTCAAGAAAGCCATGGTGCTGTACATACTGTGCGTTCTAGCTGAAGGTATGGGCAGTTCTCCTGTGCGGTCGCAGTGGAATGATAGGCCATGGAATCACTTATAGCACCAAGTATAATCCCACCTTCACAAAGTATTGCTGCAAACATCAAACAACCATCAATATTACATACCAATACCTCAATTAGCAGCAATATATCAATTACATGAAATGTAATAGTTAGTACGCAAAAAACTTAATATTCTTATAAAAGGCCCATTCAAAAATGTATTTTTTCTGATAAAAATATTTTAATAGAAATTTTCTCAGGTCATTGTTTAAAAAAATATATTTTGGTTGATTCAAACCTGTTCAATTATAAATAAACATAGTTTGCCAGTCAGTTCTTCAACCTTTCCATCTGTGTTGCATTTTATAAACCCTATTAATCCTGACTATAATTGCCTATAATCAGCACACATACCTAGTGGATAAATGTCAACTCTGAAGGGAAGCATGATTCGCCTGGACATGAACCCTCGTGTTTTGACTTCTTCTTTCAGTGGATGTAAGGGAAGCCACACCTGAAAGGGAAAGCATCTCATTATTTGTGCATTCTGCTAAATAGTTTGCATATTATTTATTCCACACTATATTAAACTATATGTCATTTTGGCAAACAGGTGCATTCTTTTATACAGCATTATTTTGTTATATACCATACTATATTCACTCTGCCTTCAATCATACCACATTTGAGAGGGAGATATGTACCTTCACACCAAACTAAACTGATATGATATGAGGAGAGGGAGATGTGTACCTTCACACCACACTAAACTGATATGATATGAGGAGAGGGAGATGTGTACCTTCACACCACACTAAACTGATATGATATGAGGAGAGGAGAGGGAGATGTGTACCTTCACACCACACTAAACTGATATGATATGAGGAGAGGGAGATGCGTACCTTCAAACCACACTAAACGGAGATATGTACCTTCACACCACACTAAACGGAGATGTGTACCTTCACACCACACTAAACGGAGATGATATGAGGAGAGGGAGATATGTACCTTCACACCACACTAAACTGATATGATATGAGGAGAGGGAGATGCGTACCTTCACACCACACTAGACTGATATGATATGAGGAGAGGGAGATGTGTACCTTCACACCAAACTAAACTGATATGATATGAGGAGAGGGAGATGTGTACCTTCACACCACACTAAACTGATATGATATGAGGAGAGGGAGATGCGTACCTTCAAACCACACTAAACGGAGATATGTACCTTCACACCACACTAAACGAAGATGTGTACCTTCACACCACACTAAACGGAGATGATATGAGGAGAGGGAGATATGTACCTTCACACCACACTAAACTGATATGAGGAGAGGGAGATGCGTACCTTCACACCACACTAGACTGATATGATATGAGGAGAGGGAGATGTGTACCTTCACACCAAACTAAACTGATATGATATGAGGAGAGGGAGATGTGTACCTTCACACCACACTAAACTGATATGATATGAGGAGAGGGAGATATGTACCTTCACACCACACTAAACTGATATGATATGAGGAGAGGGAGATGTGTACCTTCACACCACACTAAACTGATATGATATGAGGAGAGGGAGATGCGTACCTTCATACCACACTAAACTGATATGATATGAGGAGAGGGAGATGCGTACCTTCATGCCTGAGTCTCCACATCCTAACCACAATGCCTCTGTGAGATGCGGCTTCCTGTGACTGTGACGTGTAGACGACCACATGTTCTCTACTGATGAAGCAACCATTACCGGTGCACAAAATGGTAGCTGCGAATAAAAACCATGTTTATTTTGTCACCTATTATCTTTTAAATTTTGATTGAAGCAATAGGGATCTCATTGTTTATCATTTACCATGCATGTTGACTTACAGGTTTTTCCTTGGTGTCTGTATTTTTCACCTGTGGACCTGATCTGTCCCTTTGGAACATGAGCAGCCTCCCGCCCACATTAAGGATGATGCTCTCTGTTTCGTGCGGCTGAGATGGCACTCTGACAGACACTGTCTCTGTTCTCAGTGAGGTAAGCTGCAGGGCTACCACTGTGGCCGGATGTGGGATGAAGTTACCTACAGCAACCTCCTGTATCTTAACTATGTTCACAGTGGGAGCTATAAATAAAAAATAGACAGTTTGACACACTGCAATTTGTGCGCCAATGTTGTGGCTTGTAAGATATCTACAATATACGACCTGTGCCCATTATATAACTCACCATGTATTTCAGTACAATAATTTATATATATATCAATAATGTTACAGTTATGATCAAACAAAATGTGAATAAAATATGGCAATAATACTGAGACAAATATGAGGATAATAATGAGAGATTTTTGCTACAGAAACACAATCAGCCAAGTATTTTGAGAAAATATATGTTTATATTTCTATGGCTTCTCTTCACACTTACTTGCTTGTGTTGATTTTCTTTCCAGTTTGAACATCATAATATGACAGTCCGCACACAATACAATCAATATATTGTGAAAAGTATTGAGCATCATTATTTGGGAGGGAACTCGCACTACAATGGCAAATGTGTTGTCTAACTTGCAGTCTCGTGGATAAAATCGAATCTGAAAATAAATTAGTTCATGCATGTTGGTGGTGAGTGCCCTCTGGTGACGGATTTTTGGAGGAAATTACTTTTTTTCACCCAAAAATAGAACATTTTCAAAGATGTACAGGAAGATTGGTAAACTATCAAAAAGAATTGCCATTTCATTTGAATTTTGCAGTAAGCATATTACACATTGATATCTTAATTTGTAATGAAATTATTGACAAATCATTACATAACAGGATAAAATTACTTTGGTATGCAAGACATTTTTGTATCTTTTTAATTCAGAAAAAGATGGCATGATAAAAAATACTGCATTTTTTATTGAGATCCTAGTGAAACAGATTTTACATTTTTGTTTGATTTTTTTTTACTTATCTTCATATCTCTGATTACCAAGACTCCTTTCATTCCCAAATTTTACATAAGCAAACAAGAAAATCGGTTTCATATGAATCAAAGAAAATTTTCTTCTTACAAAAATGACATCAACACCAATTTGAAACAAATAAATTTGTGATATCTAATAGTGCTAAAATAGTGATTAATTTCAATGCTGAAATGACCTATACCAGGCAAATTATTTCAACATTGGAAATGTACATTTCCCATAAGTTACATATTTGGCGATTTTCTTTATCTGCCACAAGGGGGCACTCATTGAAAAGACCCATAAATACTCCATGTCAAGCAGATCACATTAAAGGTGAGTTTTGTATAAAAGGTACCTAATATAATCATTTTGTATTTACCTCATCTTTCTGGTCCTGTAAATTATAACAAGCTGTGCATACAAAGTCTTTCCACCATGTCAAACCACCAGTTACTACCATGTCTCGTTCCTGTTATCAAAGAAATAATACCCTTGACACAACTGCATAAAATACTGCTTTACTTGAAAGCTTTTGTGAATTAATGTCATCAAAACAATTTCATTTAAAAGAACCGAGCAGTTTGCTGATAAAAAGTTGAGTTTACCTGAGTCTCATTTCCAAACAGTTTCCATTTCCTGCTGAAGAGTGCATAGTGAGCGAGGCCAGTTTTCCCAGCAACAGCGACGCAGTGTCCTTGTGTGTTCACTGCAGCAAACTGCAACATCGTCCAAAATAGATTAAAAAACTAAATTTTAATCCAAAAAGCAAGATTTATGTTCAAGGGTAGCTGGGTTAAAATATTTCTATCACTGAAATCCAATAGAAATATACCATAGTTAAAGCTGGCTTACTTTGATTGGCCAGTTGAATGCGAGATATGTGTGAGGGATGGGGACAATCTGCCACTGTTTGTTGCCCATCATGGCCAGGTCATCAGCTCCCGGCTGCGATCCTGTCATCCACGTGGGCACTGTGTCTTCTGTACTGAGGTAGAGTTTGTCCTCTCCTTGCAGGAACAGGTGACTGTGGTTAGGCTGAAACAATATGATGCACTCTTATATATCCTACTCTGTATATATTAAAACTGCTTTCATATCACCAGCTTCCTCTATATTGGTTCAATTAGGCAAAATGCAAAATAGAGTCACATACTACTTCTGCCAGCAATGGCATGAAATTGCGGCCATCTGTTCTACAAAAATATCCTGCTCACAAAAATATCTCAGTATACAGTACATGCATTGGATATGTTTAGAGCAGTACTTCTGCAATGTTCGAATAAATGTGTGTTGAGGAAAAATGGAAAACCTTTGGATACTTACAGTGCAGGGGTTTACTGTGAGTGCAGATTTGACAAAATATAACTGTAAGAGTTCTGTGTGCAAGTTGCCATTTCTGCAGTTTGGTGCAGGGTCTGTCTCCCCATTCATTTCTTTATTTTTATAAGATTCATCCCTGTTGGATATCAGCCATAAATGATATCCTTCACTGCCCCATTCCTGCAAAAGGTTATACTATATGATCAGATGTGTACATGGAAAATAAACATTTGTGCTTAATTTCTGATGATTGGAACAAAATAGCACAGGGATATAGAGAACACTGCATACCATTGATGAGATATGTAGGGCCGGGTGACTGATGATATCCTCTGATATACTGCAATAAAGCATCCAAGACTATGTAAATTCAGGGTATAATACAAAGTAGTCAATAAAACAAATATTGAAAAAAAAACAAATCTTGAAAACATTTGCATGTCATTGCAAGCTTGTGAGTTGAGCCTGATAACTAGCATTTAAAATATCCGGACTTCAGAAAAACAAGGATATAATTCTCATGTAAAAGTTTATTTATGACCAAAGGTTTTATTTGTTCTTGTTGTGAGGGTTGTGTTTACCTTGACTGTGATCCAGCAGCACATATAAGCAAGGCACCAAACACACTCCACAGTGAGAATCCTCCCTTCTGCCAGGCGAGTGCCACAGCACACCCATCAGGCGTCCACTTCAACTCCTGTACACTGCCACAGATCTGACTGGCATCTGGCCACAATTCAAACATATCTCCATATCAATGTTTGCTTCTTTTCTTTAAAGTCACTAGTTCATTATATGAAATTATTAGAAATTGTGTAGCTGATCTGTCTTTAAAACGTTAAAATATTAACATTCAAATCGTGCTTGTGAACAAAAATAATTTTTCCATGACACAAGCATGACTTGACATACACACTGGCCTGGTGGTCAAGGGCCACCAAATCCTCTGTTTGGGCCAGTAAATGCTCTGTTGTAGTGGCCAGTTGGGCAACCATATTTTTGGTCTTTTAGTGGCACAAACTATCTTGATTTTATTTTTTCTAATACTTGACAGATATTTGTCTAAAATCACAATTGTGAAATGGTGTTTTTACGACCCTTTCAGCAACAATGGCCACATCAGATTGAGTTTTGAGCCTTTTAACCAGTGTGAAAGTAACACTGCCAATTGTGAGAGTCAAACCCACCACCTTCCATCCTCCACTTATCAACAAATCACAATCAATGGACTTTTGGTTGGGACAAGTAACCCCCACTCAGACACTAGTCACTATACATGTACAGCCGTACATACAGCCTTATGTACAATGTATCGCACATCCTATTATCCTTAGAAACTTTGGTACTTAATACTAAAGTTATGTCTAAAATTTTTGCTATCATGTCTTATATCTCTTCACATTAACAATATTTAAATTGCTTATCTATAGTTTTGCCCGCCTTAATGTATATACGTTACACTCACTTTATAATGCAAAGTCACTAACCTGGGAAATCTTTACTAGAGACAATTAATCTGTGTGACACTTGTAGTGCTCCTGTTGTTTCATCCAAATTGTACACTATTCCTTCACCACTGAATAATTAAATAAAGTTGAGGTAAATATATATGATATTGATAAACGAATACAATAGATAACAGACAGTAACATCCATAAATAGTTTGATGATTTTGTAGTTAAATGTATCTTTTTGCTTTAGTATAGATGTTATCTCTACCTTTTACATCCAAATGCCATTAGCATATATTTATGGTTAACAGCAACACAAGTTGTCTGCTGGGTCTCCTGGGCTAACACTCCAACTATTTGCTACAACACAAAATATCTGATGTAGAAAGTGCTTATAATATCATCTTACTAGGGCAAGATCGGTTCATCATATTAATATGTTAAAATAATCATTCTAAAACCAAGCACCACTGTGCCATAATATTAGCCCATCTCCGTCAGTATATTTTATTCGGGAATGCACAAAAAAAATCAGAAGTGCAGAAAAAGATCTATAACATCCAAATCACTTTGATATATATGCCCTAACTGAAAAACCTCTACTCCTATAATGTGCAATTATCCTCCACAATATATATTTTCCCAAATTGAATATTTCTCTTTATCAAAATATACCTTATCTGAGGAATTAAAGTTCAATGGGAAACCTTTCCTCTCCGTTTGCTGCTTTAAATTTCAAATGAAATCAAACAATTTTAATGCTCTAATTTAGTCTTATTAAATTGATGAATGATCAAATAAACCAAAAACATTCATGTGCAATGAGGCTACGATGTGATCAAATTAATATACTTGCCACAGCAATAGTTGAATAAACTGAATAGAATCAAGGTACTGACCTTGGGTTCAAATTTGAGTGAGCTGGCCGTAATGAATGCAGCTCTGCCATTGGACAGCACCACAGCAAAGCCTCCCATCAGTGGACTGTACTGGATGTGTGACACATACACGTCCGGCATTGTAAACTGAGTGGCTGTAAAGCAAAAACTATTCACTTAGAAGTTACATTACAAAATCTATTCATTTAAATCATTACCATCTTATCAAAGAGAATTTCTAAAATATCCATAACAAAAACAAGAAATATATTGATCAATGTAACCCTGATAAGATACTTAAATTGGGCAATTGTTTTTGATCATTTATTGATATGACCTATGAAGGTTACCTCTTGAATGTTGCAGATCTGTAGAGAATGGAATGACAGTGAGAGAGACGGACATGTCAGTTACCATGCAGCCATCCCATCGGATCCTCTGCAGCATCCCTGTACCACTGCACACCATCAACTCCTCACGTATACACACCATGCTGAACACACATCAACAAACTTGTAGCAAACTTACAGCAATACGCCATAGAGCGCTGCTCCAATTGTTATTATAATATAGGGTTGGGTTAAGTAGGGCATTTATAGATAATGAGCTGTGTGCTGATTTGATTAAATACAAGAAGGTCATGGATGTATGAATGAAGTCCCATATATGAGCAAAGAGTAGAATTTAACAAATTGACTACAGAGTGGCTTGATGAATTTATAGGAGACATTACAAACAGCAATCAGTTACTGCATTTGACGTAATGACTGCCCACCAAGCGGAACAATTGAAGATGACAAAACAACATAAAACAGGGACAGGATTTTGATAATTTGTCCATCATATAGAAAGTCTTTTATCTGAATTTTACTGCAAATATCTTTCAATGCTAACAATTCACACAGAATTGCAATTTTTTACCAAATGCTCATGATCCTGAATGAGATGCACACATATTTATAATATTATAATTGAATTAAGTTTTGGTTAAAAATTAATGCATAACGCTTTTGATTTCTATAAATCTGAATAATGAAGGTATTTCATCTTATTTCCTTACCAGATAACTCCTCCAGGTATTTGGATAGTTTCATTCTGTGTCAATTTTAAGGCAGGAATGTTTTCTCCATCTCCAACTGTCACAACATCCTTTCTCCCCCCATGACGCCTGAAATAAAAATGAACATCAGACCTTGACTTTAAGGTTTGGTGGCACTGGCCCACCAGACCAGTGACTCACGATGATGTTAGTGGTCCAGAGGATCAATCTTATAAAAGGCATATATAATTGTTTTGGAAATGTTAACATGGAAATTATTTCTGACATACATTGTAGTTCGTGTTTACTCGGCAAGATATATTTTATTCATTATCTTATCACACACCTCCAAATATTCTCCCACATTTCAATAGTAGTCTGCCTTCACTTTATAAATGCAAATTATCCACGAGTCAGAAAGAATTAGTTTATAATAACCATAAACCATACACTAACTATGACACAAGGCTTACATAATGGAAACCAGACAAACTTTACATTAGCATTGGCCCGGTGGCCATGAAGGGTTCTTTGAGCATCTAGGCAAGTAGTCATTTTTAAATTCTTCTGGCCCAGATTTAAATAAAATCACTTATTTTTCACTGTTATGAGGAGGACAGTACTTAAGAACAAAATATTGAGTGGATCTGGGGGCAGGCTACATTTTCCAAGCCAGTAACCAAAAATCTATAACTTATAATCACTACTGGCCTGTTAGGCCAGTGATATCCATGAAGGCTTGAAGCACTGGCCCATTCTAGCCTAGAGGCCCAAAAATAGAGTGCCAGGCCACCGGGCCAGTGCTAATATTGAGGCCTGAACATCTATACAATATTTTAATGGGGTGTTAAAATCCTTACTCCCCCTTGCCTCTCTTCCTTTTAACAGAGGAAAATATAATTGTGAATTTCTAAATGTACAGTCTGCTCTTACACCCTGATTCTTTAAAAATTTAACATCAAATTAATCCTTTTTATCAAAATTAGTGTTCTGAAATATCAAAAAGCATCTTAGAAAAAGAGAGAAGTGGTGTTAAACTTAAAATGTTAAATGTTCCTCATATTGCTATTGTGTAGAAGTAAAGAGTTTCGTCCAGGTTAATAAAAGAGTGGCTCCTATGTTACTACTTGTCACAATTTTATAATGACAAACTGGGAATGGCAATCATTCTGGGCCAATGTAATATGATAAGATAATGCAAAAGAAATAAACACTTGTACTGGAGGTTTATTCCATCAATCTACCAATATTTAATGAGCTTGATGTGATTTCAATGAGTAGTTCACCATACAAATACCATCGTACTTGTATGCACATTATGAGGAATTAATTACAAATATAGAAATATGTAAGGTCATGATTGTAATGTGACACTCACTTTTCTTCTTTTTGAACATAAATTGCAGCATTTGAAACTCCAATGTCCATTTCCACTTTGAAGAAAAGGATGTAACCTTTTGAAGTCTGTAAATATAAATTACAAAAGCTTTAAAGGTATCAATTTCCATCTCCTATTTTACCACCTCTTTAAATTTGTCACTTCTTTAAGTTTAGAATTAATAAAAACTCAATTATTTAATTAATTATTTGTGTAGTGATACTCACAGTAACAGCTAACATACTGGAATCTGGTTTCCATTCTGATTTTTGATTTGTACCAAACTCACTTATGGAATTACTTGATCTTTGAAAACTCACAATCTGGACAGCAGGCTGCAAAAAAGTAATTAATTTGCAGTACATCATTAGGCAAAAACAAATAATTAACATTGTTTCTGATAACATGCCATGACAAAATGATAAAAGGTAGATTTTAATTTATTTTTTTATTTCCTGTTAAATATGATGAAATATATTGAGAATGTATATCAATAAATGAAATTTAACTAAAATCAAGTCTTTTGACCTATTAAGTAAAATAAACTTTAATGTAGCTGATTTGAACTAAGGTAGTTCGGAAAATCAGAAACAAGCTTCTTATTTTTTAGGCCTTCTCAATATCTAATTAAAAATTTGTTAATTCTTTACTCTTCAATTTATATGTATATAAATTATTTTAAAAAGAATCAATGCAGATCAACATCCTCAGCTGGGTTATATAACAGACAATAATGCCTCAAACCTAATAATGATTTGATAAATTCATACTCAATATTAAATGTGAAAATAAAGATGTTCTCAAAGTTTTAAATATTTGAAGGAGTAAACACTGTCCATATATGGTCTTGGTATCATTGAAAACTTCACTGGCCTTTGTACAGTTATGTTGCACAGCTAAGAATAGAGATGGTCATTTATCATGTCTTCATGGTTAAATCATGAAACAACAAGACCTGTCCACTCTATTTATTGGGCATCTAGTTTGAAATTAGCACTATGTAACACTTGTTTTATAATGTGAACAGATTAAACCATGCTTTGAAACCACTATTAAATGACTGAGACAGCTGTGCAAGTCATCCACTATCCATCATAAAAGTGACATCACACAGAGAACAATCAATTAAATTCTTGTGCAATGATTCTTTCTGCATGAATATGAAATGGTTCTTGGAGGTAAATATTGAAGAAGTGTCATAACACATTCTCAGATTTTCTCCGTTGCTCCATGCTGATGAATATTTTCTGGAATTGTTTAATATGGAATAGTTTACAGTGTGATTGAATGCCTTAAAATCAAATGCCCATAGAAGAATTATTTTGGGTGCATAACATATATGACCTGAAGTTGTTGGCATCAATGGCTATGAATATAATGAAAAGAATTTTTAACCATGATTACTGAGAATTATTTTGGGGATGTTATCTCCCAAATAAATTATTAATTATGAAAGAATTGTAAAATTTCACAACTTACCTTGCAGTACCATAAACTGATGGTATTCTCCGTCAGGACAGAGAATAACAATCTTTCTCTGTTGCTGTTTATGTCCACTAGAAATAGAGAATGACTGTTCCCTTCTGGAGCAAATTTTAACTGTCTCGGCCACCCCAATGGGAAATACATGATGACACATTTAATTCAACAATAATTAAATTATTTCCAACCAGAAATGTTAACAGATCTTCAGCTCATCATAATCTATATATATATTTTCATATCAAGCAATATGTGCAATTTTTGTTAATCCTTCTTTCTAATGAATGTGATTGTAGCATTGAGTGAAGATTGAATGCCACTGAATTTGCCATGTCAAACTCCGTTTTATTTGACCTGTCTTTTAGCTCCCCTAATATCTTTCAAAACAAATGTCACAATTGTATCATTATATATGTCTCTTAACACTCTCCAAATCTTCAATGATCCAGAAGCTGTCAAATCGACAAATAAATCTGGTAACTTTTTCTCCCACACAGAACTGGTTTGGATGAACTACTTTTGGGAGTTGGCTGGCAACTCACTTAGCTGAACTGACGGTCAATCTCTGGTAAAATCTCCATAAAATTGAGTCCGGTGTTGATACTTAAATGAAGTTTGAGACATCTCTAACAATACTGACGATTCAAACCATCACAAATTGTCAATTTGGTGCAATTTGGTGGAGAAAACCATTGATAGTGTACAACAACACATCCGTGGACGTCCTTGACATCTCGCACGACCTTCTCGCAGATTACGAGACTTCGTCTGCTAGTGAATGCGTTCGAGTTTTGTTACTCGGTCGACACCCTTTCTACATCTACATCTATAAGTTTACTCAGCAAAACCAATTGGCATCCCGCCGAGAGTGCAAGATTGCACTAAGGGGAGCAGCTGGTACACACCACCTGCTTGTTGCCAACCTTTATACTCTGGCAAGGGAGTTTCTGAAGGATGCCGAGCTACCTGTTTCCAATGTAGTTAAATGAGGGGGAAGGTTGTTCCAGTCAGTCACTGTCCTTGGAAAATAGCTGTATTTATAAGGGTCACAGCTTGTCGCCATCTCGATATAGCGATTTCCATGGTTTTTCCTTGTGGGAGCTGATTTCATTTTGACATGTTCTGGAAGTTTCAAAGCTATTTCACCATTTATAGCTTTGTACAATAAGACCAGCCTCTGGGTCCTTCTTCTCCCTGCTAGTGAATCCCATTTTAGGTCTTCCAGGATTTTTGTTACAGTGCCTGTTTCTCTCTTCCAGTTTCCAGCCACAAATCTAGCAGCTCGTCTTTGAACTGATTCTATGCGGTCGGTATCTTTCTTGAGGTAAGGGTCCCACACACTTGATGCATATTCTAAGTGGGGGCGCACAAGTGTATTGTAGGCAGCCTCCTTGATATTTCCTGGGCACATGTTGAAATTCCTTCTTACAAATCCCAGTACTTGATTTGCTTTGCAAACAATGTTGTTAATATGTTCATCCCATTTCATATCTGTTTGGAGCTCGACTCCCAGGTAGGGATGATGTTCAACATGTTGCAAGATGTGACCATTTAGTGTATATTTTCTACGTGTGTGAAGTTTGTTACTTATTCACTATTCGCAGTTCATTATTCAGATTGTGCTCAAAATCGATAGATCAGGTTTCCAATATGTCATATTTGCAATATTGTGGTCAAAATGTCACTGGGATGTATTTTATGGCACTTATATTAAAAAAATCCTGAAAAACAACATAATCAATACATTATACAAGACAAGTGGAAAAAAAACTATCAGAGGTCAATTCAAAGGTGACCAAATTTGGTATGAGTGTTGACGGGGGTCCAAACATGTTAGCTGTGAAATATTTTCCCGGCACAATGGACAGTCGCAAGGTGGCGCTTCATACAACTTTTCAATTATTGTATTTAAAAAAACTTAAATTCTCATATTCAAAGCTAAAAATAAATAGCGCAGGTCAATTCAAAGGTGACCAAATTTGGTATGAGTGTTGACGGGGGCCCAAACATGTTAGCTGTGAAATATTTTCCCGGCACAATGGACAGTCGCAAGGTGGCGCTTCATACAACTTTTCAATTATTGTATTTAAAAAAACTTAAATTCTCATATTCAAAGCTAAAAATAAATAGCGCAGGTCAATTCAAAGGTGACCAAATTTGGTATGAATGTTGAAGGGGGTCCAAACATGCTAGCTATGAAATATTTCCCCGGCACAATGGACGGTCACAAGATGGCTCTTCATATAACTTTTCAATTAGTATTGTATTTAAAAAAACTTAAATTCTCATATTCAAAGCTAAAAATAAATAGCGCAGGTCAATTCAAAGGTGACCAAATTTGGTATGAGTGTTGAAGGGGGTCCAAACATGCTAGTTGTGAAATATTTCCCCGGCACAATTGACGGTCACAAGATGGCGCTTCATACAACTTTTCAATTATTGTATTTAAAAAAACTTAAATTCTCACATTCAAAGCTAAAAATAAATAGCGCAGGTCAATTCAAAGGTGACCAAATTTGGTATGAGTGTTGAAGGGGGTCCAAATATGTTAGCTGTGAAATATTTCCCCGGCACAATGGACAGTCGCAAGGTGGCGCTTCATACAACTTTTCCATTATTGAATTTAAAAAAACTTAAATTCTCACATTCAAAGCTAAAAATAAATAGTGCAGGTCAATTCAAAGGTGACCAAATTTGGTATGAGTATTGAAGGGGGTCCAAATATGTTAGCTGTGAAATATTTCCCCGGCACAATGGACAGTCGCAAGGTGGCGCTTCATACAACTTTTCAATTATTGTATTTAAAAAAACTTAAATTCTCATATTCAAAGCTAAAAATAAATAGCGCAGGTCAATTCAAAGGTGACCAAATTTGGTATGAGTGTTGAAGGGGGCCCAAACATGCTAGTTGTGAAATATTTCCCCGGCACAATTGACGGTCACAAGATGGCGCTTCATACAACTTTTCAATTATTGTATTTAAAAAAACTTAAATTCTCACATTCAAAGCTAAAAATAAATAGCGCAGGTCAATTCAAAGGTGACCAAATTTGGTATGAGTGTTGAAGGGGGTCCAAATATGTTAGCTGTGAAATATTTCCCCGGCACAATGGACAGTCGCAAGGTGGCGCTTCATACAACTTTTCCATTATTGAATTTAAAAAAACTTAAATTCTCACATTCAAAGCTAAAAATAAATAGTGCAGGTCAATTCAAAGGTGACCAAATTTGGTATGAGTATTGAAGGGGGTCCAAATATGTTAGCTGTGAAATATTTCCCCGGCACAATGGACAGTCGCAAGGTGGCGCTTCATACAACTTTTCCATTATTGAATTTAAAAAAACTTAAATTCTCACATTCAAAGCTAAAAATAAATAGTGCAGGTCAATTCAAAGGTGACCAAATTTGGTATGAGTATTGAAGGGGGTCCAAATATGTTAGCTGTGAAATATTTCCCCGGCACAATGGACAGTCGCAAGGTGGCGCTTCATACAACTTTTCCATTATTGAATTTAAAAAAACTTAAATTCTCACATTCAAAGCTAAAAATAAATAGTGCAGGTCAATTCAAAGGTGACCAAATTTGGTATGAGTATTGAAGGGGGTCCAAATATGTTAGCTGTGAAATATTTCCCCGGCACAATGGACAGTCGCAAGGTGGCGCTTCATACAACTTTTCAATTATTGTATTTAAAAAAACTTAAATTCTCATATTCAAAGCTAAAAATAAATAGCGCAGGTCAATTCAAAGGTGACCAAATTTGGTATGAATGTTGAAGGGGGTTCTAACATGCTAGCTGTGAAATATTTCCCCGGCACAATGGACGGTCACAAGATGGCGCTTCATACAACTTTTCAATTATTGTATTTAAAAAAACTTAAATTCTCATATTCAAAGCTAAAAATAAATAGCGCAGGTCAATTCAAAGGTGACCAAATTTGGCATGAATGTTTAAGGGGGTTCAAACATGCTAGCTATGAAATTTTCCCCGGCACAATTGACGGTCCCAAGATGGCGCCTCATACAACTTTTCAATTATTGTATTTAAAAAAACTTAAATTCTCATATTCAAAGCTAAAAATAAATAGCGCAGGTCAATTCAAAGGTGACCAAATTTGGTATGAGTATTGAAGGGGGTCCAAATATGTTAGCTATGAAATATTTCCCCGGCACAATGGACGGTCCCAAGATGGCGCTTCATACAATTTTTCAATTATTGAATTTAAAAAAACTTAAATTCTCATATTCAAAGCTAAAAATAAATAGCGCAGGTCAATTCAAAGGTGACCAAATTTGGTATGAGTGTTGAAGGGGGTCCAAACATGTTAGCTGTGAAATATTTACCCAGCACAATGGACGGTCACAAGATGGCGCTACATAAAAACTTTTCAATTATTGAATTTAAAAAAACTTAAATTCTCATATTCAAAGCTAAAAATAAATAGTGCGGGTCAATTCAAAGGTGACCAAATTAGGTATGAGTGTTGAAGGGGGTTTAAACATGCTCGTTATGAAATATTTCCCCGGCACAATGGACGGTCACAAGATGGCGCTTCATACAACTTTTCAATTATTGTATTTAAAAAAACTTAAATTCTCATATTCAAAGCTAAAAATAAATAGCGCAGGTCAATTCAAAGGTGACCAAATTTGGTATGAGTGTTGAAGGGGGTCCAAACATGCTAGCTGTAAAATATTTCCCCGGCACAATGGACGGTCACAAGATGGCGTTTCATATAACTTTTTAATTATTGTATTTAAAAAAACTTAAATTCTCATATTCAAAGCTAAAAATAAATAGCGCAGGTCAATTCAAAGGTGACCAAATTTGGTATGAGTGTTGAAGGGGGTCCAAACATGCTAGCTGTGAAATATTTCCCCGGCACAATGGACGGTCCCAAGATAGCGCTTCATACAACTTTTCAATAATTGTATTTAAAAAAACTTAAGTTCTCATATTCAAAGCTAAAAATAAATAGCGCAGGTCAATTCAAAGGTGACCAAATTTGGTATGAGTGTTGAAGGGGGTCCAAACATGTTAGCTGTGAAATATTTCCCCGGCACAATGGACGGTCACAAGATGGCGCTTCATACAACTTTTCAATTATTGAATTTAAAAAAACTTAAATTCTCATATTCAAAGCTAAAAATAAATAGCGCAGGTCAATTCAAAGGTGACCAAATTAGGTAAGAGTGTTGAAGGGGGTTTAAACATGCTCGTTGTGAAATATTTCCCCGGCACAATGGACGGTCACAAGATGGCGCTTCATACAACTTTTCAATTATTGTATTTAAAAAAACTTAAATTCTCATATTCAAAGCTAAAAATAAATAGTGCAGGTCAATTCAAAGGTGACCAAATTTGGTATGAGTGTTAAAAGGGGTTCAAACATGCTAGCTGTGAAATAATTCCCCGGCACAATGGACGGTCACAAGATGGCGCTTCATAAAACTTTTCCATTATTGAATTTAAAAAAACTTAAATTCTCACATTCAAAGCTAAAAATAAATAGCGCAGGTCAATTCAAAGGTGACCAAATTTGGTATGAGTGTTGAAGGGGGTCCAAACATGTTAGCTGTGAAATATTTACCCAGCACAATGGACGGTCACAAGATGGCGCTACATAAAAACTTTTCAATTATTGAATTTAAAAAAACTTAAATTCTCATATTCAAAGCTAAAAATAAATAGTGCGGGTCAATTCAAAGGTGACCAAATTAGGTATGAGTGTTGAAGGGGGTTTAAACATGCTCGTTATGAAATATTTCCCCGGCACAATGGACGGTCACAAGATGGCGCTTCATACAACTTTTCAATTATTGTATTTAAAAAAACTTAAATTCTCATATTCAAAGCTAAAAATAAATAGCGCAGGTCAATTCAAAGGTGACCAAATTTGGTATGAGTGTTGAAGGGGGTCCAAACATGCTAGCTGTAAAATATTTCCCCGGCACAATGGACGGTCACAAGATGGCGTTTCATATAACTTTTTAATTATTGTATTTAAAAAAACTTAAATTCTCATATTCAAAGCTAAAAATAAATAGCGCAGGTCAATTCAAAGGTGACCAAATTTGGTATGAGTGTTGAAGGGGGTCCAAACATGCTAGCTGTGAAATATTTCCCCGGCACAATGGACGGTCCCAAGATAGCGCTTCATACAACTTTTCAATAATTGTATTTAAAAAAACTTAAGTTCTCATATTCAAAGCTAAAAATAAATAGCGCAGGTCAATTCAAAGGTGACCAAATTTGGTATGAGTGTTGAAGGGGGTCCAAACATGTTAGCTGTGAAATATTTCCCCGGCACAATGGACGGTCACAAGATGGCGCTTCATACAACTTTTCAATTATTGAATTTAAAAAAACTTAAATTCTCATATTCAAAGCTAAAAATAAATAGCGCAGGTCAATTCAAAGGTGACCAAATTAGGTAAGAGTGTTGAAGGGGGTTTAAACATGCTCGTTGTGAAATATTTCCCCGGCACAATGGACGGTCACAAGATGGCGCTTCATACAACTTTTCAATTATTGTATTTAAAAAAACTTAAATTCTCATATTCAAAGCTAAAAATAAATAGTGCAGGTCAATTCAAAGGTGACCAAATTTGGTATGAGTGTTAAAAGGGGTTCAAACATGCTAGCTGTGAAATAATTCCCCGGCACAATGGACGGTCACAAGATGGCGCTTCATAAAACTTTTCCATTATTGAATTTAAAAAAACTTAAATTCTCACATTCAAAGCTAAAAATAAATAGCGCAGGTCAATTCAAAGGTGACCAAATTTGATATGAGTGTTGAAGGGGGTCCAAATATGTTAGCTGTGAAATATTTCCCCGGCACAATGGACAGTCGCAAGGTGGCGCTTCATACAACTTTTCCATTATTGAATTTAAAAAAACTTAAATTCTCACATTCAAAGCTACAAATATATAGTGCAGGTCAATTCAAAGGTGACCAAATTTGGTATGAGTATTGAAGGGGGTCCAAATATGTTAGCTGTGAAATATTTCCCCGGCACAGTGGACAGTCGCAAGGTGGCGCTACATACAACTTTTCAATTATTGTATTTAAAAAAACTTAAATTCTCATATTCAAAGCTAAAAATAAATAGCGCAGGTCAATTCAAAGGTGACCAAATTTGGTATGAATGTTGAAGGGGGTTCAAACATGCTAGCTATGAAATATTTCCCCGGCACAATTGACGGTCACAAGATGGCGCTTCATACAACTTTTCAATTATTGTATTTAAAAAAACTTAAATTCTCATATTCAAAGCTAAAAATAAATAGCGCAGGTCAATTCAAAGGTGACCAAATTTGGCATGAATGTTTAAGGGGGTTCAAACATGCTAGCTATGAAATTTTCCCCGGCACAATTGACGGTCCCAAGATGGCGCCTCATACAACTATTCAATTATTGAATTTAAAAAAACTTAAATTCTCATATTCAAAGCTAAAAATAAATAGCGCAGGTCAATTCAAAGGTGACCAAATTTGGTATGAATGTTGAAGGGGGTCCAAACATGCTAGCTGTGAAATATTTCCCCAGCACAATGGACGGTCACAAGATGACACTTCATACAACTTTTCAATTATTGTATTTAAAAAAACTTAAATTCTCATATTCAAAGCTAAAAATAAATAGCGCAGGTCAATTCAAAGGTGACCAAATTTGGTATGAGTGTTGAACGCGGTCCAAACATGCTAGCTGTGAAATATTTCCTCGGCACAATGGACGGTCACAAGATGGCGCTTCATATAACTTTTAAATTATTGTATTTAAAAAAACTTAAATTCTCATATTCAAAGCTAAAAATAAATAGCGCAGGTCAATTCAAAGGTGACCAAATTTAGTATGAATGTTTAAGGGGGTCCAAACATGCTAGCTGTGAAATATTTCCCCGGCACAATCGACGGTCCCAAGATGGCGCTTCATACAACTTTTCAATTATTGAATTGAAAAAAACTTAAATTCTCATATTCAAAGCTAAAAATAAATAGCGCAGGTCAATTCAAAGGTGACCAAATTTGGTATGAATGTTGAAGGGGGTCCAAACATGCTAGCTGTGAAATATTTACCCAGCACAATGGACGGTCACAAGATGACGCTTCATACAACTTTTCAATTATTGTATTTAAAAAAACTTAAATTCTCATATTCAAAGCTAAAAATAAATAGCGCAGGTCAATTCAAAGGTGACCAAATTTGGTATGAGTGTTGAAGGGGGTCCAAACATGTTGGCTGTGAAATATTTCCCCGGCACAATGGACGGTCACAAGATGGCGCTTCATACAACTTTTCAATTATTGTATTTAAAAAAACTTAAATTCTCATATTCAAAGCTAAAAATAAATAGCGCAGGTCAATTCAAAGGTGACCAAATTTGGTATGAGTGTTGAAGGGGGTCCAAATATGTTAGCTGTGAAATATTTCCCCGGCACAATCGACGGTCCTAAGATGGCGCTTCATACAACTTTTCAATTATTGAATTTAAAAAAACTTAAATTCTCATATTCAAAGCTAAAAATAAATAGCGCAGGTCAATTCAAAGGTGACCAAATTTGGTATGAGTGTTGAAGGGGGTCCAAACATGCTAGCTGTGAAATATTTCCCCGGCACAGTGGACAGTCGCAAGGTGGCGCTTCATACAACTTTTAAATTATTGTATTTAAAAAAACTTAAATTCTCATATTCAAAGCTAAAAATAAATAGCGCAGGTCAATACAAAGGTGACCAAATTTGGTATGAGTGTTGAAGGGGGTCCAAATATGTTAGCTGTGAAATATTTCCCCGGCACAGTGGACAGTCGCAAGGTGGCGCTTCATACAACTTTTCAATTATTGTATTTAAAAAAACTTAAATTCTCATATTCAAAGCTAAAAATAAATAGCGCAGGTCAATTCAAAGGTGACCAAATTTGGTATGAATGTTGAAGGGGGTCCAAACATGCTAGCTGTGAAATATTTCCCCGGCACAATGGACGGTCACAAGATGGCCCTACTTTTCTATTGTAACTACTTTTATACTACTTTTCTATTATAACAATTTAAAATCTTTAATTATATTATTGGAGTTGATAGTTGATATTATTGGAGTTGCATGTAAACTTGAGTCACTAAAAATGGTTGAGAGGTTTCCATATATGCTATTTGCTTGTCATAAAATATTTTTTAGTCACAATGCATGGCTAGGGGCTGACCATTATTCATTCGTGATGACAGACAATATTTTGCAGAATTTTTTCTCACGATCGGCCATATTCAATAGTTTTGTTTTGAACCAATAGATACTTCCCTACTTTCTTTCTCAGTTTATTGGGCTATCAATTATTTTTCCCAGATGCACACATCCTCAAATATCTACTTCTTTGCGTTTTAATGGATGTATAATTTATTTTCACTACTTAAAAGGTAAAAAACTATTTTAAATAGTCAAGTATTGAGGCAAACAGGACAATCCATAGAAGAAAATATTTCATGGCTAGCATAATAAATCTGGTCTCGAGTGCGATAAAATACAATTTCAAATACAACGTAACAAATACAATAATCTGATTGAAAAAGCCAAATGCAATTTCTTTTCTGAAAAAATTGATGAGAATAAATCAGATCCAAAGAAACTCTTTAAAAAATTAAATAAACTCTTACATACAAATGAAGAGACCCCTTTCCCCAAAAATAAGGACGAAAAAGAATTGGCGACGGAATTTCTAGAAAAAATTACAAGAATGCTTGGATCAACTACTCCCATTAATAACTGAAATTATAAATAAATCCATCACATTAGGTAATATTGATGATATATGCCAGATCATCTTAAAGATGCAATTATCAGGCCCTTGATTAAAAAATTGGGCATGTAATTGATTAAGAAAATTATAGACCGGATTCGAATTAAGCATATCTATCAAAACTGATTGAAAGAGCAGTAGCTAAACAATTTGCAGCTCATCTAATTAAAAATGACATTAGAAGCATGTTCCAATCAGCATACAAGGAATTCCATAGCACTGAAACCGCATTGCTTAAGGTTCAGAATGACTTATTGATGGACATTGACGATAATAAAGTGTTAATGCTAATTTTACTAGACCTCTTGGCGGCCTTTGACACCATTGAACACAATATACTTCTGAGTCGGCTGGAGAGAAGATGTGGCATTGGGGGTACTGCACTGAAATGGTTCAAATCCTACTTGTCTAATAGGAAACAATGCGTCACTATTGATGGTAAAAACTCTGAAAATATGAATATTAAGCATGGAGTCCCACAGGGATCTGTGCTGGGTCCAATTCTTTTTACAACATATACGGAACCACTAGCTGATTTAATCGGTCAGTATGGGCTGAAACATCATGTTTATGCTGACGACACTCAGCTCTACATCACTCTAGACCCTAAATCTAAAGAAGATATGAATAAATCTAAAATGGAAATGGAGGAGTGTATTAGCAAGCTCAAGTGCTTCCTGCTGGAAAATAAAATGAAGATTAATGACGGAAAGACAGAGATGCTTATCTGTGGAAAGAATTCAATTATGAAGAATAAAAATATTGCTGAATTAATAACGGTTGGAGAATCAGATATTCTCAGATCATCCAGCGTCAGAGATCTGGGGGTAATTCTAGATCAAGAATTATCAATGAAACTGCAAATTAAAAACATATGTAAAAATCGATACTTTCATGTTAGAAATTTATCTAGGATAAGGAGTTGCCTAGACGAGAAGACTACTAGTACATTAGCCCACGCCTTTATTACTTCTACACTGGTAATATGGTAATTCTCTACTGGCTGGTATACCTAAGTATGAACTGGCGAAACTGCAAAAATTACAAAATGCGGCTACTAGGGTTGTTGTTAAACTAAAGAAAAATTATCATATTACCCCAAAACTTATGGATCTTCACTGGCTGGCAGTTGAGGCTAGAATTGACTTCAAAATAGCTTTTTTAACTTGGAAGATCCAAAATGGCCTTGCCCCTGGTTATCTATCTGAATTACTGGCACCTAAAAATGTAGAAAGAAATCTTAGATCTAATGATAATAATGAAAACATAATCCCTAAATCCAACTCTAAATCATATGGTGATAGGGCTTTTGCGGTATACGCCCCGAAAGTCTGGAATGCCCTGCCCCTCACTGTGAAAAAATGCAATTCCATTGAATCTTTTAAAAAGCATCTCAAGACTTATCTCTTTAGAGAACACTATATCAATACTGTATACAGAGAAAAATTCGCGCCTAGTTATTTTCGCGCCATCACCGTTTTCGACAGGTTCGCGCCGTTTTATTTTCACGAATTTTGGATTTCTAGTACATAATATTATCACAAATTACGCTTTGCAGGTCGAGAACAGAACAAAACCATCCATTATTGAGCAATATATTAATATTTCAATGCGAGTTAATAACAATCATTATCGCGCTAAAAACAAGAGCCTCTTCCCCTCACTTCCGCCTTTCAAAATTGCGACCACGTGTTGCGTGTTGCGTTTTAAATGATAAATAAAGGTATTTACCCAATATTATCACAAATTGTTCGAGAACAGAACAAAACCATCAATCCATTTAAAACGCTATTAAAATCGATCCACGTGTGAAAGCATTTCTGTCAACAAGGGAAGACACGACTCAAAGCAGTGGAAACAATGACGAAATGCAAAACTGTGAACGCTGACAATTGGTATCAATTGCAGATCAAATCCATTCATCCATTTAACATGCATTACGCAATACGAGGTCGTCATGTTAAAAGCGGGAGTGACGGGGACAAGCTCTTATTTTTGGCGCGAAAACAATTGGAGTCTATCAACACGCATTGAAATATTGTTACCCACTAGTGGTGAGCATCCGTCGTTGGGGGACGTGGACGGGGGATCAATACTCTACCACATAGATAGATACTCTAACCTACTCTACTGTACTGTACTGTACTGTACCATAAGCATAGCTCGCTAACTCGCTGGCTGTGAGTTTGGGCACGGATCCTAGCAACCATGTTATACCCTCATATGGATGACGGGAAATAAGGACTGCAGACACAGGATTTACACAGTGCAATAGTTACCTTTATTCAGTGCTGTGATTCCTCCTTGTCTGGCTAGGCCGGCATGGCAATGAGCGAGGCATATGAATTACCAACTTTGCATGATACTTATGAAACCCTGACTATACGCAAAACACCCAAGTCTATGGAGTCACGATACTGAGAGTCGTGGATCTTCAGTGGCAAGTGGTCGCTGATTTTAATCCCCCGCATCCACGGTTGCGCGTCTCTTTTAAGGGGCCACTCCGCGTCATCTCTGGGGGCTTGCCTACGTGGCTTCCTAACGCGTCATCAGATGGACTCGTCCTGCCTGCGTATCTAACTTCGGCTCGTCCGTCTAACACGTGATTTCACGGGGTGGTGGTTAGGGTGACTCATCAACCATCAGTATCGTGTGTTATTGCCTATGAATGTCTATATATTTCCAAGAGTCTCTGGGTGTGTATTCTATATCCTACAATATTAATATATTGCGCAATGATGGATCCCTGGCTTCTCCTTGTGTTGCGGACGTGAATTACCGCGACGTCACATACATGATATTTACGTTTTACTTCATGGATAAATTCTCGACCTGCGAAGCATAATTTGTGATAATATTGGGTAAATACCTTTATTTATTTAATTTCGCGAATGACGTCCTGGCGCGAATTAACGCGAAAATAAAAAGGTCGCGAAAAGTTATCTGTATACAGTAAGCGCCATGAGCAGACCTCTGTCTGAAATAGCGCTATAGAAATTTATTATTATTATTTTTATTATTATTATTATTATTATTATTATTATTATTATTATTATTATTATTATTATTATTATTATTATTATTATTATTATTATTATTATTATTATTATTATTATTATTATTATTATTATTATTATGATGATTATTATTATTATTATTATTATTATTATTATTATTATTATTATTTGGACACCTTTCAACCCTCATACCAAATTTGGTGACATTTCAATCAACCTGCGATAGTTTTTTTTAACTTCGAATATTTGAATTTAATTTGTTTTAAACTATGTTAATTAAAAAGTTGTATGTAGCGCCATCTTGTAGCGATACATTGTGCCGGGAAAATATTTTATGGGTAACTTTTTTAGAAACTGCTTAACCTTCAAACAAAATTTGGTGACCTTTGAATTGACCTGCGATCGTTTTATTTAACTTCGAATATTATGAGTTTATTTTTTTTAATAATGATAATATGAAAATTGTATGCAGCGCCAACTTGTAACCTTCCATTGTGCCGGGAATATATTTTATAGCTAGCATATTTGGACACCCCCCAACCCTCAAACAAAATTTGTTGACCTTTGAATTGACCTGCGATAGGTTTTTTTAGCTTTGAATATGAGAATTTAAGAATTTTTATATGATTCAGAAGTAATCTAAAAGTTGTATGAAGCGCTATGTTGTAACCGTCCATTGTGCCGGGAAAATATTTTACAGCTAGCATGTTTGGACCCCCTTCAACACTCTTACCAAATTTGGTGACCTTTGAATTGACCTGCCATAGTTTTTTTTAACTTCAAATATTTGAATTTAAGTTTTTTTTAAACTACATTAATTAAAAAGTTGTATGTTGCGCCATCTTGAAACCGTCCATTGTGCCGGGAATACATTTCATGGCTAGTATGTTTGGACCCCCTTCAACACTATTACCAAATTTGGTGACCTTTGAATTGACCTGCCATAGTTTTATTTAACTTATGAGTTTAGTTTCTTTAATAATGATAATATGAAAATTGTACGCAGCGCCATCTTGTAACCTTCCATTGTGCCGGGAATATATTTTATGGCTAGCATATTTGGACACCCCTCAACCCTCAAACGAAATTTGGTGACCTTTGAATTGACCTGCGATAGTTTTATTTAACTTCAAATATTATAAGTTTAGTTTTTTTAATAATGATGTCCATTGTGCCGGGAATTTATTTCATGGCTAGCATGTTTGGACCCTTTTCAACACTCATACCAAATTTGGTCACCTAAGAATTGACCTGCGCTTTTTATTTTTAGCTTTGAATATAAGTTTTTTTAAATACAATAATTGAAAAGTTGTATGAAGCGCCATCTTGTGACCGTCCATTGTGCCGGAGAAATATTTCACAGCTAACATGTTTGGACCCCTTTCAACACTCATACCAAATTTGGTCACCTTTGAATTGACCTGCGCTATTTATTTTTAGCTTTGAATATGAGAATTTAAGTTTTTTTAAATACAATAATGGAAAAGTTGTATGAAGCGCCACCTTGCGACTGTCCATTGTGCCGGGGAAATATTTCACAGGTAACATATTTGGACCCCCTTCAATACTCATACCAAATTTGGTCACCTTTGAATTAACCTGCGCTATTTATTTTTAGCTTTGAATGTGAGAATTTAAGTTTTTTTAAATTCAATAATGGAAAAGTTGTATGAAGCGCCATCTTGTGACCGTCCATTGTGCCGGGGAATTATTTCACAGCTAGCATGTTTGAACCCCCTTTAACACTCATACCAAATTTGGTCACCTTTGAATTGACCTGCACTATTTATTTTTAGCTTTGAATATGAGAATTTAAGTTTTTTTAAATACAATAATTGAAAAGTTATATGAAGAGCCATCTTGTGACCGTCCATTGTGCCGGGCCAATATTTCACAGCTAACATGTTTGGACCCCCTTCAACACTCATACCAAATTTGGTCACCTTTGAATTGACCTGCGCTATTTATTTTTAGCTTTGAATATGAGAATTTAAGTTTTTTTAAATTCAATAATTGAAAAGTTGTATGAAGCGCCATCTTGGGACCGTCCATTGTGCCGGGGAAATATTTCACAGCTAACATGTTTGGACCCCCTTCAACATTCATACCAAATTTGGTCACATTTGAATTGACCTGCGCTATTTATTTTTAGCTTTGAATATGAGAATTTAAGTTTTTTTAAATACAATAATTGAAAAGATGTATGAAGAGCCATCTTGTGACCGTCCATTGTGCCGGGGAAATATTTCACAGCTAGCATGTTTGGACCCCCTTCAACACTCATACCAAATTTGGTCACCTTTGAATTGACCTGCGCTATTTATTTTTAGCTTTGAATATGAGAATTTAAGTTTTTTTAAATACAATAATTGAAAAGTTGTATGAAGCGCCATCTTGTGACCGTCCATTGTGCCGGGGAAATATTTCATAACGAGCATGTTTAAACCCCCTTCAACACTCATACCTAATTTGGTCACCTTTGAATTGACCTGCGCTATTTATTTTTAGCTTTGAATATGAGAATTTAAGTTTTTTTAAATTCAATAATTGAATAGTTTTTATGTAGCGCCATCTTGTGACCGTCCATTGTGCCGGGGAAATATTTCACAGCTAACATGTTTGGACCCCCTTCAACACTCATACCAAATTTGGTCACCTTTGAATTGACCTGCGCTATTTATTTTTAGCTTTGAATATGAGAACTTAAGTTTTTTTAAATTCAATAATTGAAAAATTGTATGAAGCGCCATCTTGGGACCGTCCATTGTGCCGGGGAAATATTTCACAGCTAGCATGTTTGGACCCCCTTCAACATTCATACCAAATTTGGTCACCTTTGAATTGACCTGCGCTATTTATTTTTAGCTTTGAATATGAGAATTTAAGTTTTTTTAAATACAATAATTAAAAAGTTATATGAAGCGCCATCTTGTGACCGTCCATTGTGCCGGGGAAATATTTTACAGCTATTATGTTTTGACCCCCTTCAACACTCATACCAAATTTGGTCACCTTTGAATTGACCTGCGCTATTTATTTTTAGCTTTGAATATGAGAATTTAAGTTTTTTTAAATACAATAATGGAAAAGTTGTATGAAGCGCCACCTTGCGACTGTCCATTGTGCCGGGGAAATATTTCACAGCTAACATATTTGGACCCCCTTCAACACTCATATCAAATTTGGTCACCTTTGAATTGACCTGCGCTATTTATTTTTAGCTTTGAATGTGAGAATTTAAGTTTTTTTAAATTCAATAATGGAAAAGTTGTATGAAGCGCCATCTTGTGACCGTCCATTGTGCCGGGGAATTATTTCACAGCTAGCATGTTTGAACCCCCTTTAACACTCATACCAAATTTGGTCACCTTTGAATTGACCTGCACTATTTATTTTTAGCTTTGAATATGAGAATTTAAGTTTTTTTAAATACAATAATTGAAAAGTTATATGAAGAGCCATCTTGTGACCGTCCATTGTGCCGGGCCAATATTTCACAGCTAACATGTTTGGACCCCCTTCAACACTCATACCAAATTTGGTCACCTTTGAATTGACCTGCGCTATTTATTTTTAGCTTTGAATATGAGAATTTAAGTTTTTTTAGATTCAATAATTGAAAAGTTGTATGAAGCGCCATCTTGGGACCGTCCATTGTGCCGGGGAAATATTTCACAGCTAACATGTTTGGACCCCCTTCAACATTCATACCAAATTTGGTCACATTTGAATTGACCTGCGCTATTTATTTTTAGCTTTGAATATGAGAATTTAAGTTTTTTTAAATACAATAATTGAAAAGATGTATGAAGAGCCATCTTGTGACCGTCCATTGTGCCGGGGAAATATTTCACAGCTAGCATGTTTGGACCCCCTTCAACACTCATACCAAATTTGGTCACCTTTGAATTGACCTGCGCTATTTATTTTTAGCTTTGAATATGAGAATTTAAGTTTTTTTAAATTCAATAATTGAAAAGTTGTATGAAGCGCCATCTTGTGACCGTCCATTGTGCCGGAGAAATATTTCACAGCTAACATGTTTGGACCCCCTTCAACACTCATACCAAATTTGGTCACCTTTGAATTGACCTGCGCTATTTATTTTTAGCTTTGAATATGAGAATTTAAGTTTTTTTAAATTCAATAATTGAAAAGTTGTATGAAGCGCCATCTTGTGACCGTCCATTGTGCCGGGGAAATATTTCACAACGAGCATGTTTAAACCCCCTTCAACACTCATACCTAATTTGGTCACCTTTGAATTGACCTGCGCTATTTATTTTTAGCTTTGAATATGAGAATTTAAGTTTTTTTAAATTCAATAATTGAAAAGTTGTATGAAGCGCCATCTTGTGACCGTCCATTGTGCCGGAGAAATATTTCACAGCTAGCATGTTTGGACCCCCTTCAACACTCATACCAAATTTGGTCACCTTTGAATTGACCTGCGCTATTTATTTTTAGCTTTGAATATGAGAATTTAAGTTTTTTTAAATACAATAATTGAAAAGTTGTATGAAGCGCCATCTTGTGACCGTCCATTGTGCCGGGGAAATATTTCATAACGAGCATGTTTAAACCCCCTTCAACACTCATACCTAATTTGGTCACCTTTGAATTGACCTGCGCTATTTATTTTTAGCTTTGAATATGAGAATTTAAGTTTTTTTAAATTCAATAATTGAATAGTTTTTATGTAGCGCCATCTTGTGACCGTCCATTGTGCCGGGGAAATATTTCACAGCTAACATGTTTGGACCCCCTTCAACACTCATACCAAATTTGGTCACCTTTGAATTGACCTGCGCTATTTATTTTCAGCTTTGAATATGAGAACTTAAGTTTTTTTAAATTCAATAATTGAAAAATTGTATGAAGCGCCATCTTGGGACCGTCCATTGTGCCGGGGAAATATTTCACAGCTAGCATGTTTGGACCCCCTTCAACATTCATACCAAATTTGGTCACCTTTGAATTGACCTGCGCTATTTATTTTTAGCTTTGAATATGAGAATTTAAGTTTTTTTAAATACAATAATTAAAAAGTTATATGAAGCGCCATCTTGTGACCGTCCATTGTGCCGGGGAAATATTTTACAGCTATTATGTTTTGACCCCCTTCAACACTCATACCAAATTTGGTCACCTTTGAATTGACCTGCGCTATTTATTTTTAGCTTTGAATATGAGAATTTAAGTTTTTTTAAATACAATAATGGAAAAGTTGTATGAAGCGCCACCTTGCGACTGTCCATTGTGCCGGGGAAATATTTCACAGCTAACATATTTGGACCCCCTTCAACACTCATATCAAATTTGGTCACCTTTGAATTGACCTGCGCTATTTATTTTTAGCTTTGAATGTGAGAATTTAAGTTTTTTTAAATTCAATAATGGAAAAGTTGTATGAAGCGCCACCTTGCGACTGTCCATTGTGCCGGGGAAATATTTCACAGCTAACATATTTGGACCCCCTTCAATACTCATACCAAATTTGGTCACCTTTGAATTGACCTGCACTATTTATTTTTAGCTTTGAATGTGAGAATTTAAGTTTTTTTAAATTCAATAATGGAAAAGTTGTATGAAGCGCCACCTTGCGACTGTCCATTGTGCCGGGGAAATATTTCACAGCTAACATATTTGGACCCCCTTCAACACTCATACCAAATTTGGTCACCTTTGAATTGACCTGCGCTATTTATTTTTAGCTTTGAATATGAGAATTTAAGTTTTTTTAAATACAATACTAATTGAAAAGTTATATGAAGAGCCATCTTGTGACCGTCCATTGTGCCGGGAAAATATTTCATAGCTAGCATGTTTGGACCCCCTTCAACATTCATACCAAATTTGGTCACCTTTGAATTGACCTGCGCTATTTATTTTTAGCTTTGAATATGAGAATTTAAGTTTTTTTAAATACAATAATTGAAAAGTTGTATGAAGCGCCACCTTGCGACTGTCCATTGTGCCGGGAAAATATTTCACAGCTAACATGTTTGGACCCCCGTCAACACTCATACCAAATTTGGTTACCTTTGAATTGACCTGCGCTATTTATTTTTAGCTTTGAATATGAGAATTTAAGTTTTTTTAAATACAATAATTGAAAAGTTGTATGAAGCGCCACCTTGCGACTGTCCATTGTGCCGGGAAAATATTTCACAGCTAACATGTTTGGACCCCCGTCAACACTCATACCAAATTTGGTCACCTTTGAATTGACCTCTGATAGTTTTTTTTCCACTTGTCTTGTATAATGTATTGATTATGTTGTTTTTCAGGATTTTTTTAATATAAGTGCCATAAAATACATCCCAGTGACATTTTGACCACAATATTGCAAATATGACATATTGGAAACCTGATCTATCGATTTTGAGCACAATCTGAATAATGAACTGCGAATAGTGAATAAGTAACAAACTTCACACACGTATATTTTCTTGACTCAGGAGCTTGGCTTTTTTTCTTGCTGCTCAGGGTGTAGCATTTCTGAGCATTGAAGTCCATTTGCCACTCATTTGACCATTCCTCCAGCATATTTAGATCCTCTTGCAGTTTTACTGCATCCTCATCATTTTCAACTATCCTATATAGAAGGCTGTCATCTGCGAAGAGCCTTATGTTTGAATATTTTAGTTTCTCTCCAATATCATTTATATAGAGTAGAAATAGGATTGGCCCAAGTACTGTGCCCTGAGGCACTCCAGATTTAACATGGACAGGGTCAGATTCATCACCGTCAATAACTACCCTCTGTTCACGGTTTGTAAGCCAGTTTTTTATCCATGAACCGATCTGCCCTGAGATTCCGTAATACCCAAGCTTGTGATTCAGCCGCTCATGGCAGACTGTGTCAAAGGCTTTACTAAAATCAAGAATGAGCATGTCAACATTTTGCCCATCATTTCTAGCCTTGAGTATGTCCTGTAAGGTTGTGATTAACTGAGTTTCACACGAGTGGCCTGTCCTGAATCCATGCTGAAAATTTACCAGGATATTGTAAAGTTCGCAGTGATTCATCATATGTCTGACAATTATATGCTCCAAAATCTTACAGGGGACAGATGTCAAGGAAACTGGCCTGTAGTTAGCAGCACAACTTTTATCTCCTTTTTTAAAGACTGCAACTATATTTGCTGTGCGCCATGCTTTTGGAACTTCTCCTTTATCGAGTGAGTCTTGGAATATTTTTTGGAGGATTGGAGCTATTTCATGTGAACATTCTTTCAAGACTCTTGTAGGTATTTGATCTGGGCCATTGGCTTTTTTGCAGTTTATGTTAGAGAGCAATTTTTCCACACCAGCAACTGTGATGGTAATTGGCTCTATTTGCGGAGAAGTTGGATCACCTTTGTCAGGAATGTTTTCCATGTTTTCAGTAGAAAAAACAGATTTATACTGACGTGAAAGAACTTCTGCCTTGCCTTTACTGTCTTTTACTTCAATGCCATTTTCTGTTAGTGTTGGTACACCAACAGTATCTTTGCGCCTGGCTCTAATATAGTTCCAGAACCTTTTTCCCATTGATGGTCTACTGAATTCAATGTCAGGTAAATCGAGTAGCCCAAGGACATATTCATTGTGGGATTCTCTCAACTTATGTTTTATGTGTTTCCTCAGGTTCCTGAATTTACTACGGTCAGAATCCTTTTTGGTTTTTTCAGCCTTGTTATATAGTCTTTGTTTTCTTCTAATTTGTCTCTTAATTTCCTTTGTCATCCATGGCACATCCCATCTACCAGTTATTTTCTTAATAGGAATGTGTTTATTGATGGACTCCATAAGCTTGGTTGTGAACTTATTGTTCAGAGTTTCAACTGGGAGACTTGAATCCTTAATTTCATCTTCAAAAAAGACATGCATATCTTGTTTTATTGCATTCATGTCTCCTTTTTTGTACAGCAATACGTTTCTTGGCTTTTTCTTAGCCAGTGTGGCTTTTGCATTGATTTCTGTTATCACCACATCATGGTCACTCATGCCTGGATGGACAGATACTTTATTTACTAGGTTAGGGTTTGTTGTACCGACCAAATCTAACCTATTGCCTCCCCTGGTTGGGTGTGGATTTACTTGTGTTAGACAATGTTCATTAAAAGTTTCAACCATTGCTGTAGTTAGGTCAATCCCATATGCAGGGCTTGGCTTATAGGACATATTTTCCCATGTGATATCTGGTACATTGAAATCCCCTGTTAGTAATATATTTGGGGTATTTGTGTCAGACTGGGGAATCTTTCCAAGAGATGCATTTAGTTCATGGACATTAGATATATTTCTGTCTGTCGGCCTATAGTAACATCCTATGAACAGTGGTTTTGTTCCAGATATGTTAAGTTTTCTCCATACAATTTCACAGTCAGTTTTTAGACTCTCCTCCTTAGGGTCTGACAGCCACCTTTTATGGATACCAATCAGTACCCCACCACCACCCTTGCATCTGTCTTCTCTCCCTATATCATAATCAGGGTGGATGACACTGTCTGCAATAGTGTGGTCAATGTGTGATTCTGTTATGCATAATATATCAGGGTAATTATGCTCAGTTATTAGTTCCTGTAGCTCTAATTGTTTTTTGGTTGAGATTAGGCCTCTACAGTTCACTGTCATAACCTTAAGCTTTTGAATTTTTTGCTTTTTTCTACCTTGCATTGGTCTTGTGGTTTTTCCTGCAGATTGATCTTCTGCTCTTTCACTTGTGATACATTCATCACTAAGTGTTTCAAAGAGATTACTTGTTTCAAGTTCATTTACAAAGAAGGCATCGGAAATATTAGGGAGGCGACATTTCCAGCACTCCCATGACAGCCATCTTTGTTTATTGAATAACTCATAATCTTTATTTGTGAGCCCATCACATTTAATGTGTACGTATGTGTCACATTCATCACACTGCATGGCTCTGTGATTTTTGGCAACTGGTCTTTCACACACTCCACAAGGAAATTGAACTGGCCCTGGATGTGGGTGAACATCGCCACATAATAGTAGCAGGGATAACAGGAAAAGTAACACAAGATTATTGCATCTTTCCTTCATATTTGCTTTATCCCAGTAGCAGAAATTCTGTTTCTTGTATATCATGCTGGCTTTGTGAACGGCAATGCCCAGTATTGGGTTTCTTTGAATCATACATTGCTTGTGTATTAGGTCATTAATCATTATCAATGCAGTACTTCTGGATTTGTTGGAAGTATTGCCAAAATTTCCTTCATGAGTTATGCTTGCCACCAAGATGCAGACAAGACAGTTTAGAATCAGTTTTGGGAGGAAACATTTCATCTTGTTGTATTTTTTGTTGTTATTTTTTTTTTTTTTTTTGTTGTTTTTTTTTCCGTTTGTTTTTGTTTGTTTTTTTTCGTTTGTTTTTGTTTTTTTGCTTTGTTCAATATCAAAAAATTACGTTGATATTGTAGTAATTGTAATAGTTTCAGTTGTTGTCGTTGTTGATGTTCTTTTGGTTCTTTTTGTTTTCTTTAAATTCAATTTCTGTGTTTGTTCAATATCAAAAAATTACTTGATATTGTAGTAATTGTAGTAGTTTCAGTTCAATTACTATTTGAATTCAATATCAAAAGATTGCGTTGATATTGTAGTAATTGATATTTTGTTCAGTATTTTTTGTATTTCTGTTTCAGCTGCCTTTTTGACTCAATATCAAAAGATTTCGTTGATATTGGAGCAGTTGAAGTTTTTGTGTTACTTATCAATCAAAAGATTTCGTTGATTGATAATGTTTTTCCAATTTTGTTGTTGTTCTTTGTTCTTTTTGTTTTCTTTAAATTCAATTACTATGTTTGTTCAATATCAAAAAATTTCGTTGATATTGTAGTAATTGTATTAGTTTCAGTTCAATTACTATTTGAATTCAATATCAAAAGATTGCGTTGATATTGTAGTAATTGATATTTTGTTCAGTTTTTTTTTTGTTTTTGTTTTTTTTTTTGTATTTCTGTTTCAGCTGCCTTTTTGACTCAATATCAAAAGATTTCGTTGATATTGGAGCAGTTGAAGTTTTTGTGTTTCTTATCAATCAAAAGATTTCGTTGATTGATAATGTTGAATTTCCAATCAAAAAATTGCGTTGATTGAAAATCTGCACTTTCTTTTCAGAGAGTTGAGTGATATTTTCTTGTTTTCTTTGTTGATTTTCTGTGGACGGCCGGCAGGTAAACTAACCGGTACCTACCAACCCTCACTGATCGAAATTTATACTGAATATGTTCAGTGAAAGTGTTGCTAAAAGTATGAACTTAAAGCCAGGAGTGCTTTGGTTGAGGTAGGTAGTCACTGCAGTGATATTTGATTCGTCAGAGCCCAGTAAATTGCCGAAATACACGACAAAATACGGAGCTAATTCAAAACACTGCCATCTTGTTCCTTACGCATGCGCACTCCATTTCTTTGTCGCCATTTCGTGAACAGATTCAAGTGGATAAATTAATTGATAGTATGTGGTCGACCAGACATGATAGAACAGGTTAGGGTCGAATAGGGGGAGATAGAAACAGCCAGTCACCGCTCCATGGGTAAACTGGCCTTAGCAAGCCACATCGCCATAAATCTAGGACACAGGTGTTATTCAATTTCAATTCAATTCAATTCAATATTTTATTTCAGACTCAACAATCTTGATAATACACATTGAGGTCCATAGTTTAACAAAAATAATAATAATTAAGTATTAAACAGTAATATACAGTGAATATTATGGGACATTTACCCATTATCAAAATTTACATAAAGTGTTCTGTACCAATATTTCCATATTGCAGATGTACACTTTATATCACAGGCCAGTATGCTTTGTATTATCACATTTTCAGACTTTTCAATTCTGCCAATGAATTTAAAAATCAAATTTCTTACAACAGCTATGCAAGCAGGAACATTAATATTAGCAAACATCAAACTAGCACTATGATACCTTGGTAGGCGTAGCAACATTCTCATAATGTCATTATAAGCAACTTTGAGTTTGTTAAAGCTATATTTATGAAAATTCCACCACAGCTGTGCTGTGTATAAAGGCGTACAAAATGTTTTAAACAAGCTAACTTTAACATCAGTGGTAAACTTAGAACGGGTAGGGATCAAAATTCGTGTGTAGTGGGTGTCAGTGTGATGTTTTGCACCATTTTACACACTTAAATTAAAATTTTTCAAAATAAGTTTGATAACTACATGTAGTTAACCCCTAACGGACGGGAAGGACGACAACGTCCACCACCGGTAACGGACGGGAAGGACATTGACGTCCCCATTGTTCTGGCTTGATGACGTCATTTGTAACATTCTGAAGGACTGCAACTTGTTACAATGTAATCATGATAATGACGTCAGGCTTCCTTTAATCATGTACTTTTGACCCCAGCATTTCATTAAGCATATTGAATTACCATGGTTATAAATTTTATTAATTTAGTATGTAGATACACTAGTCCAGACAAAAATTGGTTAGTCCTGCCAACCAACAAAATATATAAATGTACATGTAGATAGCCTAGTCCCTTAGGGGTTAATGAAATATTTATTTATTGAAAATAAATAAAATTATGTCAAATAATAGTATAAGTTGTCTATATTTCCCATAAAAATGATGCCATATATACAGTGACCGGCAGCCAAATCCGGACATTTTCATGTTTTTCACTCCCGATTTTCACAAAACCTTTCGAAACTTTGTAAAAACTGCTCACATCGATAGAAGACCGTCAGTTTTAAAGGCCTGTGAAGTAAAAATGCTATCCGTTCAATATTTACAGAATTATTGGGAAATTCGTGCATTCAGTAAACCTGCAGATTGTCCGAGTTTCCATTGACTTATACGGAGAAGTTGGCTATGTTACCACTTCTGACGTCATTTGACAGTGACAACATCACTCGTGCCGTGAAAACAAATAAACACTTATAAGTTATAGCGTTTTGAAAAGCAGTGGGAATACAAGATAACGTGTGAGAGACAATACTCAACTCAATTGCAATTAGTACAGCAAGGTTTGCTTTATGTTTTACTGAGTTAAAAAATGTCCGAGTTTAATCTGCCGGTTTCGGACAGTTGCCGGTCACTGTATACTGTATATTTGAAACGTGTGTGAAGTTTGTTACTTATTCACTATTCGCAGTTCATTATTCAGATTGTGCTCAAAATCGATAGATCAGGTTTCCAATATGTCATATTTGCAATATTGTGGTCAAAATGTCACTGGGATGTATTTTATGGCACTTATATTAAAAAAATCCTGAAAAACAACATAATCAATACATTATACAAGACAAGTGGAAAAAAAACTATCAGAGGTCAATTCAAAGGTGACCAAATTTGGTATGAGTGTTGACGGGGGTCCAAACATGTTAGCTGTGAAATATTTTCCCGGCACAATGGACAGTCGCAAGGTGGCGCTTCATACAACTTTTCAATTATTGTATTTAAAAAAACTTAAATTCTCATATTCAAAGCTAAAAATAAATAGCGCAGGTCAATTCAAAGGTAACCAAATTTGGTATGAGTGTTGACGGGGGTCCAAACATGTTAGCTGTGAAATATTTTCCCGGCACAATGGACAGTCGCAAGGTGGCGCTTCATACAACTTTTCAATTATTGTATTTAAAAAAACTTAAATTCTCATATTCAAAGCTAAAAATAAATAGCGCAGGTCAATTCAAAGGTGACCAAATTTGGTATGAATGTTGAAGGGGGTCCAAACATGCTAGCTATGAAATATTTTCCCGGCACAATGGACGGTCACAAGATGGCTCTTCATATAACTTTTCAATTAGTATTGTATTTAAAAAAACTTAAATTCTCATATTCAAAGCTAAAAATAAATAGCGCAGGTCAATTCAAAGGTGACCAAATTTGGTATGAGTGTTGAAGGGGGTCCAAATATGTTAGCTGTGAAATATTTCCCCGGCACAATGGACAGTCGCAAGGTGGCGCTTCATACAACTTTTCCATTATTGAATTTAAAAAAACTTAAATTCTCACATTCAAAGCTAAAAATAAATAGTGCAGGTCAATTCAAAGGTGACCAAATTTGGTATGAGTATTGAAGGGGGTCCAAATATGTTAGCTGTGAAATATTTCCCCGGCACAATGGACAGTCGCAAGGTGGCGCTTCATACAACTTTTCCATTATTGAATTTAAAAAAACTTAAATTCTCACATTCAAAGCTAAAAATAAATAGCGCAGGTCAATTCAAAGGTGACCAAATTTGATATGAGTGTTGAAGGGGGTCCAAATATGTTAGCTGTGAAATATTTCCCCGGCACAATGGACAGTCGCAAGGTGGCGCTTCATACAACTTTTCCATTATTGTATTTAAAAAAACTTAAATTCTCATATTCAAAGCTAAAAATAAATAGCGCAGGTCAATTCAAAGGTGACCAAATTTGGTATGAGTGTTGAAGGGGGTCAAAACATAATAGCTGTAAAATATTTCCCCGGCACAATGGACGGTCACAAGATGGCGCTTCATATAACTTTTTAATTATTGTATTTAAAAAAACTTAAATTCTCATATTCAAAGCTAAAAATAAATAGCGCAGGTCAATTCAAAGGTGACCAAATTTGGTATGAATGTTGAAGGGGGTCCAAACATGCTAGCTGTGAAATATTTCCCCGGCACAATGGACGGTCCCAAGATGGCGCTTCATACAATTTTTCAATTATTGAATTTAAAAAAACTTAAGTTCTCATATTCAAAGCTGAAAATAAATAGCGCAGGTCAATTCAAAGGTGACCAAATTTGGTATGAGTGTTGAAGGGGGTCCAAACATGTTAGCTGTGAAATATTTCCCCGGCACAATGGACGGTCACAAGATGGCGCTACATAAAAACTATTCAATTATTGAATTTAAAAAAACTTAAATTCTCATATTCAAAGCTAAAAATAAATAGCGCAGGTCAATTCAAAGGTGACCAAATTAGGTATGAGTGTTGAAGGGGGTTTAAACATGCTCGTTATGAAATATTTCCCCGGCACAATGGACGGTCACAAGATGGCGCTTCATACAACTTTTCAATTATTGTATTTAAAAAAACTTAAATTCTCATATTCAAAGCTAAAAATAAATAGCGCAGGTCAATTCAAAGGTGACCAAATTTGGTATGAGTGTTGAAGGGGGTCCAAACATGCTAGCTGTGAAATATTTCTCCGGCACAATGGACGGTCACAAGATGGCGCTTCATACAACTTTTCAATTATTGAATTTAAAAAAACTTAAATTCTCATATTCAAAGCTAAAAATAAATAGCGCAGGTCAATTCAAAGGTGACCAAATTAGGTATGAGTGTTGAAGGGGGTTTAAACATGCTCGTTGTGAAATATTTCCCCGGCACAATGGACGGTCACAAGATGGCGCTTCATACAACTTTTCAATTATTGAATTTAAAAAAACTTAAATTCTCATATTCAAAGCTAAAAATAAATAGCGCAGGTCAATTCAAAGGTGACCAAATTTGGTATGAGTGTTGAAGGGGGTCCAAACATGTTAGCTGTGAAATATTTCTCCGGCACAATGGACGGTCACAAGATGGCGCTTCATACAACTTTTCAATTATTGAATTTAAAAAAACTTAAATTCTCATATTCAAAGCTAAAAATAAATAGCGCAGGTCAATTCAAAGGTGACCAAATTTGGTATGAGTGTTGAAGGGGGTCCAAACATGCTAGCTGTGAAATATTTCCCCGGCACAATGGACGGTCACAAGATGGCTCTTCATACATCTTTTCAATTATTGTATTTAAAAAAACTTAAATTCTCATATTCAAAGCTAAAAATAAATAGCGCAGGTCAATTCAAATGTGACCAAATTTGGTATGAATGTTGAAGGGGGTCCAAACATGTTAGCTGTGAAATATTTCCCCGGCACAATGGACGGTCCCAAGATGGCGCTTCATACAACTTTTCAATTATTGAATCTAAAAAAACTTAAATTCTCATATTCAAAGCTAAAAATAAATAGCGCAGGTCAATTCAAAGGTGACCAAATTTGGTATGAGTGTTGAAGGGGGTCCAAACATGTTAGCTGTGAAATATTGGCCCGGCACAATGGACGGTCACAAGATGGCTCTTCATATAACTTTTCAATTATTGTATTTAAAAAAACTTAAATTCTCATATTCAAAGCTAAAAATAAATAGTGCAGGTTAATTCAAAGGTGACCAAATTTGGTATGAGTGTTAAAGGGGGTTCAAACATGCTAGCTGTGAAATAATTCCCCGGCACAATGGACGGTCACAAGATGGCGCTTCATACAACTTTTCCATTATTGAATTTAAAAAAACTTAAATTCTCACATTCAAAGCTAAAAATAAATAGCGCAGGTCAATTCAAAGGTGACCAAATTTGATATGAGTGTTGAAGGGGGTCCAAATATGTTAGCTGTGAAATATTTCCCCGGCACAATGGACAGTCGCAAGGTGGCGCTTCATACAACTTTTCCATTATTGTATTTAAAAAAACTTAAATTCTCATATTCAAAGCTAAAAATAAATAGCGCAGGTCAATTCAAAGGTGACCAAATTTGGTATGAGTGTTGAAGGGGGTCAAAACATAATAGCTGTAAAATATTTCCCCGGCACAATGGACGGTCACAAGATGGCGCTTCATATAACTTTTTAATTATTGTATTTAAAAAAACTTAAATTCTCATATTCAAAGCTAAAAATAAATAGCGCAGGTCAATTCAAAGGTGACCAAATTTGGTATGAATGTTGAAGGGGGTCCAAACATGCTAGCTGTGAAATATTTCCCCGGCACAATGGACGGTCCCAAGATGGCGCTTCATACAATTTTTCAATTATTGAATTTAAAAAAACTTAAGTTCTCATATTCAAAGCTAAAAATAAATAGCGCAGGTCAATTCAAAGGTGACCAAATTTGGTATGAGTGTTGAAGGGGGTCCAAACATGTTAGCTGTGAAATATTTCCCCGGCACAATGGACGGTCACAAGATGGCGCTACATAAAAACTATTCAATTATTGAATTTAAAAAAACTTAAATTCTCATATTCAAAGCTAAAAATAAATAGCGCAGGTCAATTCAAAGGTGACCAAATTAGGTATGAGTGTTGAAGGGGGTTTAAACATGCTCGTTATGAAATATTTCCCCGGCACAATGGACGGTCACAAGATGGCGCTTCATACAACTTTTCAATTATTGTATTTAAAAAAACTTAAATTCTCATATTCAAAGCTAAAAATAAATAGCGCAGGTCAATTCAAAGGTGACCAAATTTGGTATGAGTGTTGAAGGGGGTCCAAACATGCTAGCTGTGAAATATTTCTCCGGCACAATGGACGGTCACAAGATGGCGCTTCATACAACTTTTCAATTATTGAATTTAAAAAAACTTAAATTCTCATATTCAAAGCTAAAAATAAATAGCGCAGGTCAATTCAAAGGTGACCAAATTAGGTATGAGTGTTGAAGGGGGTTTAAACATGCTCGTTGTGAAATATTTCCCCGGCACAATGGACGGTCACAAGATGGCGCTTCATACAACTTTTCAATTATTGAATTTAAAAAAACTTAAATTCTCATATTCAAAGCTAAAAATAAATAGCGCAGGTCAATTCAAAGGTGACCAAATTTGGTATGAGTGTTGAAGGGGGTCCAAACATGTTAGCTGTGAAATATTTCTCCGGCACAATGGACGGTCACAAGATGGCGCTTCATACAACTTTTCAATTATTGAATTTAAAAAAACTTAAATTCTCATATTCAAAGCTAAAAATAAATAGCGCAGGTCAATTCAAAGGTGACCAAATTTGGTATGAGTGTTGAAGGGGGTCCAAACATGCTAGCTGTGAAATATTTCCCCGGCACAATGGACGGTCACAAGATGGCTCTTCATACATCTTTTCAATTATTGTATTTAAAAAAACTTAAATTCTCATATTCAAAGCTAAAAATAAATAGCGCAGGTCAATTCAAATGTGACCAAATTTGGTATGAATGTTGAAGGGGGTCCAAACATGTTAGCTGTGAAATATTTCCCCGGCACAATGGACGGTCCCAAGATGGCGCTTCATACAACTTTTCAATTATTGAATTTAAAAAAACTTAAATTCTCATATTCAAAGCTAAAAATAAATAGCGCAGGTCAATTCAAAGGTGACCAAATTTGGTATGAGTGTTGAAGGGGGTCCAAACATGTTAGCTGTGAAATATTGGCCCGGCACAATGGACGGTCACAAGATGGCTCTTCATATAACTTTTCAATTATTGTATTTAAAAAAACTTAAATTCTCATATTCAAAGCTAAAAATAAATAGTGCAGGTCAATTCAAAGGTGACCAAATTTGGTATGAGTGTTAAAGGGGGTTCAAACATGCTAGCTGTGAAATAATTCCCCGGCACAATGGACGGTCCCAAGATGGCGCTTCATACAACTTTTCAATTATTGAATCTAAAAAAACTTAAATTCTCATATTCAAAGCTAAAAATAAATAGCGCAGGTCAATTCAAAGGTGACCAAATTTGGTATGAGTGTTGAAGGGGGTCCAAACATGTTAGCTGTGAAATATTGGCCCGGCACAATGGACGGTCACAAGATGGCTCTTCATATAACTTTTCAATTATTGTATTTAAAAAAACTTAAATTCTCATATTCAAAGCTAAAAATAAATAGTGCAGGTTAATTCAAAGGTGACCAAATTTGGTATGAGTGTTAAAGGGGGTTCAAACATGCTAGCTGTGAAATAATTCCCCGGCACAATGGACGGTCACAAGATGGCGCTTCATACAACTTTTCCATTATTGAATTTAAAAAAACTTAAATTCTCACATTCAAAGCTAAAAATAAATAGCGCAGGTCAATTCAAAGGTGACCAAATTTGATATGAGTGTTGAAGGGGGTCCAAATATGTTACCTGTGAAATATTTCCCCGGCACAATGGACAGTCGCAAGGTGGCGCTTCATACAACTTTTCCATTATTGTATTTAAAAAAACTTAAATTCTCATATTCAAAGCTAAAAATAAATAGCGCAGGTCAATTCAAAGGTGACCAAATTTGGTATGAGTGTTGAAGGGGGTCAAAACATAATAGCTGTAAAATATTTCCCCGGCACAATGGACGGTCACAAGATGGCGCTTCATATAACTTTTTAATTATTGTATTTAAAAAAACTTAAATTCTCATATTCAAAGCTAAAAATAAATAGCGCAGGTCAATTCAAAGGTGACCAAATTTGGTATGAATGTTGAAGGGGGTCCAAACATGCTAGCTGTGAAATATTTCCCCTGCACAATGGACGGTCCCAAGATGGCGCTTCATACAATTTTTCAATTATTGAATTTAAAAAAACTTAAGTTCTCATATTCAAAGCTAAAAATAAATAGCGCAGGTCAATTCAAAGGTGACCAAATTTGGTATGAGTGTTGAAGGGGGTCCAAACATGTTAGCTGTGAAATATTTCCCCGGCACAATGGACGGTCACAAGATGGCGCTACATAAAAACTATTCAATTATTGAATTTAAAAAAACTTAAATTCTCATATTCAAAGCTAAAAATAAATAGCGCAGGTCAATTCAAAGGTGACCAAATTAGGTATGAGTGTTGAAGGGGGTTTAAACATGCTCGTTATGAAATATTTCCCCGGCACAATGGACGGTCACAAGATGGCGCTTCATACAACTTTTCAATTATTGTATTTAAAAAAACTTAAATTCTCATATTCAAAGCTAAAAATAAATAGCGCAGGTCAATTCAAAGGTGACCAAATTTGGTATGAGTGTTGAAGGGGGTCCAAACATGCTAGCTGTGAAATATTTCTCCGGCACAATGGACGGTCACAAGATGGCGCTTCATACAACTTTTCAATTATTGAATTTAAAAAAACTTAAATTCTCATATTCAAAGCTAAAAATAAATAGCGCAGGTCAATTCAAAGGTGACCAAATTAGGTATGAGTGTTGAAGGGGGTTTAAACATGCTTGTTGTGAAATATTTCCCCGGCACAATGGACGGTCACAAGATGGCGCTTCATACAACTTTTCAATTATTGAATTTAAAAAAACTTAAATTCTCATATTCAAAGCTAAAAATAAATAGCGCAGGTCAATTCAAAGGTGACCAAATTTGGTATGAGTGTTGAAGGGGGTCCAAACATGTTAGCTGTGAAATATTTCTCCGGCACAATGGACGGTCACAAGATGGCGCTTCATACAACTTTTCAATTATTGAATTTAAAAAAACTTAAATTCTCATATTCAAAGCTAAAAATAAATAGCGCAGGTCAATTCAAAGGTGACCAAATTTGGTATGAGTGTTGAAGGGGGTCCAAACATGCTAGCTGTGAAATATTTCCCCGGCACAATGGACGGTCACAAGATGGCTCTTCATACATCTTTTCAATTATTGTATTTAAAAAAACTTAAATTCTCATATTCAAAGCTAAAAATAAATAGCGCAGGTCAATTCAAATGTGACCAAATTTGGTATGAATGTTGAAGGGGGTCCAAACATGTTAGCTGTGAAATATTTCCCCGGCACAATGGACGGTCCCAAGATGGCGCTTCATACAACTTTTCAATTATTGAATTTAAAAAAACTTAAATTCTCATATTCAAAGCTAAAAATAAATAGCGCAGGTCAATTCAAAGGTGACCAAATTTGGTATGAGTGTTGAAGGGGGTCCAAACATGTTAGCTGTGAAATATTGGCCCGGCACAATGGACGGTCACAAGATGGCTCTTCATATAACTTTTCAATTATTGTATTTAAAAAAACTTAAATTCTCATATTCAAAGCTAAAAATAAATAGTGCAGGTCAATTCAAAGGTGACCAAATTTGGTATGAGTGTTAAAGGGGGTTCAAACATGCTAGCTGTGAAATAATTCCCCGGCACAATGGACGGTCCCAAGATGGCGCTTCATACAACTTTTCAATTATTGAATCTAAAAAAACTTAAATTCTCATATTCAAAGCTAAAAATAAATAGCGCAGGTCAATTCAAAGGTGACCAAATTTGGTATGAGTGTTGAAGGGGGTCCAAACATGTTAGCTGTGAAATATTGGCCCGGCACAATGGACGGTCACAAGATGGCTCTTCATATAACTTTTCAATTATTGTATTTAAAAAAACTTAAATTCTCATATTCAAAGCTAAAAATAAATAGTGCAGGTCAATTCAAAGGTGACCAAATTTGGTATGAGTGTTAAAGGGGGTTCAAACATGCTAGCTGTGAAATAATTCCCCGGCACAATGGACGGTCCCAAGATGGCGCTTCATACAACTTTTCAATTATTGAATCTAAAAAAACTTAAATTCTCATATTCAAAGCTAAAAATAAATAGTGCAGGTTAATTCAAAGGTGACCAAATTTGGTATGAGTGTTAAAGGGGGTTCAAACATGCTAGCTGTGAAATAATTCCCCGGCACAATGGACGGTCACAAGATGGCGCTTCATACAACTTTTCCATTATTGAATTTAAAAAAACTTAAATTCTCACATTCAAAGCTAAAAATAAATAGCGCAGGTCAATTCAAAGGTGACCAAATTTGATATGAGTGTTGAAGGGGGTCCAAATATGTTAGCTGTGAAATATTTCCCCGGCACAATGGACGGTCACAAGATGGCGCTACATAAAAACTTTTCCATTATTGTATTTAAAAAAACTTAAATTCTCATATTCAAAGCTAAAAATAAATAGCGCAGGTCAATTCAAAGGTGACCAAATTTGGTATGAGTGTTGAAGGGGGTCAAAACATAATAGCTGTAAAATATTTCCGCGGCACAATGGACGGTCACAAGATGGCGCTTCATATAACTTTTTAATTATTGTATTTAAAAAAACTTAAATTCTCATATTCAAAGCTAAAAATAAATAGCGCAGGTCAATTCAAAGGTGACCAAATTTGGTATGAATGTTGAAGGGGGTCCAAACATGCTAGCTGTGAAATATTTCCCCGGCACAATGGACGGTCCCAAGATGGCGCTTCATACAATTTTTCAATTATTGAATTTAAAAAAACTTAAGTTCTCATATTCAAAGCTAAAAATAAATAGCGCAGGTCAATTCAAAGGTGACCAAATTTGGTATGAGTGTTGAAGGGGGTCCAAACATGTTAGCTGTGAAATATTTCCCCGGCACAATGGACGGTCACAAGATGGCGCTACATAAAAACTATTCAATTATTGAATTTAAAAAAACTTAAATTCTCATATTCAAAGCTAAAAATAAATAGCGCAGGTCAATTCAAAGGTGACCAAATTAGGTATGAGTGTTGAAGGGGGTTTAAACATGCTCGTTATGAAATATTTCCCCGGCACAATGGACGGTCACAAGATGGCGCTTCATACAACTTTTCAATTATTGTATTTAAAAAAACTTAAATTCTCATATTCAAAGCTAAAAATAAATAGCGCAGGTCAATTCAAAGGTGACCAAATTTGGTATGAGTGTTGAAGGGGGTCCAAACATGCTAGCTGTGAAATATTTCTCCGGCACAATGGACGGTCACAAGATGGCGCTTCATACAACTTTTCAATTATTGAATTTAAAAAAACTTAAATTCTCATATTCAAAGCTAAAAATAAATAGCGCAGGTCAATTCAAAGGTGACCAAATTAGGTATGAGTGTTGAAGGGGGTTTAAACATGCTCGTTGTGAAATATTTCCCCGGCACAATGGACGGTCACAAGATGGCGCTTCATACAACTTTTCAATTATTGAATTTAAAAAAACTTAAATTCTCATATTCAAAGCTAAAAATAAATAGCGCAGGTCAATTCAAAGGTGACCAAATTTGGTATGAGTGTTGAAGGGGGTCCAAACATGTTAGCTGTGAAATATTTCTCCGGCACAATGGACGGTCACAAGATGGCGCTTCATACAACTTTTCAATTATTGAATTTAAAAAAACTTAAATTCTCATATTCAAAGCTAAAAATAAATAGCGCAGGTCAATTCAAAGGTGACCAAATTTGGTATGAGTGTTGAAGGGGGTCCAAACATGCTAGCTGTGAAATATTTCCCCGGCACAATGGACGGTCACAAGATGGCTCTTCATACATCTTTTCAATTATTGTATTTAAAAAAACTTAAATTCTCATATTCAAAGCTAAAAATAAATAGCGCAGGTCAATTCAAATGTGACCAAATTTGGTATGAATGTTGAAGGGGGTCCAAACATGTTAGCTGTGAAATATTTCCCCGGCACAATGGACGGTCCCAAGATGGCGCTTCATACAACTTTTCAATTATTGAATTTAAAAAAACTTAAATTCTCATATTCAAAGCTAAAAATAAATAGCGCAGGTCAATTCAAAGGTGACCAAATTTGGTATGAGTGTTGAAGGGGGTCCAAACATGTTAGCTGTGAAATATTGGCCCGGCACAATGGACGGTCACAAGATGGCTCTTCATATAACTTTTCAATTATTGTATTTAAAAAAACTTAAATTCTCATATTCAAAGCTAAAAATAAATAGTGCAGGTCAATTCAAAGGTGACCAAATTTGGTATGAGTGTTAAAGGGGGTTCAAACATGCTAGCTGTGAAATAATTCCCCGGCACAATGGACGGTCACAAGATGGCGCTTCATACAACTTTTCCATTATTGAATTTAAAAAAACTTAAATTCTCACATTCAAAGCTAAAAATAAATAGCGCAGGTTAATTCAAAGGTGACCAAATTTGGTATGAGTATTGAAGGGGGTCCAAATATGTTACCTGTGAAATATTTCCCCGGCACAATGGACAGTCGCAAGGTGGCGCTTCATACAACTTTTCCATTATTGTATTTAAAAAAACTTAAATTCTCATATTCAAAGCTAAAAATAAATAGCGCAGGTCAATTCAAAGGTGACCAAATTTGGTATGAGTGTTGAAAGGGGTCCAAACATGTTAGCTGTGAAATATTTCTCCGGCACAATGGACGGTCACAAGATGGCGCTTCATACAACTTTTCAATTATTGTATTTAAAAAAACTTATATTCAAAGCTAAAAATAAAAAGCGCAGGTCAATTCTTAGGTGACCAAATTTGGTATGAGTGTTGAAAAGGGTCCAAACATGCTAGCCATGAAATAAATTCCCGGCACAATGGACATCATTATTAAAAAAACTAAACTTATAATATTTGAAGTTAAATAAAACTATCGCAGGTCAATTCAAAGGTCACCAAATTTCGTTTGAGGGTTGAGGGGTGTCCAAATATGCTAGCCATAAAATATATTCCCGGCACAATGGAAGGTTACAAGATGGCGCTGCGTACAATTTTCATATTATCATTATTAAAGAAACTAAACTCATAAGTTAAATAAAACTATGGCAGGTCAATTCAAAGGTCACCAAATTTGGTAATAGTGTTGAAGGGGGTCCAAACATACTAGCCATGAAATGTATTCCCGGCACAATGGACGGTTTCAAGATGGCGCAACATACAACTTTTTAATTAATGTAGTTTAAAAAAAACTTAAATTCAAATATTTGAAGTTAAAAAAAACTATGGCAGGTCAATTCAAAGGTCACCAAATTTGGTAAGAGTGTTGAAGGGGGTCCAAACATGTTAGCTGTGAAATATTTCCCCGGCACAATGGACGGTCCCAAGATGGCGCTTCATACAACTTTTCAATTATTGAATTTAAAAAAACTTAAATTCTCATATTCAAAGCTAAAAATAAATAGCGCAGGTCAATTCAAAGGTGACCAAATTTGGTATGAGTGTTGAAGGGGGTCCAAACATGTTAGCTGTGAAATATTGGCCCGGCACAATGGACGGTCACAAGATGGCTCTTCATATAACTTTTCAATTATTGTATTTAAAAAAACTTAAATTCTCATATTCAAAGCTAAAAATAAATAGTGCAGGTCAATTCAAAGGTGACCAAATTTGGTATGAGTGTTAAAGGGGGTTCAAACATGCTAGCTGTGAAATAATTCCCCGGCACAATGGACGGTCCCAAGATGGCGCTTCATACAACTTTTCAATTATTGAATCTAAAAAAACTTAAATTCTCATATTCAAAGCTAAAAATAAATAGCGCAGGTCAATTCAAAGGTGACCAAATTTGGTATGAGTGTTGAAGGGGGTCCAAACATGTTAGCTGTGAAATATTGGCCCGGCACAATGGACGGTCACAAGATGGCTCTTCATATAACTTTTCAATTATTGTATTTAAAAAAACTTAAATTCTCATATTCAAAGCTAAAAATAAATAGTGCAGGTTAATTCAAAGGTGACCAAATTTGGTATGAGTGTTAAAGGGGGTTCAAACATGCTAGCTGTGAAATAATTCCCCGGCACAATGGACGGTCACAAGATGGCGCTTCATACAACTTTTCCATTATTGAATTTAAAAAAACTTAAATTCTCACATTCAAAGCTAAAAATAAATAGCGCAGGTCAATTCAAAGGTGACCAAATTTGATATGAGTGTTGAAGGGGGTCCAAATATGTTAGCTGTGAAATATTTCCCCGGCACAATGGACAGTCGCAAGGTGGCGCTTCATACAACTTTTCCATTATTGTATTTAAAAAAACTTAAATTCTCATATTCAAAGCTAAAAATAAATAGCGCAGGTCAATTCAAAGGTGACCAAATTTGGTATGAGTGTTGAAGGGGGTCAAAACATAATAGCTGTAAAATATTTCCCCGGCACAATGGACGGTCACAAGATGGCGCTTCATATAACTTTTTAATTATTGTATTTAAAAAAACTTAAATTCTCATATTCAAAGCTAAAAATAAATAGCGCAGGTCAATTCAAAGGTGACCAAATTTGGTATGAATGTTGAAGGGGGTCCAAACATGCTAGCTGTGAAATATTTCCCCGGCACAATGGACGGTCCCAAGATGGCGCTTCATACAATTTTTCAATTATTGAATTTAAAAAAACTTAAGTTCTCATATTCAAAGCTAAAAATAAATAGCGCAGGTCAATTCAAAGGTGACCAAATTTGGTATGAGTGTTGAAGGGGGTCCAAACATGTTAGCTGTGAAATATTTCCCCGGCACAATGGACGGTCACAAGATGGCGCTACATAAAAACTATTCAATTATTGAATTTAAAAAAAACTTAAATTCTCATATTCAAAGCTAAAAATAAATAGCGCAGGTCAATTCAAAGGTGACCAAATTAGGTATGAGTGTTGAAGGGGGTTTAAACATGCTCGTTATGAAATATTTCCCCGGCACAATGGACGGTCACAAGATGGCGCTTCATACAACTTTTCAATTATTGTATTTAAAAAAACTTAAATTCTCATATTCAAAGCTAAAAATAAATAGCGCAGGTCAATTCAAAGGTGACCAAATTTGGTATGAGTGTTGAAGGGGGTCCAAACATGCTAGCTGTGAAATATTTCTCCGGCACAATGGACGGTCACAAGATGGCGCTTCATACAACTTTTCAATTATTGAATTTAAAAAAACTTAAATTCTCATATTCAAAGCTAAAAATAAATAGCGCAGGTCAATTCAAAGGTGACCAAATTAGGTATGAGTGTTGAAGGGGGTTTAAACATGCTCGTTGTGAAATATTTCCCCGGCACAATGGACGGTCACAAGATGGCGCTTCATACAACTTTTCAATTATTGAATTTAAAAAAACTTAAATTCTCATATTCAAAGCTAAAAATAAATAGCGCAGGTCAATTCAAAGGTGACCAAATTTGGTATGAGTGTTGAAGGGGGTCCAAACATGTTAGCTGTGAAATATTTCTCCGGCACAATGGACGGTCACAAGATGGCGCTTCATACAACTTTTCAATTATTGAATTTAAAAAAACTTAAATTCTCATATTCAAAGCTAAAAATAAATAGCGCAGGTCAATTCAAAGGTGACCAAATTTGGTATGAGTGTTGAAGGGGGTCCAAACATGCTAGCTGTGAAATATTTCCCCGGCACAATGGACGGTCACAAGATGGCTCTTCATACATCTTTTCAATTATTGTATTTAAAAAAACTTAAATTCTCATATTCAAAGCTAAAAATAAATAGCGCAGGTCAATTCAAATGTGACCAAATTTGGTATGAATGTTGAAGGGGGTCCAAACATGTTAGCTGTGAAATATTTCCCCGGCACAATGGACGGTCCCAAGATGGCGCTTCATACAACTTTTCAATTATTGAATTTAAAAAAACTTAAATTCTCATATTCAAAGCTAAAAATAAATAGCGCAGGTCAATTCAAAGGTGACCAAATTTGGTATGAGTGTTGAAGGGGGTCCAAACATGTTAGCTGTGAAATATTGGCCCGGCACAATGGACGGTCACAAGATGGCTCTTCATATAACTTTTCAATTATTGTATTTAAAAAAACTTAAATTCTCATATTCAAAGCTAAAAATAAATAGTGCAGGTCAATTCAAAGGTGACCAAATTTGGTATGAGTGTTAAAGGGGGTTCAAACATGCTAGCTGTGAAATAATTCCCCGGCACAATGGACGGTCACAAGATGGCGCTTCATACAACTTTTCCATTATTGAATTTAAAAAAACTTAAATTCTCACATTCAAAGCTAAAAATAAATAGCGCAGGTTAATTCAAAGGTGACCAAATTTGGTATGAGTATTGAAGGGGGTCCAAATATGTTACCTGTGAAATATTTCCCCGGCACAATGGACAGTCGCAAGGTGGCGCTTCATACAACTTTTCCATTATTGTATTTAAAAAAACTTAAATTCTCATATTCAAAGCTAAAAATAAATAGCGCAGGTCAATTCAAAGGTGACCAAATTTGGTATGAGTGTTGAAAGGGGTCCAAACATGTTAGCTGTGAAATATTTCTCCGGCACAATGGACGGTCACAAGATGGCGCTTCATACAACTTTTCAATTATTGTATTTAAAAAAACTTATATTCAAAGCTAAAAATAAAAAGCGCAGGTCAATTCTTAGGTGACCAAATTTGGTATGAGTGTTGAAAAGGGTCCAAACATGCTAGCCATGAAATAAATTCCCGGCACAATGGACATCATTATTAAAAAAACTAAACTTATAATATTTGAAGTTAAATAAAACTATCGCAGGTCAATTCAAAGGTCACCAAATTTCGTTTGAGGGTTGAGGGGTGTCCAAATATGCTAGCCATAAAATATATTCCCGGCACAATGGAAGGTTACAAGATGGCGCTGCGTACAATTTTCATATTATCATTATTAAAGAAACTAAACTCATAAGTTAAATAAAACTATGGCAGGTCAATTCAAAGGTCACCAAATTTGGTAATAGTGTTGAAGGGGGTCCAAACATACTAGCCATGAAATGTATTCCCGGCACAATGGACGGTTTCAAGATGGCGCAACATACAACTTTTTAATTAATGTAGTTTAAAAAAAACTTAAATTCAAATATTTGAAGTTAAAAAAAACTATGGCAGGTCAATTCAAAGGTCACCAAATTTGGTAAGAGTGTTGAAGGGGGTCCAAACATGCTAGCTGTAAAATATTTTCCCGGCACAATGGACGGTTACAACATAGCGCTTCATACAACTTTTAGATTACTTCTGAATCATATAAAAATTCTTAAATTCTCATATTCAAAGCTAAAAAAACCTATCGCAGGTCAATTCAAAGGTCAACAAATTTTGTTTGAGGGTTGGGGGGTGTCCAAATATGCTAGCTATAAAATATATTCCCGGCACAATGGAAGGTTACAAGTTGGCGCTGCATACAATTTTCATATTATCATTATTAAAAAAAATAAACTCATAATATTCGAAGTTAAATAAAACGATCGCAGGTCAATTCAAAGGTCACCAAATTTTGTTTGAAGGTTAAGCAGTTTCTAAAAAAGTTACCCATAAAATATTTTCCCGGCACAATGTATCGCTACAAGATGGCGCTACATACAACTTTTTAATTAACATAGTTTAAAACAAATTAAATTCAAATATTCGAAGTTAAAAAAAACTATCGCAGGTTGATTGAAATGTCACCAAATTTGGTATGAGGGTTGAAAGGTGTCCAAATAATAATAATAATAATAATAATAATAATAATAATAATAATAATAATAATAATAATAATCATCATAATAATAATAATAATAATAATAATAATAATAATAATAATAATAATAATAATAATAATAATAATAATAATAATAATAATAATAATAATAATAAATTTCTATAGCGCTATTTCAGACAGAGGTCTGCTCATGGCGCTTACTGTATACAGATAACTTTTCGCGACCTTTTTATTTTCGCGTTAATTCGCGCCAGGACGTCATTCGCGAAATTAAATAAATAAAGGTATTTACCCAATATTATCACAAATTATGCTTCGCAGGTCGAGAATTTATCCATGAAGTAAAACGTAAATATCATGTATGTGACGTCGCGGTAATTCACGTCCGCAACACAAGGAGAAGCCAGGGATCCATCATTGCGCAATATATTAATATTGTAGGATATAGAATACACACCCAGAGACTCTTGGAAATATATAGACATTCATAGGCAATAACACACGATACTGATGGTTGATGAGTCACCCTAACCACCACCCCGTGAAATCACGTGTTAGACGGACGAGCCGAAGTTAGATACGCAGGCAGGACGAGTCCATCTGATGACGCGTTAGGAAGCCACGTAGGCAAGCCCCCAGAGATGACGCGGAGTGGCCCCTTAAAAGAGACGCGCAACCGTGGATGCGGGGGATTAAAATCAGCGACCACTTGCCACTGAAGATCCACGACTCTCAGTATCGTGACTCCATAGACTTGGGTGTTTTGCGTATAGTCAGGGTTTCATAAGTATCATGCAAAGTTGGTAATTCATATGCCTCGCTCATTGCCATGCCGGCCTAGCCAGACAAGGAGGAATCACAGCACTGAATAAAGGTAACTATTGCACTGTGTAAATCCTGTGTCTGCAGTCCTTATTTCCCGTCATCCATATGAGGGTATAACATGGTTGCTAGGATCCGTGCCCAAACTCACAGCCAGCGAGTTAGCGAGCTATGCTTATGGTACAGTACAGTACAGTACAGTACAGTAGAGTAGGTTAGAGTATCTATCTATGTGGTAGAGTATTGATCCCCCGTCCACGTCCCCCAACGACGGATGCTCACCACTAGTGGGTAACAATATTTCAATGCGTGTTGATAGACTCCAATTGTTTTCGCGCCAAAAATAAGAGCTTGTCCCCGTCACTCCCGCTTTTAACATGACGACCTCGTATTGCGTAATGCATGTTAAATGGATGAATGGATTTGATCTGCAATTGATACCAATTGTCAGCGTTCACAGTTTTGCATTTCGTCATTGTTTCCACTGCTTTGAGTCGTGTCTTCCCTTGTTGACAGAAATGCTTTCACACGTGGATCGATTTTAATAGCGTTTTAAATGGATTGATGGTTTTGTTCTGTTCTCGAACAATTTGTGATAATATTGGGTAAATACCTTTATTTATCATTTAAAACGCAACACGCAACACGTGGTCGCAATTTTGAAAGGCGGAAGTGAGGGGAAGAGGCTCTTGTTTTTAGCGCGATAATGATTGTTATTAACTCGCATTGAAATATTAATATATTGCTCAATAATGGATGGTTTTGTTCTGTTCTCGACCTGCAAAGCGTAATTTGTGATAATATTATGTACTAGAAATCCAAAATTCGTGAAAATAAAACGGCGCGAACCTGTCGAAAACGGTGATGGCGCGAAAATAACTAGGCGCGAATTTTTCTCTGTATACAGTATTGATATAGTGTTCTCTAAAGAGATAAGTCTTGAGATGCTTTTTAAAAGATTCAATGGAATTGCATTTTTTCACAGTGAGGGGCAGGGCATTCCAGACTTTCGGGGCGTATACCGCAAAAGCCCTATCACCATATGATTTAGAGTTGGATTTAGGGATTATGTTTTCATTATTATCATTAGATCTAAGATTTCTTTCTACATTTTTAGGTGCCAGTAATTCAGATAGATAACCAGGGGCAAGGCCATTTTGGATCTTCCAAGTTAAAAAAGCTATTTTGAAGTCAATTCTAGCCTCAACTGCCAGCCAGTGAAGATCCATAAGTTTTGGGGTAATATGATAATTTTTCTTTAGTTTAACAACAACCCTAGTAGCCGCATTTTGTAATTTTTGCAGTTTCGCCAGTTCATACTTAGGTATACCAGCCAGTAGAGAATTACCATATTACCAGTGTAGAAGTAATAAAGGCGTGGGCTAATGTACTAGTAGTCTTCTCGTCTAGGCAACTCCTTATCCTAGATAAATTTCTAACATGAAAGTATCAATTTTTACATATGTTTTTAATTTGCAGTTTCATTGATAATTCTTGATCTAGAATTACCCCCAGATCTCTGACGCTGGATGATCTGAGAATATCTGATTCTCCAACCGTTATTAATTCAGCAATATTTTTATTCTTCATAATTGAATTCTTTCCACAGATAAGCATCTCTGTCTTTCCGTCATTAATCTTCATTTTATTTTCCAGCAGGAAGCACTTGAGCTTGCTAATACACTCCTCCATTTCCATTTTAGATTTATTCATATCTTCTTTAGATTTAGGGTCTAGAGTGATGTAGAGCTGAGTGTCGTCAGCATAAACATGATGTTTCAGCCCATACTGACCGATTAAATCAGCTAGTGGTTCCGTATATGTTGTAAAAAGAATTGGACCCAGCACAGATCCCTGTGGGACTCCATGCTTAATATTCATATTTTCAGAGTTTTTACCATCAATAGTGACGCATTGTTTCCTATTAGACAAGTAGGATTTGAACCATTTCAGTGCAGTACCCCCAATGCCACATCTTCTCTCCAGCCGACTCAGAAGTATATTGTGTTCAATGGTGTCAAAGGCCGCCAAGAGGTCTAGTAAAATTAGCATTAACACTTTATTATCGTCAATGTCCATCAATAAGTCATTCTGAACCTTAAGCAATGCGGTTTCAGTGCTATGGAATTCCTTGTATGCTGATTGGAACATGCTTCTAATGTCATTTTTAATTAGATGAGCTGCAAATTGTTTAGCTACTGCTCTTTCAATCAGTTTTGATAGATATGCTTAATTCGAATCCGGTCTATAATTTTCTTAATCAATTACATGCCCAATTTTTTAATCAAGGGCCTGATAATTGCATCTTTAAGATGATCTGGCATATATCATCAATATTACCTAATGTGATGGATTTATTTATAATTTCAGTTATTAATGGGAGTAGTTGATCCAAGCATTCTTGTAATTTTTTCTAGAAATTCCGTCGCCAATTCTTTTTCGTCCTTATTTTTGGGGAAAGGGGTCTCTTCATTTGTATGTAAGAGTTTATTTAATTTTTTAAAGAGTTTCTTTGGATCTGATTTATTCTCATCAATTTTTTCAGAAAAGAAATTGCATTTGGCTTTTTCAATCAGATTATTGTATTTGTTACGTTGTATTTGAAATTGTATTTTATCGCACTCGAGACCAGATTTATTATGCTAGCCATGAAATATTTTCTTCTATGGATTGTCCTGTTTGCCTCAATACTTGACTATTTAAAATAGTTTTTTACCTTTTAAGTAGTGAAAATAAATTATACATCCATTAAAACGCAAAGAAGTAGATATTTGAGGATGTGTGCATCTGGGAAAAATAATTGATAGCCCAATAAACTGAGAAAGAAAGTAGGGAAGTATCTATTGGTTCAAAACAAAACTATTGAATATGGCCGATCGTGAGAAAAAATTCTGCAAAATATTGTCTGTCATCACGAATGAATAATGGTCAGCCCCTAGCCATGCATTGTGACTAAAAAATATTTTATGACAAGCAAATAGCATATATGGAAACCTCTCAACCATTTTTAGTGACTCAAGTTTACATGCAACTCCAATAATATCAACTATCAACTCCAATAATATAATTAAAGATTTTAAATTGTTATAATAGAAAAGTAGTATAAAAGTAGTTACAATAGAAAAGTAGGGCCATCTTGTGACCGTCCATTGTGCCGGGGAAATATTTCACAGCTAGCATGTTTGGACCCCCTTCAACATTCATACCAAATTTGGTCACCTTTGAATTGACCTGCGCTATTTATTTTTAGCTTTGAATATGAGAATTTAAGTTTTTTTAAATACAATAATTGAAAAGTTGTATGAAGCGCCACCTTGCGACTGTCCACTGTGCCGGGGAAATATTTCACAGCTAACATATTTGGACCCCCTTCAACACTCATACCAAATTTGGTCACCTTTGTATTGACCTGCGCTATTTATTTTTAGCTTTGAATATGAGAATTTAAGTTTTTTTAAATACAATAATTTAAAAGTTGTATGAAGCGCCACCTTGCGACTGTCCACTGTGCCGGGGAAATATTTCACAGCTAGCATGTTTGGACCCCCTTCAACACTCATACCAAATTTGGTCACCTTTGAATTGACCTGCGCTATTTATTTTTAGCTTTGAATATGAGAATTTAAGTTTTTTTAAATTCAATAATTGAAAAGTTGTATGAAGCGCCATCTTAGGACCGTCGATTGTGCCGGGGAAATATTTCACAGCTAACATATTTGGACCCCCTTCAACACTCATACCAAATTTGGTCACCTTTGAATTGACCTGCGCTATTTATTTTTAGCTTTGAATATGAGAATTTAAGTTTTTTTAAATACAATAATTGAAAAGTTGTATGAAGCGCCATCTTGTGACCGTCCATTGTGCCGGGGAAATATTTCACAGCCAACATGTTTGGACCCCCTTCAACACTCATACCAAATTTGGTCACCTTTGAATTGACCTGCGCTATTTATTTTTAGCTTTGAATATGAGAATTTAAGTTTTTTTAAATACAATAATTGAAAAGTTGTATGAAGCGTCATCTTGTGACCGTCCATTGTGCTGGGTAAATATTTCACAGCTAGCATGTTTGGACCCCCTTCAACATTCATACCAAATTTGGTCACCTTTGAATTGACCTGCGCTATTTATTTTTAGCTTTGAATATGAGAATTTAAGTTTTTTTCAATTCAATAATTGAAAAGTTGTATGAAGCGCCATCTTGGGACCGTCGATTGTGCCGGGGAAATATTTCACAGCTAGCATGTTTGGACCCCCTTAAACATTCATACTAAATTTGGTCACCTTTGAATTGACCTGCGCTATTTATTTTTAGCTTTGAATATGAGAATTTAAGTTTTTTTAAATACAATAATTTAAAAGTTATATGAAGCGCCATCTTGTGACCGTCCATTGTGCCGAGGAAATATTTCACAGCTAGCATGTTTGGACCGCGTTCAACACTCATACCAAATTTGGTCACCTTTGAATTGACCTGCGCTATTTATTTTTAGCTTTGAATATGAGAATTTAAGTTTTTTTAAATACAATAATTGAAAAGTTGTATGAAGTGTCATCTTGTGACCGTCCATTGTGCTGGGGAAATATTTCACAGCTAGCATGTTTGGACCCCCTTCAACATTCATACCAAATTTGGTCACCTTTGAATTGACCTGCGCTATTTATTTTTAGCTTTGAATATGAGAATTTAAGTTTTTTTAAATTCAATAATTGAATAGTTGTATGAGGCGCCATCTTGGGACCGTCAATTGTGCCGGGGAAAATTTCATAGCTAGCATGTTTGAACCCCCTTAAACATTCATGCCAAATTTGGTCACCTTTGAATTGACCTGCGCTATTTATTTTTAGCTTTGAATATGAGAATTTAAGTTTTTTTAAATACAATAATTGAAAAGTTGTATGAAGCGCCATCTTGTGACCGTCAATTGTGCCGGGGAAATATTTCATAGCTAGCATGTTTGAACCCCCTTCAACATTCATACCAAATTTGGTCACCTTTGAATTGACCTGCGCTATTTATTTTTAGCTTTGAATATGAGAATTTAAGTTTTTTTAAATACAATAATTGAAAAGTTGTATGTAGCGCCACCTTGCGACTGTCCACTGTGCCGGGGAAATATTTCACAGCTAACATATTTGGACCCCCTTCAATACTCATACCAAATTTGGTCACCTTTGAATTGACCTGCACTATATATTTGTAGCTTTGAATGTGAGAATTTAAGTTTTTTTAAATTCAATAATGGAAAAGTTGTATGAAGCGCCACCTTGCGACTGTCCATTGTGCCGGGGAAATATTTCACAGCTAACATATTTGGACCCCCTTCAACACTCATATCAAATTTGGTCACCTTTGAATTGACCTGCGCTATTTATTTTTAGCTTTGAATGTGAGAATTTAAGTTTTTTTAAATTCAATAATGGAAAAGTTTTATGAAGCGCCATCTTGTGACCGTCCATTGTGCCGGGGAATTATTTCACAGCTAGCATGTTTGAACCCCTTTTAACACTCATACCAAATTTGGTCACCTTTGAATTGACCTGCACTATTTATTTTTAGCTTTGAATATGAGAATTTAAGTTTTTTTAAATACAATAATTGAAAAGTTGTATGAAGCGCCATCTTGTGACCGTCCATTGTGCCGGGGAAATATTTCACAACGAGCATGTTTAAACCCCCTTCAACACTCTTACCTAATTTGGTCACCTTTGAATTGACCTGCGCTATTTATTTTTAGCTTTGAATATGAGAATTTAAGTTTTTTTAAATTCAATAATTGAAAAGTTGTATGAAGCGCCATCTTGTGACCGTCCATTGTGCCGGGGAAATATTTCACAGCTAACATGTTTGGACCCCCTTCAACACTCATACCAAATTTGGTCACCTTTGAATTGACCTGCGCTATTTATTTTTAGCTTTGAATATGAGAACTTAAGTTTTTTAAATACAATTATTGAAAAGTTGTATGAAGCGCTATCTTGGGACCGTCCATTGTGCCGGGGAAATATTTCACAGCTAGCATGTTTGGACCCCCTTCAACACTCATACCAAATTTGGTCACCTTTGAATTGACCTGCGCTATTTATTTTTAGCTTTGAATATGAGAATTTAAGTTTTTTTAAATACAATAATTGAAAAGTTGTATGAAGTGTCATCTTGTGACCGTCCATTGTGCTGGGGAAATATTTCACAGCTAGCATGTTTGGACCCCCTTCAACATTCATACCAAATTTGGTCACCTTTGAATTGACCTGCGCTATTTATTTTTAGCTTTGAATATGAGAATTTAAGTTTTTTTAAATTCAATAATTGAATAGTTGTATGAGGCGCCATCTTGGGACCGTCAATTGTGCCGGGGAAAATTTCATAGCTAGCATGTTTGAACCCCCTTAAACATTCATGCCAAATTTGGTCACCTTTGAATTGACCTGCGCTATTTATTTTTAGCTTTGAATATGAGAATTTAAGTTTTTTTAAATACAATAATTGAAAAGTTGTATGAAGCGCCATCTTGTGACCGTCAATTGTGCCGGGGAAATATTTCATAGCTAGCATGTTTGAACCCCCTTCAACATTCATACCAAATTTGGTCACCTTTGAATTGACCTGCGCTATTTATTTTTAGCTTTGAATATGAGAATTTAAGTTTTTTTAAATACAATAATTGAAAAGTTGTATGTAGCGCCACCTTGCGACTGTCCACTGTGCCGGGGAAATATTTCACAGCTAACATATTTGGACCCCCTTCAATACTCATACCAAATTTGGTCACCTTTGAATTGACCTGCACTATATATTTGTAGCTTTGAATGTGAGAATTTAAGTTTTTTTAAATTCAATAATGGAAAAGTTGTATGAAGCGCCACCTTGCGACTGTCCATTGTGCCGGGGAAATATTTCACAGCTAACATATTTGGACCCCCTTCAACACTCATATCAAATTTGGTCACCTTTGAATTGACCTGCGCTATTTATTTTTAGCTTTGAATGTGAGAATTTAAGTTTTTTTAAATTCAATAATGGAAAAGTTTTATGAAGCGCCATCTTGTGACCGTCCATTGTGCCGGGGAATTATTTCACAGCTAGCATGTTTGAACCCCTTTTAACACTCATACCAAATTTGGTCACCTTTGAATTGACCTGCACTATTTATTTTTAGCTTTGAATATGAGAATTTAAGTTTTTTTAAATACAATAATTGAAAAGTTGTATGAAGCGCCATCTTGTGACCGTCCATTGTGCCGGGGAAATATTTCACAACGAGCATGTTTAAACCCCCTTCAACACTCTTACCTAATTTGGTCACCTTTGAATTGACCTGCGCTATTTATTTTTAGCTTTGAATATGAGAATTTAAGTTTTTTTAAATTCAATAATTGAAAAGTTGTATGAAGCGCCATCTTGTGACCGTCCATTGTGCCGGGGAAATATTTCACAGCTAACATGTTTGGACCCCCTTCAACACTCATACCAAATTTGGTCACCTTTGAATTGACCTGCGCTATTTATTTTTAGCTTTGAATATGAGAACTTAAGTTTTTTAAATACAATTATTGAAAAGTTGTATGAAGCGCTATCTTGGGACCGTCCATTGTGCCGGGGAAATATTTCACAGCTAGCATGTTTGGACCCCCTTCAACACTCATACCAAATTTGGTCACCTTTGAATTGACCTGCGCTATTTATTTTTAGCTTTGAATATGAGAATTTAAGTTTTTTTAAATACAATAATTAAAAAGTTATATGAAACGCCATCTTGTGACCGTCCATTGTGCCGGGGAAATATTTTACAGCTAGCATGTTTGGACCCCCTTCAACACTCATACCAAATTTGGTCACCTTTGAATTGACCTGCGCTATTTATTTTTAGCTTTGAATATGAGAATTTAAGTTTTTTTAAATACAATAATTGAAAAGTTGTATGAAGCGCCATCTTGTGACCGTCCATTGTGCCGGGGAAATATTTCATAACGAGCATGTTTAAACCCCCTTCAACACTCATACCTAATTTGGTCACCTTTGAATTGACCCGCACTATTTATTTTTAGCTTTGAATATGAGAATTTAAGTTTTTTTAAATTCAATAATTGAAAAGTTTTTATGTAGCGCCATCTTGTGACCGTCCATTGTGCCGGGTAAATATTTCACAGCTAACATGTTTGGACCCCCTTCAACACTCATACCAAATTTGGTCACCTTTGAATTGACCTGCGCTATTTATTTTTAGCTTTGAATATGAGAATTTAAGTTTTTTTAAATTCAATAATTGAAAAATTGTATGAAGCGCCATCTTGGGACCGTCCATTGTGCCGGGGAAATATTTCATAGCTAACATATTTGGACCCCCTTCAATACTCATACCAAATTTGGTCACCTTTGAATTGACCTGCGCTATTTATTTTTAGCTTTGAATATGAGAATTTAAGTTTTTTTAAATACAATAATTGAAAAGTTGTATGAGGCGCCATCTTGGGACCGTCAATTGTGCCGGGGAAAATTTCATAGCTAGCATGTTTGAACCCCCTTAAACATTCATGCCAAATTTGGTCACCTTTGAATTGACCTGCGCTATTTATTTTTAGCTTTGAATATGAGAATTTAAGTTTTTTTAAATACAATAATTGAAAAGTTGTATGAAGCGCCATCTTGTGACCGTCCATTGTGCCGGGGAAATATTTCACAGCTAGCATGTTAGAACCCCCTTCAACATTCATACCAAATTTGGTCACCTTTGAATTGACCTGCGCTATTTATTTTTAGCTTTGAATATGAGAATTTAAGTTTTTTTAAATACAATAATTGAAAAGTTGTATGAAGCGCCACCTTGCGACTGTCCATTGTGCCGGGGAAATATTTCACAGCTAACATATTTGGACCCCCTTCAATACTCATACCAAATTTGGTCACCTTTGAATTGACCTGCACTATTTATTTTTAGCTTTGAATGTGAGAATTTAAGTTTTTTTAAATTCAATAATGGAAAAGTTGTATGAAGCGCCACCTTGCGACTGTCCATTGTGCCGGGGAAATATTTCACAGCTAACATATTTGGACCCCCTTCAATACTCATACCAAATTTGGTCACCTTTGAATTGACCTGCACTATTTATTTTTAGCTTTGAATGTGAGAATTTAAGTTTTTTTAAATTCAATAATGGAAAAGTTGTATGAAGCGCCACCTTGCGACTGTCCATTGTGCCGGGGAAATATTTCACAGCTAACATATTTGGACCCCCTTCAATACTCATACCAAATTTGGTCACCTTTGAATTGACCTGCACTATTTATTTTTAGCTTTGAATGTGAGAATTTAAGTTTTTTTAAATTCAATAATGGAAAAGTTGTATGAAGCGCCACCTTGCGACTGTCCATTGTGCCGGGGAAATATTTCACAGCTAACATATTTGGACCCCCTTCAACACTCATACCAAATTTGGTCACCTTTGAATTGACCTGCGCTATTTATTTTTAGCTTTGAATGTGAGAATTTAAGTTTTTTTAAATACAATAATTGAAAAGTTGTATGAAGCGCCATCTTGTGACCGTCAATTGTGCCGGGGAAATATTTCACAACTAGCATGTTTGGACCCCCTTCAACACTCATACCAAATTTGGTCACCTTTGAATTGACCTGCGCTATTTATTTTTAGCTTTGAATATGAGAATTTAAGTTTTTTTAAATACAATAATTGAAAAGTTGTATGAAGCGCCACCTTGCGACTGTCCATTGTGCCGGGGAAATATTTCACAGCTAACATATTTGGACCCCCTTCAATACTCATACCAAATTTGGTCACCTTTGAATTGACCTGCACTATTTATTTTTAGCTTTGAATGTGAGAATTTAAGTTTTTTTAAATTCAATAATGGAAAAGTTGTATGAAGCGCCACCTTGCGACTGTCCATTGTGCCGGGGAAATATTTCACAGCTAACATATTTGGACCCCCTTCAACACTCATACCAAATTTGGTCACCTTTGAATTGACCTGCGCTATTTATTTTTAGCTTTGAATGTGAGAATTTAAGTTTTTTTAAATACAATAATTGAAAAGTTGTATGAAGCGCCATCTTGTGACCGTCAATTGTGCCGGGGAAATATTTCACAACTAGCATGTTTGGACCCCCTTCAACACTCATACCAAATTTGGTCACCTTTGAATTGACCTGCGCTATTTATTTTTAGCTTTGAATATGAGAATTTAAGTTTTTTTAAATACAATACTAATTGAAAAGTTATATGAAGAGCCATCTTGTGACCGTCCATTGTGCCGGGGAAATATTTCATAGCTAGCATGTTTGGACCCCCTTCAACATTCATACCAAATTTGGTCACCTTTGAATTGACCTGCGCTATTTATTTTTAGCTTTGAATATGAGAATTTAAGTTTTTTTAAATACAATAATTGAAAAGTTGTATGAAGCGCCACCTTGCGACTGTCCATTGTGCCGGGAAAATATTTCACAGCTAACATGTTTGGGCCCCCGTCAACACTCATACCAAATTTGGTCACCTTTGAATTGACCTGCGCTATTTATTTTTAGCTTTGAATATGAGAATTTAAGTTTTTTTAAATACAATAATTGAAAAGTTGTATGAAGCGCCACCTTGCGACTGTCCATTGTGCCGGGAAAATATTTCACAGCTAACATGTTTGGACCCCCGTCAACACTCATACCAAATTTGGTCACCTTTGAATTGACCTCTGATAGTTTTTTTTCCACTTGTCTTGTATAATGTATTGATTATGTTGTTTTTCAGGATTTTTTTAATATAAGTGCCATAAAATACATCCCAGTGACATTTTGACCACAATATTGCAAATATGACATATTGGAAACCTGATCTATCGATTTTGAGCACAATCTGAATAATGAACTGCGAATAGTGAATAAGTAACAAACTTCACACACGTATATTTGAATAGGATTTCCAAGGGCTATTTTTGCTAAAATTCAGTTTATAGGCCGATTGCCGATCTCCGTGTTGTTTTTTTTCCCGATTGAAAAGTACACACCGGAACTGTACAACTTAACTGGAACGAGATCTGTACAACTCCACTATATTTAATCATTGGTCGGAGAGATTGGCAGGGGGCCTCATAATGAAATTATAATGATAAAAAGTGTCCCATATTATGCTGGAAATATAACTCTGATAGCATGCAAAGCAAAAGGAATTTTAATAGTTTAATAGTTTGTTTGGTAGATTTTCTGCCTTTTGTATTTGAAAGATATAAAAAAAATTCCCGATTTTTACATTGATTTCAATGGAAATCCATAAAAATCATATTTTTTAAAAGGCAGACAATTTTACAATGGCATTTGTACCAATAATGACTTAAACAGTGGAATATACATCCCCCTAACATATCCACATGGGACACCTTTCAAATTGATGGCCAATTTTTCACAAAGTGAAAATTTCAATTTTTCTCCATTGAAATCAATGGAAAATCCCTGTGACCTTGGGCCGAAGATTCAACGGCCTATAAAATCTGTTATATTATAGCTGCAGACTTGATCTTGGGCTTGTTTATTTCGTTTTGGAGAGATCTTTCATAATATGACTTAAAAAATTAGATTTTTAGTAGGCAACAGCATTTTTATATTTCAAGGTCATGTCAAGGTCATCCCAAGGTCACAGGATTTATTATTTTTTAAATTGTATTTTCAATTGTCAAACACCCCTATAATTATTTTCTGGCAAAATTTTATATTTTTTTGTATAAATAGCCTATATCCTTTATTTATGGCAATGAAGTCACTCCACTCCATCTCAACAGTGACAGCCATAGAGGACAACCTATAGTATACATATCTTTAAATTAAGTTTATTTATCACTTATGTTGATTCAGATATGTAATCTATGATCCGAACTGACGTTTTTCATTTGAAAAAGTGTGACCTTGAGATGACCTTTGACCTTGAACAACAAAATCAATGAAACTTCACATATTTTTGCAGGAAATGTTAATAATCATATTCCGTAGGACAACACAAACTCAGAACACCAAAAATCACGAAATTGTATTAATTAGAACCAATTTTACAGCTGTTTAAAGGATTTAAAGGGAAACTTTCACTTCTCTGAGACATTTTTGTAGTATGATGGAGAATTATAACGCACATTGATCTGTGGCTCTGTTAGTATGACCGCACAAGGGAAACATGTTTTTTGGGAGAAAAATAGCTCTTTTAAATGCACGTGCTATAAAAAAAAGAATGACGTCATCGTGCGGCAATTACCTACTTACATAAATAATTAGTAAACAAACAACAATGCAACCAAAAAAGCGGTGTCACGATTTCCGGCCTTAGAAATGACGCACTATAGAATGGTTATGTGCAACGGAAAGAACATGAAAAATGTGACATTTTGGTGCAAAGAGCATAACGATCGGACCAATATTAACAAAGTTATGACAAGTTTTGTGAAAATTGAAAATGATTGCAGCTCGACAGGCACGTGCAATAAATCCTGCACGATGACGTCATAGGCCCAAATTGCAATAAATGATCATGATTTATGGGGGTTGCAAGATTAATTTTAATTGTTGGTTTGTGTTGCCATGGTTACCGCAATATTTTTTTGGTCTCTGAATTTCAATGTATTTATGTATTTATGATCATTTAATCGTATAATTTATGAAATGTATTTTACTAGAAAGTATCTCTTTAAAGGTGAAGTATTTTCTAATGGAAATGGTAGGAAAAAAATTGGCCATTTCTGACGTCTCCCCCATAGAATACCCAAAACGTTTGGTGCAAAAAACCCTTGGTTTTTTTCTCATAACTAGAACAACTATATAGTCTTGTGGTGCATCAATCTTAGTTGTTTGGCTGTGAAAACAAAATTGCCCGGGCCACTTAAATTTTGTACATTAACCATGAAATATTTACATTGAATATAATAAAAATATAATTAAATCTATAAAAGTGGCACGGGCAAAACGTTTTTCAATCCAGCATACACAGTAAAATAATTTTCATGATGTCTTAGATTAATGTTTTAAAAACCAAGCGTTTTATATTAATCCATTGTTTGCAAAATTAAGGGGTTTTAAATTTATGTTTGTACAAAATATGCAACAACCCTCCTTAACAAAGATCATCACTGAAATCTATGTGTCAAAGAATACATACATAAATTCAAATTGCTCTCATTTCTTTATTTCTGGAGATAAAGGTTCAAGACCTAGAAGAATTCATCACATCATGTCAATACAAAAATCAATTACATGACGTGTTCTCCCCTTAAGAGAAATCAAGCACTTTCCCAACCAACATTCGGCCATCTTGATTTCTGTTATGAGTGAACTCATTGAGTACATATCAACACATTAACTCCCTATGAAACTAACATCCCACCGGACTACTTTCCATATGACTTCTCCAGAAAAATGTGCACCACTCCAGTAACTGATTTTCTTTGGCTAATTAGAATTCTCTGTTTTATAAGTTTCGAGTTAAATATATAAAATGTGTATGGACTTTATATGACACACCTCATATTCAATAAAAATAACTACATGCTAACCTTATATACCTTACTACAGAGAATCAACTAGAAAATGGTTAGATTTAAATGAGAGATGAGTTATGATTATCTGTTTCTTTTGATCTATTTCCATTACTATTGAGATCATCTTAGACAAACATATTATTGGAAAATTTTACTCTACAAATTTAACTTTGGGTGTTGTGTGAAATAGCTGAATATCCCTTTATAAAATAACTTGACAAAGTGATAAAGATGTTGACTATTTGTGTGATGTATCAGTGAGAAAGTCAAATCATACTTTTCAAAATGGCTCAGTGAGTAAGACATCTGTCTCCCATGCAAAAGGTTTGGGGTGTGATTCCTGCCAGGCACAAGCATCTTTTTTTTTTTTTTTAATTCATGCTGAAAATGAAATCTTCATTTTGAAGTTTTATTTTCGCAACATGCATTTCAGAACATATAGAATTGAAACATTTTTTGTTTTGATAGAAATTATAAAAAAATAATGACTTTATACAATAAACAAATGTGAAATCTTTTTAGAGCAAAATGAAAGTCAGAACACTAAAAATGTGGGGGTTTTTTTCTTTTTTCTTTTTTTTTTGCAAATGGAGAAAAAAAATGTCTTTATTAGCAAAGAAATGGAACAATTTCAATTTTCATACAATGCTGTGACTCCAAGTTTTCTTCAGTACTGACACAGGGTGGTACATGGCTCAGTGGTTAAGATGTCTGTCTTCAATGCTAAAGGTCCAGGGTTCGAATCCTGGTTGGGAAAAGTATTATTTTGATGCTGAAGGTGAAATCTTAATATTGGGATTCTGTTTAAGTGATATGTACTTCAATAAATTGATTTGTCTATTGCAAATGCAGAAGAATATAAAATAATAAAATGACTTGATACCCCACCCCCCCCCCCCCAAAAAAAAGTTCTTATTGAGTAATTTGCATATCAGAAGAATATAGTTTTAATTATTTTATTTTGCAAACATAGACAATATGAATAATACTGACTTTATATAGTAAACAAATATAAAATCTTCATACTGGGGTAATATTTGAGCAATATGCATGTCAGAACATATGGAATTGTATATGTTTTTTGCCAACATAGAAATATGATAAATAGTAACTTTATGCAGAAAACAAATATAAAATCTTCATATTCCAATTTTATTTTAGTTTAGACAAGAAAATAATTATAACATGGATCCAATTTCAAGATTTGATTTTGGACTTTAAACTTCGAGTAATTTGACCATGAGGCCAACCTTGATCTATGAATATATCCAGTGCAATGCAATAGTTCCAAATGTTTCAGCACTATCATGTGTCTCACAGGTCTGGTGATATGCTTTAACCTTTTCTCATGGCAAGATTGCTCACTCAACATTTAGCCTGGATCAACATTTAAAAATAAACATGGAGTGTACCTATCCAAGGTGTTGTTACAATTCATCAACCCTTTAAATATACCTGCAAACAATGCTCATTCTTAAATACATTCCATGAGATTGGTATATCATATATTCCAAAACAATATTCAAGATCTACAAAATGTGGAGTTGTCAATATTTGACCATAGCAGTCACTGACAGGATGGAAATCAACAGGTCACATGCCACCTGCATGTGCATTTCTCTGTTGTCCAGTGAGATCAGCCAACAATGCATGTACTCATATGTGCAAAGATCACCTCTTGGAAATGGTGTCAATGCCTCTAAAATAGTTCTCTAGTTTCACAGTTGTTTAAACACTATTAACAATAAAGAATTAGAATTTCTATATTTGAAATAAGTTCAAATATTGCAATCATTATTTTAATTGTCAAATAAAACCACAACTTGATTAAAGAAACTTGTGTAGTAATAATGCCAGATATGTGTTCAATGCTTTGCCCACTATTTTTGACAACTGAAAGTGACCACTCACCCCACTAATCTGAGTACTAATCTCAGCAAGCAAGTGTTCCCAGCAGGATGCCAGCTCATATTTTTAATCTCTACCTACGGTACCTTACCTGAGACTTTCCTCTTTTTGTCAGGTATGTTGGCTTAAGGGAAAAACACGTAATGAATTTTCTTGTTTTAACCGGCATCATTCAAACGACCACATTGTGCAGGCAGCAGGAAAGGGCAAAACTCACTGCAACTAATGACGTCACTACACCAGTGTGCACAAAATATCCTGAGTAGCTTCCACTGTAGACTGGTGCCGCCCTCTGTGTATCCACACGATGTTCTTGACACTCGGCGGGGGACCAGTCTACTTCCACTGGTGAAGTTGCCCCATTGCCACACTCCACCAGAGGGAGACGTGGTGAATCGAGGCTATCAATAGTTCACGTGTGCACGTAAAAAGCAAGTGTTTCCAAAAAACCATTGGTCAGCTAAGCAAAGTTTGTTGACAAACTATTCAATGGATGAGGGCTTTAACAGAAATCTCATCTACTTTCAAATGACATCGAAATTTATGTTGGGGTACTATTATGGGTAATAATATCTGACCACAAAGTTTAGGGTAAAAAGAAAAAGTGCTTGAAAGTTTGATTTCGTGAAAGTTGTGAGGTTGACAGCCCAAACAGGCTGGTGGCAGAAGGTTCTGGTGGAGACTATTTAAATATATTCGACATGCATACATATATCATTACGGTCAATTCATTGATCTGCTGTATTTTCATTTTTTCCTTGGCATACACTGGAGTGAACTTATTTTCATGACATGCCTAATCTGTGCCAGAGCTTACAAACCTCCAATCAGGCCGCTAGATGGAGTTGGCTGGTAGACCGGCTGTAATCTGTGCTATGAATCTGACCAGGCCTCAGCAAGACAATGGGTGTTAAAACGTTTCAGTGTGTGGCCCGATTGTGTTCACCATTGTATTTCACTGGCCAATCAGCAGCCGCGCCCATTGTTGCGATCTCCGGTGGCAACGGTCGGCATTGAGACGGCCTGATCGTCGACTTGTGGACGTATTCTGCAAAATCTTTGAGATAATCTCATATATTTGTGGATTTATTTGAATATTTGTCGAAGACAATTACACACAGTCATGCACGGGAAGAAGCACTTCAAGCGTTCCCAGAAAGAATCTTTTCTGAAACGTTTACTTTGTGCCAGCTTGCCAGTGGATGAAGCTGCTTTCTTGGACCTGTGCCCTCAACCCAAACTTCCTTCCGTGAGTATCTCGTTAAATACTTTAAAACAGAAACAGCGTTCGCTCTTCATTCTTTCTTTCGTTATAATAATTGATTCTATAATTGTTTCTGTAATAATCAGTTTCTAAATTTCCTAAAATTGAAAAACTTGCGATGAATCCACCACATCGTTCTCACAAGCGATTAACGCCAAATGATAATTTTGAAATGTGTTTTTCACAGAGCCTGGAAGTGAATAAAACACAGAGCCTGGAGGTGAATAAAACACAATTCCTGGAGGTGAATAAAACACAGAGCCTGGGGGTGAATAGGACACAGAGTCTAGAGGTGAATAAGACACAGAGCCTGGAGGTGAATAAGATTGCTCCAAGCATATATCCTACTGACATGTCAGTGTGGATGAAAATCAAAACCGTCGTTAACAAGATTGGTCGTCACTTCCAAGGTAAGTTGACACATATCCCCCTAATTTTCTTTTGGTACACTGACTGTGGCCATATAGTTGATAACTTCTCTAACCAATGAAATTGATTGCTGGATGAAATCAACTGAAAATAAGCAATGCTTTCTTGCGTGCAGGTGGGGACAGACGGCACCGCCGAGTTAAGCCGGTAATGATGATACCTGATGAGACGACACACGCCCTGGGCAAGTTCCGTCCCGGCATCTTCACCGTCGGGCCACAGGGTGACGCCCCGACCGTCAAGGTGGCGGCAAACAAGAAGCCTCATGTCCGGCTCATACTGGTGAAGCCTTGCCAGGATGAAGTGACCTCCTCAGTGGAAGTGACCTCCTCAGTGGAAGTGACCTCCTCAGTGGAAGTGACCTCCCCCGTGGAAGATGATCTTGAGATCATAGACTTGGATAGTTTCCAACCAAACGAAATCCATGGAACTGATGGCTGAACACACTTAATATATAAAACAACATATCTGGAAATATTTATCTATTTTGAATCTATATCAGCAGGGCCTATGATGATATATCATGAAAATTTGTCACCACCGAATCAATAAAACCAGTTTAAGTACACATCCAAACATCCTTAGTTTGTGTTCTTCTTTATCAGATATTGTTATCAAAACAAATGCAAATTTGACTTTGTGTTAAAAAAGACCACCTCCCCCACTTCCCGGCTTCCAAAACATGAGAGCAAAAATAAATATTATATTGTTATATTGCTCTCAGTCAAAACATCACGAGAAATGAGACTCTTTCTGGCCTAACAAGTATTGCAATTCTTATTTTGTAATCTCGATATATCAGAAAACCATCTTTATAAAAGGCCGATGTTTACCGCACCTAATGCATAGACCATCCTGACCATCGCCACAAACCCCGGGCCACAATCAAACTGCAGGGTGATAGTTTCACCGTGCACGTGGTGACTGGCTGTCTCGCACGGGCCCATATTCGGCCGTAAGCTGTCCTGCAAGGTCACATTACCTTCTGGAAGGAGATTTAATGGATTATGAGTCATTGCACAGTGACTGTGCCGACTTTCCGTGGAGTCCACGGACCAGAGAAACTAGAGAAGGCTGATATTATTAAATTTAAGGAGATATTAGACATCTGCAATAAAGCAGTGTGATAAAAGAACAAACGCATAAACTTGGGAATATATTAAATTGAGACTTGTACATCTGCAGAAAAATTAATTGTTTGAAGGGTCACATTTTTTGGAGAGAAAAAAATTGTTTCAACCTTGTAGAGATCAATTTTAGAAGGGAATATAAATATAAATTTTGCCTCGCTTTGCTCAGCACTACAATAGGTACAATCTACCCAAAATATGTTTAGCATGTTTAAGGACCTAGTTTTGAGGCATCACCAACAAATATAATTTACAACACAACTTTTAGGGTGACATACAATCTCAGAGCAGTAATGAATGTTATATTGCTGTCAGATACAATCTTTGCAAATATCTTTTTATCTTTTACATTTACAAGATGTTCAACTTGATTACTTTACTTGACATTCATTTTTGGGCAAAACATAGACTTTCATATATAGTCTGGATTTATTAACCTAACATTGATTATAATATCTTTAAAATGGCATTTACTTCAAACAATAACACATATTCAACAGTTATATTATTATTTTTGGGGTTGAATGCAGGTTTTAAAAAATTCATATGTCTGAAAATTGTTTGTATTGGGCAGATTTAAAGCCAAACTTTATGGTAACCAGGCAGAGAAAATGCTTTGAAGTCAATTTATGAGCAATATTTATTGATAATTTAAAGTTCCTGACATCTGAGCGGTGTATCTGGCTCATTTGTGTGTGCATGGGCCCGTGGGTCTGTCTGTCAAAAAATGTTGACATTTTGTCATCTTATCAGTGATCTAAGATACAGGCTTTATATTTTTACCACACATGCATCCCAATAAAGCCTAAATAGGATGACCTCGGCTATGATCTTGACTTGGTCATACATAGGCTTTAAAATGTAACCAAAATCTCATATTGCAACCAAAATCTTTGACATTTTGCTGTGACTTACCGGTACTATATCTTGAAGGCACTGGTCTACTGACCTACCGATAATTAAGATGTCTGTTGTCCCACTCCTTGTCTACAACAAATGTATGGGCACAGACTTTGTGTGGCTCTTATCATGCATATATCAGGTCTTATACCTGTCATGCATTTGTTCCAATTTTGAACATTTGTTCCAATTTCCCAAAAGGTGCTAGGCGATGGATTTTTTTTACCAAATCGTTTGTCAACTTCAGGCACCTCTTGACTGCCTGATGTCTGAACAAATGTGTGGTGTCCAGGCAATATATGGTCAGCGTTGGTGGCCATGCAGTGCCCATATCTAATGTGACCATACTAATGACAAATAGGACAAAACTTCCTGGCACCCAGGACTTTATGGGTAGATGAGGTTAACTTCAACAAATGACTACTTAAAATACTTGTATTAACTGTGAATTAGTGTAAATAAAGCATTGTATCATTTTCTAATAAATCATACATCCATTTACACAGATATAAGTATAAAAATGAGGATGCTTGGACCCTAGAAAAAAAGATTGGTGACCCAAGCTACTAAGAAAAAAACTGAGTGCCAAAAATAAAATCGGCAATTTTTTCCCTCCTACCCCCCCCCCCCCCCCCCCCCCCCCGAATGAATAAACGAAATTGACGAAATTGACGAACTTAAAGAATGTGTAAGATACATTTATCATTAATGAAAAATATGACACCGATTTGGAATACTTTTGAAATATAATGAGTTATCTAATATTTTGGATAAGCATACACCTATTATTGAAGCTCAGTTTTGTGCAACACTGCGCTGAGGCGGTTTATGGATGCTGTCCACCAAGATGTTAGGTGTTGGTAAGTATCTTGGCTTGAGTTCAACATCCAGTTGACCAGGTGGGAAACATTTTGGCTTGTTGTCTGAGTCTGGTATGGGTTCTGATTTCTGAGTTTCCTTAAAGAATCCTTCATATTCCACATTAACTTGGGAATAAAAAGGAAAATTAAGCATGTCTTTGGCATGGGCATATTGTGCTATTATCAGATATCGTATGGAAATCTTCAAAAGTTCTTGGGCACACAAAATGCAATAACAGAGACCTCCTCGCGTCAGTGCCATAGTGATGTCCAATGTAAGTAAGATTTGGGCTAATAGAATAAGTCCTCAGCCAACTGAAGAGGTCGAATTGGACAGGAACCGTTGTTGGAATTGGCCAGGGAATTGGCGATCGTTATCTATTTCAATCTTGGGGATCCTTGTTTATTCTACTCATTCCATTTGCAGCCTTCTCAGCCTTCAGACTTAAAATCTCCGAAAAGATAATTCCTACTTTTTTGCGCCAAGCAGGAATTCCAACTAAGTGCCCTTGCACTTGCACTTTGTAGGAATTCCTACTTTGGTTATATTTTTGGTTATATTTATGCAATTTGCACACAAATAGAAATGAATTGTTTTCTTTTTTGCAAACGTAGAAAATATAAAAAATAATAACTTTAGACAGAACATTTATAATTGATTAATTTCACTTAAAACAGAAAACAAAGATGAAATCTTAATATTTGAGGGTTTTATTTGAGCGATATGCATGTTAGAACATTTAGATTGAATTGTTTATTTTTGCAAACGCAGAAAATAATCTAAACATGGGCCAATGGCTTTAGAGCTGTGCTGATCATTTCTTTTTTGTAATGTTTCTATAAACTGCTTCATAAATGATCATTTAAATCCTTCCAGAGCAGAGCAGATGATAATTTTCAAAATGGCAGCCTCCTTGGCAACTCAGTGATAGCTATTCGTTTTTTTTTAAATTTTGACAATTTAGAATTGAAGTTTAAATTAGCGTATAGACCTTTAAAATAAATAGTAAAGAATTGTTAACAGAACAGAGTGTTTTCCTTCCTGCTTTATGCAAATCGCAAACTATAAAGGTGGTGCTACCTGGTGGCCAAAAGGCACATCATATATTGTGATCATCAAGAAAAATAAATCATGCGGTTTCTAAATAAAAACAAAAACCAATTTACTCCAGGTTCCAATGGACGTTGTGTCATGTCAAGTCAGAAAATGTGCATGCTGTAAATCCACTTTCCATCAGATATTGTGATCATCGAGAAAGAAAAACATATTGGATCTCTGTTTAATATGAGCGATTCTATCAATGAGTTAATCCCAAATGGACACAGACCAACCACTGCAATCACAATCCACTCACAAAAAGCCAAAAATGTCACAGATAATTTCATGATTTTAATCCGTGGAGGCGGGGTTGGAATTGAAATCCCCAGAACCTAATTTAGGGAAATATTCTATCTTAATTTTTACCCTGATTTAAGACTAGCTAAAATGTTGATACCCTCATTTAGGGATGATGAAGAGTTGAAATGGTACCCTGACTTTGGGGTGATGCCATACGAAAATGATACCCTGTTTATAGAGTTGGACATTCAATTGCCAAAATAACATAACAAAAAGTCATGTACACATTTTCATACTTCAAGCATTTTTTTTATAATTGAATATTAAATAGTAATATCACTCCCTCTGATAATGAAAAACATGCTTTACCACCAGGCTGGGGAAAAGACTTTGTACAAATATGCTGAAAACATCCCTGTTGATAGTTAGAAGCTAAGTGAGGATGATCAGAGGGAAGCAATTTCCCACAAATCATTTCTTTTGTCTTTTTCTACGAATTGGGATGAAGATGACAAAACATGCTCTGAATTAGGATATTTGGGAAAAGAGGATTGTGATCCCTGTTCTAGGCAGAAATTTGAAAAGCAGTATCCTGTTTTATGTAAAATGATAAAATATCTTAAGCCGTCTTAGGGAAATATCATCAGAAAGGGCCCTAATTATTTGAGCCCAAACACATTTGCAAAGAAAAAAATGTAGCATATTCATGGAGGTTTTGTTACAAAGTATGCAACTCTTAGAGCAATAATAAGGATTTTATTTAAGAGATTTTCGGAGTTCTGCCACATTCGCAAAGAAACTATAATATGAAGGCTACAAAGCAAATTTGATATTGGCTTTAAAACGTCGAGTAAGTTGGCCATGAGACCAACCTTGAGCATGTTAATTAAAAGCTGGTAAAAACATGAACACTTCACACAGAAATACAGCATTAATATGCCTATTTTCTTCTCTGTTTTAGTCTAATGTTTAAGTTTTGTGTGAACATTACAACTACAATGCAAAATATTGGCTCACTTCAGTCACATAAATAAATGTGTTTGAAAACAGAGCAAGCTTCCTTGGTTCTCAAAAATATGGGACACAGTCAAACGCTAAAAATACCACTTAGGATTGAAATTGGGATAGTGTGTCACCTGTTGTGAAGGGTGGCATGTTTGACCTGGGACACCCATCAGCGCCTCTTGCTCTGGTTTGCCAGCGGTTCCCAGGCAACACGACGCTTTCAGAGACAGGCGAGGACTCCGACAGAGAGGATCAACACCAAACTACTGTCCATCCTTTGCAGGTGAGGTCTTGAAATGTTTAGAAAAATAATAAATAACAGGCTTTTGAGTGAATGATATAGTTAGCTTCAGCTTGGTTGGGACCTGTCATGACGGGGTAATGTGAGGTTGCATGTCTGAACTGCCCCGATCCCGCGGCACACTGACATCGGGAGTCACACGAGCCGCGAATATAACACCCGGGTATAACACCTTCTAACAGTTTACCATCAAGAATTGATCAGTCATAACAAAACGAGTAAGCGATTATCTTGCTATAATTTATTGCTGTTGGAATTGACTCACAGTTTGTAAGGTTGGACCTGAGAGCAATATAACATAAATATATATTTGTCTATAAAGATATGTTATTATTGCTGTCAGGTTGTACCAGTTAAACCCAATCGTTGATTGACAGGCAAGATTGACAGCTCGTGTGGTGCAAGGGACGGACCATTATTCACTGAGGGGGTGGAGGAAAAGTGAGAAAAATATCAGTGAGAAAAATATCAGGGAGAAAAATATCAGTGAGAATACATGGTGGGGAAAAATATTGAGAATGCCAACCTTGAGTAAAAAATTTAGATACCCATCTGCAGAAAAAAATTGTTTAGAGGGTAGAATTTAAGGGAAAAATATGGAGTTTCAAACTTGTATAAGTCAACTTTATAGAGCATGTTAAGCCCGTTAAGGGGTCCAAAGTGGGAATGTAATCAGTGCCAGAAGGCAGCCTCTTTAACTCCTGTGAGACGATATATTCTTAATGGGTTGCTCTTATTTAAGAAACAATATAATCTTCAGACTTCTGTGATATCCTAATAATGATTCTAGGACTGTCATTATACACATCCAGTCCAGTTCACTGACCAGTCACAGCAGTCAAGACAACGGTAGGGATGCTGAGCAATATTGTGATCAGAGAGACATGCTCAAAACTCACAAAACTTTAGAAATAACTGGTATATGCTTGAATTTCAATTTTATTTTTAATTCTAACACTTTTCAATTTGAAAAAGACTGATGGCCTAATCATATGCAGAATGTCAAACAAAAGCAACAACAAGCAATGTCTGCATGTTAACAAAATTTCAATATCCAGTTTACCCCGACATAGAACTTCTGAATTACAAGAAAATCCATTAGAATATGTGTTTTCTTATCTTAATAGTAATCCTATGGCCGAAACAGCAATGCAATGGTTCCAAATGTTTATACCATAAAGTTTGTATATCACAGATTGTATGCATTTAACACTGATGGCAAGAATGTTCACTCAACATTTTACATAGATCCACATGTCAATACAAACATGGACTATAATTATGTTAGATGTTATGACAAGTTATTTATCCTTAACACATATCTGCAAACAACACTCATTCTGTATAGAATCCAACAGATCAGTGCATTGTTATTCCAAAATAACTTGTTGGGTTAACTGAAACAAACATATTATTTTATTTGGTGGAACTGCTTTGTTTTAATGATAATATTTTAAAGGTAAAAAAAGTTCTCATTTTGATCAAAACTACACGTTGGGTCAATTTAGGCAGCTATAGATGGTTTAGTATTTCATAGAATTCTTACACTTCCTTAGAATACATATGGATAACCCACTGTCTTTTAGGGTGTATTGGGATATATACAATTGTTTTCCCATTGTATGATCGTGAGTTACCATCTGTATTCATTTAATGATTAGGTTTTTTTATCCCAGTACTCTGGAGTGTCAGGGATTCAACCCGTTTGACGTAAAATTTTGGTACTGATATGTGAAATTGACCATAGTATGGGTAGCATACACCACACTTTCAGAACACGCTCTACTCACCAAATAGGATGTGAAAAATTAATGCATGGCCCCATCAAATGAAAAATAACCTCATCATTCAAAGTCCTTTCCACTAAGAAGAAAAGAATAGTTGAACTCATTTACGATTTCAAAAAGTGTATTTGTATGTGAATTATATGTATTTGAAGCCATATAAGATATGTGGCACATATCTGAGTAAAAAAAAACTAATGCCAAAATATTTTTTTTTTTACAGTAAAATTATATTAAGGGTACACTTTTTTAATTAAAACATGTTCTGAAAAAATGCATTGAAGTTTGGAATGAATGAACAGTTCAAAGTGAACAGCTTGCTCAATTCAAGTATTTCATGTCATAAGGAAATTGTGGTAGGAGATGCTTGTCTCTGTGGAATGAAAAGGCCATAGACATCAGATATTATGCCCTTCTACATGCAGCTTTTAATCTTTAATACCTTTTTGCTTATCCACTGACAATTTGTTCAAATTTGCACAGAATGACTTGGGCTTTCTGTGCAACGAGACTTAACTGAGGGGAATTTGGGGGATGCGACATGGATGTCTGGCCATGTGCCTAATAGGGAAATGCTGATGTGCATATGTTTTATTCAGGAAGCTTCATCACTGCCAAAATGTCCACGACAGATGTGGCCAAAGACAAGGCCGCCCGCCTCCTCAAGAAGCGAGCAAGCGTCTCTTCATTATCAAGTGGTGAAGTCAACAGACTCAACAGGCACCACAGGCAAGGGTAGGTGAACATCTCACACTTATTATCATTGATTTCAGTATAATTATATTTTTGAATGTAACTCTTTCACAATCTCTGGCATAGACATTCATTGAACATTGAATAATAAATAAATGTCAAACTTACAACATGTAACTAACTTACTTATAGATATGTAATCTAGTGTTTAGCGTTCTGTTGAGGTCTTGATGCAAAGGTATAAAGGAATTAGATTGTATTTATGTGTGACGAGCTAAAGTATCTTAATGTAAAGCAATTTACACTTTGTACTTCCATTTCTGATTGTATTGGATACAATTATCCAAAGGAAAAAACTAGTTTATTTTGTATTATTTTAGTGGAATTTAATGCTTTCCTATAACGTCTCAGAATAATGTAACCAATTGAATGGAATAGATAAGAAATCAGTTTAGAAGAAAATTAACAAATTTAACCAAGGTTTTTGTATTTCACAGATTCGATATTCTAGATATTCATATGAAATACATTTTCGGATATTAGATAAACCCTATATTTATTAACAAAAATCTACTGTTAGTGAACATGATTCAATAGACAAAGTAAAATGATATGCATGCATTCATTCGTGTGTACATTTATATATGACTGTGATAATAGAATTTACCATTTGAATTAGCCCAGTTTAAGCTGACAAGACTGATCAATACAATCTTTTGTTGTTAGAAATGTATAATACATGAAGCTATTGCTTGTCTGCATCAATATGTAACAAAACTGATGTACATGAAATAGTATATTGTAAATGAATTCGTCCATCCTTTATTTTGTATTATATTACTTGACAGGTAGAGAAGATAACAACTCAAGAAGAAAATACACTTCATGTATTCTTTTATGAAGCAGACCTTTGTAAAATATAGAAATATATAAACTAAAACATAAACAGCACCATAACATGGTACTTAACATGAATCATAATAAGGTCAATAAAGAGATCTATCGAGTCATAAATTTAACTCACTTATTTTCAGGTCTATGAGCACAATTTCCTTTATGGATGAGCCTGGCCCAGAGCAGAATGTCAAACCTTCCGTGCGTATGGAGAACACCTACCAGCTTGCACCTATCAAACGCTTCCCACAGAAACAGGTCAAAAGCATCCTCAAAGACGTCCTCGAAGGCTACCTCTGCGAGGAATCTTATGAACCTGAGCTGTGTAGGCAGATGACAAAAACTCTTACAGAGGTAAATAAATTTTTAATGTTTTTAAACCAAAATAATGAATGATGAGAATAAAAGGGAAAGGCTCTCTACCTTGTGATTAGCTCACCATTACAATGCATTATATTGTCTGATCCTTTACCGCTCTACTTTTATAATCAAAACAAAATAATTTGTTGTGAATTTGACAAGATATCACAAAAGAATATGTATTTTTGATATTGTTTACTGGGGTCCAGATGATTCTATATTTCTGTTCACAATATCAATAATATTTGGTTCATTATTTTGTTCATAGAAATTATACATGTCTTGTTCTGTATAGTTATAGGGTTTAGGCTTCTGATGCTAGCACCTGCAAGTACTTACCTTTACTGTGCAATTTAGTGAAATAAAAGAAGTTAATGTCCAAAATATTCACCATAAGATCAACCTTGTTTGTAATATCAATCATCAAAACTATACCTTTAAATTTGTTATGAATGGTGATTAACATATGTTCATATATTTTCAAAAATAATGCCTTTACCTCCCTTTCAAATTAACTCATTATTTTTCAGTAGTTAAATCTAAAAGTGAACCATATCTAAGAATTATCAGGATTATGTCATGAATTTAAAAAAAACCCACCACAATATCATTAATCTGAAATCATGTAAAATTATTGGTTGAAAGAAGAGAAGCTTTGTGGGAGCACAAACATTATGCACAGCAACACGCTCATACAAAGCAGGCAATCTGAGCAGTTCTCACACATTCACTCTATTTGCTGGAGAGGACAGTGGCGCAAGGCTGGCGCTCTCCACATTGTGAACAATCATATTTAAAAAAAAAAAAAAAAAAAAGAGTGAGAATATAAAACAGATAAAATTCATCGTGTTGTTTTTTTAACCAAGCTATATAAGATGTATGGTTGGCTGTGTAGTGGGATGGTTGCAACCCGTGTCACCACACCTTTCAGGCCTGCAACTCAGACAAGCAATCAATATTTTAAACCACAGTGATTATCAGCCTCAATAATTGATTGTCTGGGACCAAAGGTAGCCCACAGCTTTCTCAGTCATAATTGGTAACCATGGCTCTGTAATTGACATGAAATGAGTGGGACCAATTCACATAAACAGTGCATTTTTGTTTTGATTGTTCAATTATTGAACAAATAGATACATATGTTTCTGAGTTTATTGTATGAATTCTATAAATAGATTTCCAAGAGAAACATGGAAACTTTTTTGATATTTCATTACTGAAGCTATGTTTGGTAATAATATTCATATCAGTTTTCAAAATCATTAGCTGTATTGTTATATCATAATGATATAAGGTGTCAAGTGTTATATATTTTGAATTCTTCATTCTAAATACACATAAGCTTTCAATAATTTATCAACTGACTACATATATAATGAACTGATTGTGATCGTTGTTTTTATCCATGAGAGGAGGTTTATATTGTCACAGTATAATGTTGATATGACAGCCCGCATTACAACATTGCTTTTTTACTCTCCGTTTTGAAATGGTCTGGTCATTTGCCCGTATCAGGCATCTATAATTCACATCTTTGATATGCAGTCATTACTCAAGATTCACAGTCTGAATATTGTAATTTGGGACTTGACATTTCTAACTTTACTGAATGGGATCTATCCATGGTTTTATGCTGATCAATGCACCATGACTAGACATATCAGATAATAGATCACATAATTTAAATTGTTAAAGCTTCAATTATACTTTGATAAAACACATTTATATATTTGAATATATCCATGTGCATCAAGAAAGATTTGATTAAATACATTCAAGTAATCTTTATTCTTTACAGAATGGGATATTTAAAAAAATTCTGGATGAGAGGATAATTTATTCAAATAATCCAAATTCTGTACTAATTTAGAACCAAATATCGTAATTAAAGCAATCATGAAATTAAACTTTGATGCAGTAATTTTGTAGTGCTCAGTGTTGTCATGGCTCACATGATAACAATCACCAAGTTAGTATTCAACATAATGGCAGGGGATATTTTGCACATTGAACAAATTCTTAACCAAATTACATTCAAACCTATATGTTTTATAAAGTGCATATTACTATAGCCTAGGTGATCTTTACATAAACTAGAGTAAAACATGTACTATAGTATTTGACAAGTAATTTGTTAGCCAAAATATATTTTTTATTGCATCAATGAATCTTTAGGTCAATAAATGGGTTGATGGCATTTCTATCTGTTCTGTTCGATTGTGGCATGTTCGACCATGGGAGAGAATTGTGTCCACCAGTTTGACCATGGCAGAAAAACAATTTTCACAACAAATGGGCCCCACTCACTCTGAAAAGACTCAAATTTCATGAAATATACTACGAGAGGGCGAAGTGACCCTGAATGCCAAACTTATGTTGAATCATACATGGTAGAACAAGCACAGTAGAACAGGTTATGGACAAACAGGACGACAGCCAAATAGGGCAAAGGTCAAAACAGACAGTCACCAATAAATGTTATGTATTTAAACAAAAGAGAACTTATAGGTGCAGAATATTTATCCAAATCTTGTTTCAACGTTTGTTTTGGTTGAATGATCATTTAATCCTATTTTGATAATTTCATTTGTGTTTTTATGAGATCAAAAACTTAGGCATTGCAAGGATTGGTCAGTTTAAGATATCAGTGGGAGAAACATAAACACAGACACCTCTGATCCCGGATTTTGTACCTTTATAATGAGCCTCATTAGATGGCATGGTGGCACAGGTGGAGATTAAGTTGTGTGGATCACTAATAATCTGCTGAAGGTACAGGGGTCACACAGTGCAGAAGTACCTTTGAAGTATTGGAACTATATTTTAAGACCTGGCATGCACAGCAACAATATTAATGGCCTCTAGTTATTAGAATTATGTTCATATTAGGTACCATCATTTGGTGACCTTTTAATTCAGATTTTCCAATGTAATGATATTTATATTTAATACTATGACAAATCAGCCATTTTATTATTTGGAAAGATATCCAAACAGATATAGGCCACAATTCTACAATAATGGACTTCGATGTCAGATTTGAAAAAAGATATTAGCCATGTTGAAGTGTATTGATGTCTATTTTGCTTGTCAGTCTTTCTATGTAATAACATGACAAGGTAAAGGATCTCTATCTTATGAAGAATAAGGTTGAGATATAATTATAGTAGTTTAACCTTTTCATTGTTATGGTGACCCTTTACAAAAAGGATCTGGGAGAAAACCATTAATTTAACTAAGAACAGGAAAAAACATATTTGGGTTAAAATATTATGATAAGTTACAAATAATGATTAGTTTGTGCATTGAGTATTAGAGAGGACAATACATTTCATGACGTCATAAGCATATTGCCATACTCTTATGACGTCATTTTACCTTTCAGTGCCTCTATGATGACACTCCACATAAAAATGATGCCAAGAAAGGAGTGTGCTTTCATCAGGGGCCTATATATTAGGGTCGTGTTCAAACAGATTTCACAGACACTTATGGCGGTGCATCAATCAAAAAGTTTATAGACATGAAAGACAAATACATTTATCACCAATATGTGAATTTTAAAAGTTTTTTTCAAAATCGGTGCTTAATCCCTTTAAAATTAAAAAGAAAAATAAAAAATAAAAGGAATTGCATAGTAGGCACTATGTTTCATTTCCACAAATATAGCAATTTGGGATGACACATGTGTTGAAATAATTTTGAAGAAATCAGTTTTTATCATAATCATCAAAGCCTTTCAAACTGTGTGTCTCAAGTTTTTGGATGACTACAGATACTGTTTTATTTATTAGCTTTGGAAGGCTCTGTCTGATGCACCCTGTTGCAAATTCATGATTATGCCCTCCTCCTCCGAGGGAGGGCATATAGTTATCACTTTTCCGTCCGTGTGTCCATGCGTCCGTTTTTCAAAATGGCCGACGTGCCGATTTTGTGAATTCTTTTGAGAATACACTTATACTGAGAGCAATAATATTGCTCTCAGACTTATATCAAACATTATTACTTATTATCAATTGGTATAAGCTGCAAAAATGTTAATTTATATAATTGGGTCAGTGTGACCTACTTTTCAGGTGAAAATCGACATCCCCATTAGTATTTAGAGTGGCCCTCACTTCAATGCTGCAGGACATTGGGGTTTGATTCTACATAATGGATGCTGATTCTGTGAATTTGAGGTGCGGGGCAAACTGGCCACTAGGCGGCACTGGCCACAGGGGTATGCAGGAGGAGGGCATTGTTCTGCGCTCTCTGAGCGCATTTTAATTTATTCTATTTTCATGCATCTTATGACAATGGCATGTATAATGAGCATGGATGTCTGAATTGATTTCAAAGTTCAATGTTTGAAAGTATTTACCGGTAGGTAATTTATTGTTTGAGTATTTATGAAGTTTGTGAGTTTGCATGTGAGTGTGTCCACCAATAAGAATCTGTACAAATGGCCATTTATAATGTCCCCAATCACTTCTCAGCCAGATTTTTATAAATTGTCATGACACCTTTCATCATTGGTGGCAGTGACTGATATGATAGAGAAATCCTGGAGGGTATATTATCTCTAGGAAGTGAATTTTTCTAGAAGGTACTTCTTGCTTTCTCCTGTCTGCCCAACTTTAATGGAATACTTTACAACACACAGAAAAAAGATACTAGCTGGATTGGCCTGTTCTACATATTTTACTAAAGACCGTGATTAGAACTCTTCATGCCCAGGTAGAGTCACAAACTACCTCTGAGAAGGAACATACTTAATTCGCACTGAGTTATTCCACATGCAGTTACCATGCAGCTGTGCAATCACTCGGCTCTTGTACTGGTACATGCAAAATGCCACAAACGAACACACTCATTTCATATGTTCAAAAGTAATTTAGAATGGGTCATTTATAATTGCCAGAGTTATATTGAAAATATTCGGAAAAGTATATCATTGATATATCAGGTTGTTTGGTTCTTTTTATATCACTATTAACGTTATTTGAATCATTTCTTGGTGAGACCTGATATATCAGCCTCCATCAAGAAGAAAAGATCAAGATTTGTTTTCCTTAAAGTGTCTGACTATGAATTTGCAACTGGTTTTGTTGGTAAACAGTTTAACATAATGTTTTAAATGGATGACATGGATAAGGTTATATGTTAGGCAAAACAATACAAGAATGACATTCCCACAAACAATAAATGTGCCGCAATAGAGTGGACTCAGTGTTAAAATCTGAGCAATGATATACAATATGAATAGTACTGTATAAATAAAATGTTATATAACTTAATTATCACCCAAGCTGACTGATCTTCTTGGCAAAGATGGTTTACTGATTAATCCTGTCAACATATATACCGGTATCTAGAAACCAGCCAGTCTAATATTCCACCCAACCAATTCAAATAGAATGTTAAAATAAATTTTTTGAAGCAATTTTGAGTTATAATCTTTAAATAGATGTAAAAAAGCCTTGGAGCAAAATATTATTTCTCTTCTCAATGCTTAATTGAATATGTTTAGAAGCCACAAAGGTAGTTGAGAGTTTTTCACTATCCTTGCCAATCAGTTATGCAGTTTATTTCCGTGTGGTTCAGCTGAATAAATGTAATTAGGTGTGTTTCCCTTGAATAAAGTATTAATAAGATGCTCCAAGCACATTGATAAACTTCCCACTGCTACCCGCTATAAACAACTTCTTACACACAATGCAGTTGATTAAATTTCTTATCTTACAGAGCAAGGACATGTGAAATTGCATTTTTTATGTTCCTTTGTAAATTAAAGTAATTGTGTAAGACTAGAATGAATTGGCTATCAATTCTGTATTTTGATCAATGCACTTTCATTCCTTGGCTGATGAGTTAAGGTGTGAAAAAAGTGTCAATCAATAGGCTTAATGTCTTATGCCAACCATAGTTTTAGGGTTAGATTATATATTTTGTGATTAGACTTTTGAATTCATTGTTGTGTCAGTTGCAGAGTCCGTCAAAGCAACCTTTCATTTTCGACCATTCCCTTCCTTGACCATTCCCTTCCTTGACCATTCCCTTCCTTGACCATTCCCTTCCTTGACCATTCCCTTCCTTGACCATTCCCTTCCTTGACCATTCCCTTCCTTGACCATTCCCTTTCTCAACCATTCCTTTTCCTGACCATTCCTTTTCCCGACTGTTTTTCCTGTTCGACTGTGCTTGTTCAGCCGCATTATTTCAATTAAAGATATTAAGCAATAATCCTGTAATTTGGTGTATTGAAAGCTTATCCACATATGAATATCATGACAAATTGAAGTTTTACAGAAAGTTATAAAATAAGTTGCTATAAGACATAGAAATTGCACTCCTAGTAGAGGTCTGTCTCGGCCATCAGCTGCACGTGAGAGGCAAACATGGGTATGACATCATAAGTATATTGCCATACTCTTATAACATCATTTTACCTTTCAGTGCCTCTATGATGACACTCCACATAAAAATGATGCCAAAAAAGAAGTGTGCTCCCATTAGGGGGCTATATATTAGGGTCTTGTGATTTTTAAATGTTTTTTTTTTTAAAAAACAGTGCTTAATCCCTTAAAGCATTCATGACTTTCAGGCACAATTTCTTTGCATAACATGAATGTTTATACCCTAAACAGTGCTTTTATGTAGTATTACCCAAAATATTCCCTGTTAACAACAGATAGCAAAATTTTACCAAGAAGGTGTTTGCACTAGATCACTGGGTCAGATAAACAAAGTTTGTTGACAAAGTGTCCAATGGATGATTTGGATTTTGGCATAGAAATTTATGTATATGTTGGGGAAATGTGATGTATTTGCAAAGTTTGGGTATAAACATGTATATTATGCAAAGAAACGGTGCTTGTAAATCTCTGACTGGGGCCGACTTCTTGTGGGCCTGCTTCCTCTAGCCATGGTTTAACCGGGGGACAGAATTCTTTCCCGTGGTTGAATGCACCATGGTTGAACATGAGATTGGTCGAAAACATCAGCATCCTCCATTCTGCTGTATCTTATCATTCGATTTTGATTAACAATTCTTTTCACTACCATGCACCCATTTGTAGCCAACTATGAATATTATCAAATGGGCCTTGACCTATTTTTACACTCAGCTGACTTATCAGAGCTCAGCATGTTGTAATGTTACATTAAATTTGTGAGTGTATGTGTCATTTTTCTTGTAAGTGAAAAAAATGGATTCCTTTCAAACCTGGTATGTTAAGTATTCAGGAAAAGGTCTTGAACAAGTTCAAAAAGGACCCCACTGCGACCCTTTTGTCCTTAAAAAGTAGGTCAAATTGGAAATTACCAAAATCATTTTCTGGCATTCTTCCATCAACATTGATCTTCTCCTCTTAAACTACTGGCTTATCTATAAGCCAGCAAGATCAAATTGTCAAGGAGGCTGTCATTTTGAATAACAGGACAAATATGAGCCAATGAGAATCAAGATAGTTGGGGCCAAATTCAATATGTAACATGCATATTGATTTGTCAAAATTATCATTTGCTCAAGTCTGCCTGCAAACATTACAAACATAAGCCAATGACCATAGAGTTATGCTGATCATTGATTTTTGTAATGTTTGTGAACATTTTTGCAAGATTATAATTAAGCAGGTGGCATATCAACATAGCTAAACAATGTTCTATGCTCTAAGACCTTTGGCCTATTCTTTAAAGGGATTATATTGCCCCTTTTTGAAAGCACACTTCTTTCTTGGCGTCATCTTTATGTGGAGTGTGATCATAGAGGCACTGAAAGGTAAAATGACGTCATAAGAGTATGGCAATATGCTTATGACATCATCAAAGGTATTGTCCTTTGAATAGCACCAGAATGACGTCAAACAGTGCTACCCTACTTTGAGCCTCAATCGAGGTCAAACAAAGTTCACGCTACCCGTGTTTTATCCGTCACGTGCAGCTTATGGCTCAGACAGACCTGTGCTGGGAGTGCAACTCTTATGTCTTATAATATTACTCTATTAACTTATATTGTTGTTGGTTGTTAGCTCTATTAACTTATATTATTACTCTATTATAATTTTAATTTGTCATGATGTTCATATGTGGCTAAGCTTTCAATACACCAAATTGTAGAATTGATGCTTAATACCTTTAAAAACCACAGTGAAAAAGAGTGACTTGAGTAAATTTTGGTAGCTTTGGAGGCCATGAGTGTCCATTATTCTGGATTATCTGGCAACAGGGTCATTTGGGTGCTACAGATTTGTCTAGTATTCAACATGTAATATTTCCTTTTTGCTTGATTCAGGTGGTGAAAGCCAGAGTGAAGGATCTGGACCTGCCACGGTACAAGCTGATCTGCATGGTTCATATAGGGCAGCTCAAAGACCAGGGATTACGTATGGGAAGTCGCTGTCTGTGGGATGCCAACAATGATTCCTTCTCTAACTATGAATTCAGAAACCAGTCATTATTTGCAGTTGGGACAGTTTATGCTATTTATTCAGAATAATAGCTGAATATTACACATTGCCATCTTTTAAGCATCTCAAACAATAGGCTGGTGTAACTTACAGTATAAATAAAATGTTTATATTTTTATATGGTTTTACTAACCATTAATATATTTGAATATTAAATGCTTTCATTTTTCTCCCTCGTTTAGAGATATGATGGTCATATTCAAGGCCTCTGCTCAATTCCCAAACACTAATGATATATCAGATATACTGGAGTGTAGTAATATGATTTATTGTCGCCTGAGAATGACCTCATAATTTTATCTGGGTCCTTCTTGGGAAGTTATTGCCCTGAAATGTGGCAAAATGGAATTTGTTGTGTATTGTATGCGTTATATTTACCCCAGTGCGAGTAACCCTGTGAGGTAGGAGATGGGGTAGTTGTGATGTAAGGTCTGATTCCCTGGCACTCAAGTGTAAGAAGTCAACCAGTATTGATGGTGACACTTATGTGTGATTATTCATATCAGTATTATACTGTTCCATGTAAGCAATCCTGAAAATATAAGTTATATGGATGTGAGCAATTCCTTCTGTTTTTGCTCAAAGTTTAAACTTTTATGTGATATAAAATTGATTGTAATTACTGGTAATTTAGAATGTTATCTTAGTGCAATATTAATGTTGTATCATCGTCAGGTTTTTCATTCTTAGAGTCATCCGGTAAATAGCAGACCAGGTCATAACTTGAGGGGGAAAGATGATCGATCCAGACATTGTCATAAGTAGCAGGTTTCAAATATTTTGCCATCTAGCATAGATGCTTATAACAGTCCCAACACCTCAGTATATATAAAATGTTCAAATCAAGCAATATATTCAAGTTAGGTGCAATTTCATATTCTGTGTTCAAACAAAGTGTTTATACTTTTTTCTTTTGTCTAGCAGATCACAACATCAAGTAATTTGTGAATTAATGAATAGTTTATGTATGTTTTATTGGTGGAAAATTGGGTCAGATTTATGAAAGTTTGTAAAATACTGAAATCTAAAATTTAAATGACAAGCCTAATTCTTTGAAATCAGTATATCACAAAACATTTGAATATCTATAAATGGCAAATGAAATATGTAAATACTACAAGTAATTAAAGAATTACAATTAATGCATTTGTCTTGTTTTGAATTTTGATGGAGGTCTTTTCCTCTGCGCTGCAAGCTGCTCAGTGCACTTGCACTCTGCTCTAATTCAAAGACTGTTAAATATCAAGATCCCTGCCCCATCCCTATGTCATTGGCCTGAATGGAGGGGGACACACTCTGTAAGCTGATGCTTATCAGACAATATATCACTCCATACCAGCAGCAGCAAAGCTAATATTAGTTTTGATTCACATGTAGGTCAATAGCAAAAATAAAGAGACTGTGTATGTAATATGGACTGCCCTACTTAGTGTGGTGTTGAATAAGGAGCCCAATAGGCTATGTTTGTTGAGAAACAAGATAAAGAGGTAACAAAGAAAGACACACATACACAGACACAGAACGGACAAAGTGAAAACAAATTCAATATGTATCACGCAATTTGCATGGCCCAAATTATCTGCTCAAGTCTGTTCTGGGAAAGGATTTAAATGATCATTTATGAAGCAATTTGTACACATTTCCAGTAAATGTTCAGACATGACAAAACATAACAAACATTACAAAATAAACTATGCTGATCATTGCTTTTATGTAATGTTTGTAAACATTTTCTGGAAAATGATCATTCAAATCTTTTCCCCCGAGTAGACTTGAGTGGATGATAACGTTAACAATCAAAATGCATGTGACAAGTTGAATTTGGTCCGAACTTTTTATCTCGATTCTGATTGCTTAATATTTGTAATATTGTCAAAAATGGCAGACTCCCTGACAATTCAGTTAATCTATTTGAGTTTTTTTTTAATCATAACAGAATGGAAAAGATTCTGAGCCAAATGAAAAATTTATAAAATATGTTCCCTTGAAAATACAACACTTTCCCTGCATATAGCGAAGAACTGCAACCAGTAGTTTCAGAAAAGGTCAAAGTTGACAGACAGAATTATGGTAAATCCCCCCACACATTCCCCATCACTGTAGAGGCTATGCTACACATTGCTAAACATGGGCATAGTTAACAACAAATCAATAGGATTAATGTGGAAAATAGTTTGACATGAAATGAAAACTGATGATTCAATATTGTGAATATACAAAGCTTTGAAAATATAATGTAGCAATAAACCCAATTGAAATATAATTGTTTATGGTGCTTTACCATTCAAGCATAGATTGGTATTTGAGCACTGCGTGTGTGAATGGCTGTCCATGCACATCCGGAGAAATGACCACCCAATTACCACTCCAGAATGAATATAAGAGCCAACGTTCACCTCTACCAATAGAGGTAATTGTTCATGATAACCATTTTGTTGCTGGTGACCAAGACCAATAAGCCATGTTATTGTGGTCGCTATGGAACGGCAGGGCTGAATAGCTTGTGCAAACAAAGCATTCCTAACATAGACTGTGTTTGCCAGACCCTCCAGCTCATAAATATGCTCTCTGATCATTTGTTTGTTGGAGAATTTATCATCAAGTACTGATCATCTAGTTTTGTTCATTATATCCATTGCTGACGAGTAAATCTTCTTCACACTAATTGTGGATTAACTTATCTGAACTATACAAACGTCAGTCCATTTTATTGAAACAGTTGTTCAAGTCAAAATTAATTATCTCCTGTTAATTTTTTCTGATTTTTTGCAATTTTTTTGTTATTTTACATAAAAACTATACGGCAAAAAATTAAAAGCAAAAAAACCAACTTAATCTGAAGCATGAAAGGCAAGAAAAAATGACTCTTTCTCTGTTTTGGCCAACAATTCAAGCCTGGCAAAACTGGCCTTCTACATAAGATTGAATGCATGCCAAATATTATGGAGATAGTCTTATGTATAATTTATGTAGGTTTATTTTTACATCTATGTTATTATCTCTATTGGTGGTATTTTGATTCATTTCAAACTATTTTTTAAGCAAGCATATTTCTGCTGGCAATCCTGGCCAGAAGAGTGTATTGCCTATGAAGCAAATACCAGCATTCTGAGGTCTCAGGGTGCTTTCATATCATCACAAGATAAATATTTCAACTATATCACAAACAATTTAACATCATTTTTATTTTCATTTCTTCCTTGAAAGGGCAGCTGTCCTTCCAAGCATACAATAGATGGTATAATTTACAATTATCATGTTGCATTAAATACAGCAAGCAAAATAATCTGGCACATGATCTGGAAATACAATCAATGTTTCAATCCCTCAATAACTATCCTTCATTCCGCCTCTTTATTTCTATAGCATCAAATGAATATGTGAATCAATGATTATTTACATTTATTTCATCACCTATGTTTACTTGGCAGTAGTTGCACTATTTGCTATGTAAGATGGAAGACAGCCTAAGTTATTTAGGAACTAAAAATGTTTACTTTGGATATTGTTACTTGTGTTATTACTGACACGTGTAGGTTGAGTTCAACACACCAAGTTTTACTATGTATTAATCTGCGAATTTAACATTTGTATCAAACCAGGACTAGAGAATTGCAACTTCTGAGACCTGAGACAGAGAGGGTTGCATGTTTACCATGGGTGTTCACATTAATTTGAGATTGTGTGCAAATCTGGAGAGGCTAGACAATGAAAAAGTATGTTTTGTTAATTATTACACAAGAATTCTGACAAATTCTGACATTTTTAAATATCAAGAAACAAAATATTGGTTGATGAAACAAAATATCATCATATCTTGGTCTTAATCCAGAAACAATTCTCACTGTTTTTACATTAGTATAGGTTACGTTTAGATATGGTGGTATTTGATCAAACTTAACCATCTTGCTAATTTCCAAGAACACAAAGATAATAGCAATAATGAACATTCACTATTCTGAATTATTGTTTGGTGTTCTCCTTAAATCTGAACATGACACATTCTTGTACATTATTCAATGAGTTTTACATTTAAAATTAGACTAAAAATATATCACAAATGCAATGGGTGTGCAAAACCAAGTCAAATAAATCTGATAGGGAAGCAGTGCATAAGGCTGGAGGATAAGAATGGAAGATAAAATGTCGACCCTAACCCTGACACGATACCTTGTGACACATGTCCCAAAAGGTACTATTGTGAAGTTGGTTACCAACTTTCATTGTTGATATATATTTTTTACTGAAAATGACAAGAGTTTATGTAAATGTGTTATTGGTAGATAGTAACATTTATGTGGCTGTCACATGAGTAAGATTTTTTTCATTATCCTCTCCATATTTTATTAAATTATCCTTATCTATAGCTGCCCGATATTATGACTGACATTGGCCATTATGATATTTCTTAAAGAGATAACAAGTACCTCAAGTCACAAAAGAATATTGTTTGATATTTGATCAAATATTACTCATGTGGCCCAATGTAGTAACATGTCCCCTACAAATTTGCTTTTAAACCTTACTTAACATACTCATATAATGGCAAACTGAATCAATAACGTCCCCAAATATGTAGGTGTGACAACAGAAACACTAAGAAAGGCACAGGAATACTTTCCAGTGCCTTAAATTAAATATCTAATTGTCATAATGAAAACAAACATATATGATAGCATAGGCTGCAGGCCTAAGCGCTATGTCAGGAATATCGTTTTTCTTATAACCTGCTAATGCCTAAACTGCTTTCTAAATGATTTATGGTCAAGTACGGCCAATGAGCAAGAAATAGTGTATTCATCAGGCAGCTGACTCCATCTTCATGATATCACTTTTCTACAGTCTCAAACTAAGGCTTATTTCATTTAGCAGTATGTGGAACTGAATGTTCCAGATGTTGTAGCATTTAAGATTAATTCACTAATTGCCATTGTAAAAAGGTCTGAGCCTTATGGAAAAGAGGCAGAACGACAGATTTCTCCCTTTTACTGCATGAGTTATGCTGACAAAATCAGCACAGCTTAAAAAGAGATCAGAGAAAAAACCAGTAAGATGTGCCACTTTTAATAGAACTTGGATATATTTAGGCGGTGACGTTATGGACCACAGCGATTGTTCCAAACCAAAAAAATCATCAGAGTGTTAAGATAGTCACAAATAAAAACTCCTGCAAATACAATGCCACAATACTGATATGTCTCCACCTCTGGTAGGACACAGAAATGCAGGCAAGGTTATTTACCGTATTATCCCTAAAAGCCGCCCTCTACCTAATTACTGACCCCCCCCCCCCCCCCCCCCCCCCCCTCCGCAAACCAGGCCTTGGTGGCTGGGGTAGTGGAGCTGCAGGCTTACAATCCACAGGGGTTTGCTATCTCAGTAATTATGTAAACAGCTTCACTTGCAATATTCATGCATTCATATCAAAGAAAACACACCGTTTGTACCGTTTTCCACATACACCTGTTTAATATTTTTCAATTTCAAGTGATGTTACACTGTAATTAACTCCCCATGTTGCATCAGTGTGTAAGATCTGACACCTGAATGCTGAGTGAGGGTCACATATGGGTCACAGTATGATGCCCAGTAGCACACCCCAGCCTTAATTGGTTAATTACCCTACAGGCATGTGGTCAAGTGGGAGAACTACAGGGCTCAACACTGATAATAAAAGATTATCATTTTCAATACTAAACATGCTTAGTTGTTTTGTGTCTGGACTGACATATTCATTTTATTAGTTCATCTGAAATATATTGAATAATACTGTACTGTACAATTATTCTTGCCATCAAACTTTTCTTCAAGTGCAACAAGATGTGGCCATTTAGTTACTGAACATCTATCATGAATCTGAAAATCAGTCAATTTTGAACCCTGGCATGTCTGCAAGTCACATATTAGTGGCCCAGAGGCAATGCTTCTGCCCCCAGGGTGGCAATTAGGGATAATACAGTATATTCACTGCAAACCATGATGAGAAAGGATGACTGTCCAAACTGTAAATTATCAAATAGCCTGACCCAAAAATAAAATGATTCAAGTGATAGCAAAAAATACAGGATTTGATTACAATGATGATTAATAATATGCACAATATACCAATGTAATGTCTCCACATATAAAATGAGGAATTCTACCACCTGCACACAGATGGTTAAGATGATCAACTTAATATGCATTTATAATGTTCATAACACAGATCCATGAGTTACAGCTCAAACCTGGATTTAAAGAAATCATACAATACAAATAAAATAATGTCATACTGATCAATGATTTGTCTGTGATAATTTAACTCCATGATTTTCACTATTATAATAATGCTAAAAAGAGCAATGCCATGACAGTATCCAATGGGAAGAATTAAGTGTTAGTACTAAATCAGTTTAATTATAACAAAATATTCGTACACTGAACAAATTATCAATACTGAAATATAAAATAAAGACAACTAAATATTTTTTTTCTTAAAAGAAGACTGAAAAAAAAACAAAGAAAAAAAAAACAAACTAAATCTGAATGTATCAGTATGTATTCAGTTCAACAAACACCATTATGCATTATAAAATTGTTGTAAGAGACCAATTGTACATTTCTCTCATTTCCAGTGCCACCTGGTGATTGAATTGCTTATCACCCCAAATTGATTTGTATCCTGGAGAAAAATTGTAGTAGCTTACATCAGAGATATTTAAACAGTGATTGAAAGAGCAGTTCTGCCACGAGGTGTCAGTGCGGTGCACCATCCAACTCTCACACGGTCTTGCGCATATTACAATACAGTTCTCCGTACTATAAAACAGTACCTTTATTATCTACTGCATCCACAAAAATAGTGAAAATGCAGAACTTCAGCTTGTTTCTAATCTCTGTTTTAAATGTCTCTGCTTACATGCAAAACCCAACCAGCACGAATTACATGTAACAGTTATGTGATACCACACTTCTAACTTGTCTACTATGGGAAAATTTTGACAATTATATTACACTGGAAGATTTTATACCAAAGTTGTTGTTGGTTGCTTATAACATTAAAATCTTGCCATAATATATATATATTCAGCTCTTTCCCGTTTTAAAAATTATTTTCAGGGTTTCTACTTTAATACTCTTAAAAATGCCATACAAACAAAACAAACAATCTTCCCTCTCCTATGAAAAAATATCTTTAAATTCAATTCACAAAGATTACTTCTTCATTTTTTGTGTTATCAGGTAATGAAACAAACTGCTCACCACAAACTAATTTGCAGGAATATGATTCCATTCCATGATACTTAAGTATCACTGATACTGTCAATGGAAACTCATTTAAAATTTATTATGTCAAAATGTTCCAAACATGGTACACTAATAGCTATCCATACATATTTCTGAAGCTTTATTGAACTTTCCGTCAATTTGAAAGTGTTAGATAAACAATATTAAAACATTGAAAACCAGGATTGTTTTTTAAAAAATCCATCAAGACCACAACTTTCTTTGTTGAGTTCTGGATACAGATGGACAACAGCTAAGATAAAGTATCAATACTTTCATGTGAATCCTGCCCTTTTACTAATACATGATAACACACTCATTACTTCAACCATAGCACTGATCAATCTTTAATCTATCATCAATATCACATAAATTTATTTTATTTTTACCTAGTCAAATGCTTGAGGTAAAAGATTCTCATGTCCACATCAGCTAACCCTGTATCAAATAATTTACATAAATATTTATTTGTAATCACAGCATTTCTCTTGCACATACCTCACCTGACTTCAACTTTTCTCACTTTGCCCCGTCCCTACTAAAAATATATTTCTCAGATGACTGGTGCTATTATTTGCCTATTATGTCCATAATCATGGCAGTTTGGTGACTCCCGTTTCCCGGGCGACAATGTCGAGCACAGCGTTTGAGAGCTTGATGACCTCTGCGTGCGTGGTGGGGTTGTTCACCAGACTCTGGAGCATCTCTGATCCTCTCTCTGATACCAGCATCGGGCAGTACCTCGCACCTGTTAACATCCACACAATGTGCCAGAAGTGTGCTGGGTCAGGCCATATTTCAAATTCTTCTTTTTAAAATATTTTAGTCTAATGATCTGTGATGGCTTTGTTTAATATAGTCAAAATAAGAATATGAAATGTAGAAAATGGACTAAAACCAATGACAATAAGTCAGCATGAGAAAATATTTCTAAAAGTCTTACCATTTTTAGTACAGACATGTTGAATGGCCCATACAGCCCATAACTGAACCTGCGGAGCATTGAAGTGGGTCAAAAGTGGGAAGAATGGACTAAATGATCTGAAAAACATGACATTGCCTGAATAAAATTTGAACTTACTATTTGAATATTATTTGGAAAAAAAAGAAAATAATCAAAATATATATCTGTATATATAAAATATACGGTTACAACACACCTGTATGCCACCATTTCACCCTGTGGTTGCTCCCATCGCAGAACAATTTCGCCCTGCCAAAGATTGCACATAAATTTAAGTACAAACAGTTCAAAAGATTTTGATATATTTTTACATATTAAATTATATCCTTAAATTTTATAGAATAGGGTTTCTACTTTCAAAATTATCAAGAAAGCCATCTGAGGAAAAATAATACTAAATCTACCGGTAAGTTTAATTTCAAGAAACTAGGTGACTTTGAACTACTCTCTTCACTAAAACAATACCCACTAACCAAATCTTGAAGTAAGTCCTGTCTTCTTAGGTTATTAATTGTCCATGTTGCAGAAGTGTCACTATCTGTCACGAGGTGGGAGATGATTCCTGCCGCAAAGTAACTCACATCGATGTGAGATGAATGCAATAATCTTCTGTAAAGAAATGCATAGATAACACTGCATAACAATATACATGCTCAGTTATGTTTTTGAGATGCAAGTCCTCTGCAATAGTGCTTTTGAAAACCTGGTCTTTAGAAAATTGGCTTGCCTAAACTCATGTGCAATCCTAGTGTCAATATTAAATACATTCCGTGTCAGTAACTTTCCCCATAAAAAATATTAGACTAAGCCTAGCCCACAACTACCCAGATAATATTAATAATAATTATAATAATAAACACTTGTATAGCGCCATCTCAGACTAAGTCTGCTGCTCATGGCACTTTATTAAGCAAAGACTCAGCAAAGATCAAAATTCTTCGAAGCTGAATTGTTGATATTGGAATATTGGTGATTTTTACCATAAATTTGGGAGTATGCTGTGATTATTTGGCATTGTGGCAAAATTGAATTTAGAATCCTCAAATTATTTTTCTCAGTCTCATCCATATATATCATTGGTATATAAGCAAGATCAAATTTAACAACATATTTTTTAGATATTCAGTAGCACAGTTTGGTGGTGAAATTGAAGTCCTAAGGTTGTTACAATGAACCTCCATCAACTAGCAGCAAATGATCATATGATCTTGCTTAGTCAGTGGCTATTTTTACCACTCATAAATCAAAAGTTGGTCTGTAGGCTAGTGCCTTTGCAAAGTACACAACCCCTCTTCCATAACCAATAGTTGTTGATCTTGTCAGTGGTCATTTTCAGCACTCAAGATTCATGAGTATGTCAGTGGGTCAGTCATCTGTTATTTTGCAGCTTACAGTATATCTGAACTAAAATAAATGTTAAGATATAGCAAAAGTAGATGTAGCATTTTGAAGTATTTGATTTTGGAAACAAAGAATATCAATTGTGGGCTTTCATGAGGTGAATGTGCAGTAGAAATCTCGAGTCGGTAATAGAATAGGTGATAACATACAGCAAAATGTTGAAGTTTTTGGTCTCATTTTGAGGCCTGTGACCTTGAAAAACAGGTCAAGATCATATAAGAGGTCATACCATTTTAGAACTTTATGTGATGCATGTGTGGTAAAAATCTGGAGCCTATCTGAAATAGCTGATAAGGTTGAGCAAAATGTCAAAGTAAATGCCTATGGTGCTTGTTAAGCCTACCTGACAATGGTTGCCACATCTTCTCTCATCAAAGATTTCCTCAACTGCCGCACCTCAGCCAGGTTGTTCTGAAAAAAATACAGCATTACATTGGCCAATAAGATATGTCTTTTACACAAAAACAGGATGGTATCTAAAGAAGGGTTAAAAAATATCAAGTGATTTCAGTCATAATCTAAAATGATAAATTAATTATCAATACTTATGTGAAGTGGGACCACAGTGTAAAATTATTATCAACATAACTCCTTTGGCTTCAAAATGTTTTCCCTTTTGATGAAGACTTATTTGCCCTACAAAGAGTCCACTTCATGCTCATTCTATGCATAAATCTCTGACACATTACTTAGTAAATCTGAATTATTTCCATCTCAATTAATGTTTTTAATAATATAATTTACAACCCTATTAAAGTCATAATTCGTATTCAACCAAGTTAAACAGATGTAAGAAATATTGACCAGAAAAAACTTACAATTAGACCAAGTACTTTGGTTTCCACTTGTGTTCTAACATCATCTTCCATACTCTCATATGCCTACAAATATAATACAGAGAATACATTAAACTAGCTCTGAAATGATGGTATTAAAATAAAGCACTAAATATTAAATACAACATTCAATGTCCATGATCATAGATTACAAAAACTAAGGAATGCTATGGAGATGGAAGAGTTGCTGACCACGAGTACATCCATGAAGAGTTGCAGTCCTCCCTCCTCCAGGAACATCTCACAGGTCACTGGCGACTCATCTGTGGCAACACAATAATAACACATAATCCTCACATATCATCTGGGTAGCTTTGGAATTATATGTAACTGACATTATTTACACAAATTTCTTAAAATATAGGCCAATATCCTTTGAACTATGCTGTTCGTTGCATTTCTGTAATGCTTGTGAACATTTCCTGGAAATGCCTGCAAAATACTTCATAAATGATCACTTAAATCCTTTCCCAGAGCAGACTTGAGCAGATGATAATTTTGACAAATTAAAATGCATGTTACATATTGAATTGTTATTGATATTCTCATTGGCTAACATTTGTCGTATCATTCAAAATGGCAGGCTCCTTGACAACTCAGTGAAAGTTATTATTTTTTTTCTAAAATTCTAATGGAAAATGTGAAATAGATAGGGTTGGTCCCCTGAAAACACATCTTACCTACTCATAGCTAAGAACTCTGAATGGTAGTTTCAGAGGAAAAGATCAAAGTTGGCAGACAAAGAGAATGACAGAAATCTTCTCCCCTTTCAGCTTACATGGCTTAAAACCTATTTAATATGTCTTAGATTTGTTAGAATAAATGTTGTTTTGACCCAGCATACCTTCACATATCTTTCCCCTCTCCTTGTTTATAGTAGCAGATCAACATCAACCCGAGAAAATGTTTACCTGTGAGATTCCACAAGGCTGAGAGGGTGAACTTCATGGTGATGTCCACCACCTGGCTATCTTTTTTGTCCTTGACGATGGCCAGCAACTTTTTCATATATGCCGCCTTGGCGCCAAGCTGAGAAGTCTGCTCTGTTGGAATCTATTGTAAAATACATTTCTCTTGTTAATAAACTATTACTTTTGACAAACATTATAAACAAAATAATATGGTTCAATAAAAAAAATAATAGTAGAGATAAATACTAACTAGCACAAGGTACTTGATATATATATATTTTGAAATAATCATACAAAATGATAATCCCAGAGATTATTATCCAAAACTATACACCTTGTGACAAATATCACAATCAGTACTGTAATAATCTGTGGTGTCAAGAATAATAGTATACATGACTAAAGCCAGATTCCTTAATACTAAATACATTGTACTTTTTGATATCTGACATAATGACATAGGCCTTTTCCTCTGTGGTGCAGGCTGTTTAGTAAGTTCACTTACACTCTGCTCTTCCATCTAATTCATAGACCCTATTAAATATCAAGGCCCCTGCCCCATCCCCATTCCGGTAGCCTGAATACAGATAACAACATAATCTACGGTGTGCCTTGTAAACACCACACAAACTTTCATTTCTTACCAGATTGTTATTGGCTTCAATGTACATTAAGTTGCAATGGAATAGGACACTTTTTTTCTGTTTGTTTGAGAATTGATTTATATTTCTCCCCCACATACTAATATCAAAGCTCTCAATCATAGATATACAATGAATCAGCTACTGGCTTATTTGTAACAAAATTTCAAATTTTAAAAGAGCATAAATATTATTAATGTCATCTTAATCAAAACTTAACATTCTGGAAGTAACATCTTTCTGAGGTCAATAAAACTTGAAGGATTTTAGATCACATAAAGAAAGATACCTTAGCAGCAAGTATTGAACAGATGGCCACAGACATACGGTTCATGGAGGGATCTTCGAAGGAGCACAGACACTCCATCACCAGACGTGCACACAAAAAACGGTTGAAAGACTGAAAAAAAAGGATAAAAACAACCTTATTATATTGTCATCCAAATATTTCCAAAATAAATTTTACAAATTGGAATTGTCAGATTTTAAATACCACATCTTGAAGAATCCGATCACTGCACAATGTTAAAAGTGCATTTTTCTGCAGCTGTAATAAAAAGATTATAATAATTTATTTATTTATATTAATTTGATAAATAGCATAAATACCCTTCAAATTATCAAATTCACTCTGAATTAAAATCATATGTTAGGCTTAATAAATGTACCTGTTGATGGTTTGGAAAGTTTTGCATGGCTTCCATTGTCAAGCTTACAATTTTCCCCAGCCATTTGGGGTGTATTTTATGGCCTAGATCTCCTTTGGATAGATTATAGAGACACGCTGTGGCTGCCATCTGTACTCCCAACTCCCTAGGATGACTATGCATAGCAGGCAGGATCAACTTAAACACAAATAAAACATCTCTTTGATCTTTACAAAATCTATTTTCTACTCTTGAAAGTTTTTGATTTCTGACATTCTCTTATCAATTCATCAAACATCTCCTGGCATTAAACATTTTTAGAATAGAAGTCCTTTCTTGCTAAGATCTGAACCTTATAAAATGTAAAAATAAATAGAGTAACAGACCTTGATGATATCAGTTCTTGCCTCTGGATATCGTTGTAATATGCTGAACAGATGGTAGAGGGATTTCTGCACATAAACTGGTCTATTCTGGTATCTCTTTAGGGCTTCAGTTATCTGACTCTCAATTGCTTCGCCTGTTACCTACAATTTCCAAAAGATATAATGTTTTTTCATTACCAACTTTTAAAATAGCCTTTTCATCTGTGTCACAGCCATGAGCAAACAAATATTTCTGTCCATTGTTTTAATAGTTTCTACACACTTAAAATATACTGTGCAGCATACTAAATACCCTTCGCAATTTACAGAAATTTGGATCAACGGAACGTTTCAATCTGTAGTGTCCTTCAATCTGTAGTGTCCTTACCTCAAGAAAGCTATCTTGAGATACATATATATATATATATATATATATATATATATATATATATATATATATATATTTTAATAAGCTATACAAATTATGGCAATATAAAAATGTCTGTACTTGTAGGTTAAAGAAGACAGTGTGTGCAGAAATATTTTCAGAGATTATATCCAAAAAATGTATCAATTAACATGTAATATTGATAGTTTGATATTATTTTTTAAATATTCACTCACTGGTGGCCCCAAAGTGGTACACACGATTGTGAAACAGCCGAATAGCAATCATTAAGTTGTCAAGGAGGCTGTTATTTTGAATAACATTACAAATATTAGCCAATGAGAATCAAGATAATAAGTTGGGGCCAAATTTAATATGTAACATGTAACAAGGATCTAAATTATCATTTATGAAGCACTTTCCAGTAATGTTCACACATATTACACAAATAGCAATGATCAGCATAGCTCTAAGGCCATTGGCTTATGTTTATTCACGTTTAATGGTTGTGAAATGTTGCATGCACAAAAATTTTGAATTCAAGGTCACTTTGTCAAGGTCAAAGGTCACATGACTAAAAAGTATGATGGGGCAGCTATGACCCAAGCCATTTGTATATACCAAGTATTAATTTCCTCCTTTAATTGGTAGCTGAGATACGCTCAGAACAAATATGTATGGATGATAAGAAATTCATGAATTTAATTACAACAATATACAGTCTCACCAAAATGTCTTCTCTAAATTCTGCAGAAATATTATCACTAAACATTGGTAACTCGCAAGCATCTGTCAAAGCCAGTCCCAGAAATCTGAGGTTTGGATGTGTACTCATGAAGTCACTGTAATGAATAAACATGATTTCATCTAGCACAATGTCTAAACAAACAAAGAATTAAAATTTGAATTTCAAATTGAATATCTATATCTTCCAATCAAAAATTCATTTGATAATATTTCAGAGGATGTACAAATCAACTGACTTTACTGTGGTTATTATTAGAATAATTTACCTTTTTTATTCAAGTTGCTTTTGATAGGAAGATTAAAGCAAAATTGCTTATAAATATTAATGTAAAACTTACGTCAAAAGTTCTGCAGTAATTTTGTCCTTTCCTGAAATATCTAATGATGTTAAGTTTGGTAGACACTTTTTTCTTCGAAGAAGTTGATCCACTCGGAATTTGACTGGCTGGAGATTTACAAAGGGCTGCACAGAAAAGTCATCTGATACATCAAGATGAAGTAAATTATGAAGGTCGCACAATACTGGCACTATGTCATCCGTATGAGATGCTCTCAGGTTATACATTGAAAGCGATTTTAACCTCTCTTTGCATTTCAACAGAGGGCCTAAATCAGTCACAGGTGTATTGGAAATATCTAGGTTCTCTAAGTTTGGTAAGTCCTCAGCTATTATGTCAAGTCCATGTCTATTGAATTCAGTGTTGCTAACATTAAGACTGTGCAAACTTTTCAGTTTAGACAGCGACACCACAACACAGAATTTTGCTGCATTCATAAAGGAGCTACTGGCTACATTTAGGGCCCTAAGATGAGCTAGTGTCCATTCTCCCAGACATCCAATAAGATCATTTATTGTAACACCTTTCAGGCCTATAGCCTCAAGTTCTGTGATCTTATGCATCTTCAACACTCGCAACCCCCTTGTGCTCAAATTGACGTCCTTCAGTTTGACTCTCTTCAGCGCTGAGACACTTGGATTGAAAATGGTCATGAGACCATCACTCAGCTTACCATTGTCACACAGACACTGAATGAGGTAATCTGAGAAGTTGCTATGGATGAAGATGTCATCATTCTTGAGTTGTATGGCTGTGTGTCCAGTGTCGAGGCTGGTCTGCACTTCACAAAGAGCCTCAATGTTGTCTGTGATGTACTCCAGACACACATCCTGCAGGCTGCAGGGACTCTCATACATCCTGCTACCTCACTGAAACAATCATCATACATTAAACAATGATCAATATCAAGTCAACATCCAGATAATTATCAAGTACAACTATTACAACAGACTCCTCTGAGCAGAGGTTAGTGTCACAAGTCAAGAATCTTTAAAGTATAAATAAGTAGCATGCTGGACTTTCTAAAGATTTTCAGTTAACATGCTTTCATAACAGTTTATCTTTAACACATTTGGATTTTTTTTTGTTCACAATTTGCATGAAATCTGGAAGAATAATATTTTGGGAACATCTGATTTTGTTAAGCTATGTTTAGTTTTGAAATTTGGTTTTATATTTGTTTAAATATCAAATGTTACTTCCACAAATATATATCAGGACATGTTAAAGACATTTTAATGATTTCTGAAAGCAATTTGAACCAAATTTGTGATAAATCCAAATAGAAACTGTAATCAGCAGTTATTGGTAGCAACGGAAAACTGGTCCCTTGTGAGTACCTTCAATTGCACAATGGTGAACAAATACCTTCAATCTTACTGAATACGTGAGAATATGTGAATACCAATGAAGTTGGCCCCCAAGTGAAATCGACCTGCTGTGGGTAGGTGAACCCGGCCCCCAAGAAGGGCCAGCCCCAGTCACTCTGAACCGGCTCAAACCTCATGAAATCTCCTTGGAGAAGGCGATTTAACTACCGTAAATGACTGTGTATAAGACAAGGTTTTTGTACACAAATCCTTAGTTAATGTTTGGGGGGTCGACTAATACATGAGAGCAACCTGTGAACGAGGATTTACGCCAAAAAATTAAGGCACTACAAGTTTTAATTACGAACATTCATATTTTTTAAATAACGAATATCGGACATAGTGGATCGATTTTAATTGCGTTTTAAATGATATATAAAGGTATTTACCCAATATTATCATAACTTACGCTTTGCAGGTCGAGAACAGAACAAAACCCTCCATTATTGCGCAATATATTAATATTTCAATGCCAGTTAACGATCATTTTCGCGTCAAAAACAAGAGCCTCTCCTGCCTTTCAAAATGGCGATCTTGAGAAATTTTCAACCTAACTCATATCTCTCGCTATTTCGAAATTACAAACATCATATTTACGTTTTACCATAAATACTTGAGTATAAGACTGTTAAGATCTTGTTGTGTAAGTATATTTACATTTCACTTTAAAAATGGCCGCAAAACGGTTGACTGGTAGCAGTGTCGATGTCTCGAGAGAAACGAGATTCGGTAATTGGTTTTTTCAAGCAAAATAACCTAATTTTTTTTTTTTTTTTTGGGGGGGGGGGTCGTCTTATACACGAGTCGTCTTATACACGAGTAAATACGGTAACCATAGGGACCCTCGGTAGCCGTTATTATTTTTCTTCCGGTAACTTGATAACCTAATCACCTAAATCTGGGGGACGACTTCTCCTAGGGGCCGACTTCACTCTACTTTGCATTGGGCTCAGTATAACACCCTCTCCGATTATGCAATCAGAAATGTTCAAACAGGCCTGTTCCATAAGCCCCTGTATGTAACCGTTCCATAAGCCCCTGTATCATGTGTATGTTAATGCGATGACGTAATTACAGCCTCTGAGTCTGACGGCATGTGCATGATACAATGACATAACTCATATCTCTCGCTCAATAATATTCATGAGTGCCCAAAGAGTACGACAATTGGTACCGTTATCGCTAGGCCTATATTGAAGAGGCCAAGTAAAGCTGGGTAACTTCACTCCCCTGGGCTGGGGGCCGACTTCACTTGGTGCCAATCTATGTAGATGAAGATCTTTGTTGGTATCTAAAGTGTAGATGAATAAAAGGCGTGCTGAACTTAGTTTAAGAGAAACGGCATTTGGTCCTCCTTGTTTCTTTTTGGCAGGGCTGGTCGGAGCAATATGACCGTTTCAGTGTCACCCCATTCACCCATGAAGAGATTCCAAACCACACACCTAGTGTGACATTCTCGTGACAGATATGAGGTGACAAATGAAAAAGTTGATTTTCTGGTACTTAAAACTCATCACCTGGTGTATCTGTATCTTTGTTTACGATTGTGGGAGCTCGATACAACTAAACTTCTGACAGAATACTGGTTTACATTGCAACCAACTTGGGGCCTCTGCTTGACCTATTTACGATACAGCCAATCGGTAGGTGTTAGGACGCACACTCCAAACACCTACGATGGCTCATCAGTGGGAGGTATTCACTGCCTCTGAAGTGTAATCCCTCATAACTTCTTCAAATGATTTTATTCAGACATGAAACTCGCCAGAAAGCAAGATTAGATGTGTAAGACATTTGAGATATCTTAATAATAAGTGTACAGTGTGTGTGGTGTTCACACTGAGGTCGCGACACTGTGTCGCGACCTGTCTCTTCACGAGTGAAAGGGGGCACCGCACAACCCGACGTAGCCTCCAGAGCTCTGCTCGCGCAAGTCGGGGTTCCACAACTATGCTGAACTAAGGGTCTCAATCCCGAGCGATATTATCAGTACTTTTCTAATTAAGAAACGCCCTGAAGCAGATGACCCATTTTCAAACTATGAAAACATAATGTTACAGACATTGCACTCGGTAATGCACCACCCATATCTGATCTTTATTGTATTTTACGTTAGTCTTGTAGAATCTTTATTTGAGAATTTATCAATTTCTTACCTTATTTCCCCTACTTTCTTAAATTGCGTAAATTGATCTATCTGTCAAGTGTTTTCTCGATGTTGTTTATGAACTATAGTGCTGTTATAATACTGGATATTTTGTTTAGTTCATTTTTCAGTCAAGCCACGATCTCAATTTAATATGACGCCAAAGTCCTAATTACAAATCATTCAGTTGATTTTAGATATATATAATGCTTTAGATTGAAAGAGACATTCAAATAGTGACAAAGTGACAGAGAGTAGTTTGCTTTAAAACAAAATGACCAGTTCATATGGCACATAGCCCTTTGACAAGATACAAACCGGGCTGTTCAAAATCTACACATATAATGCAAGTTTTCTTCTTATTTCACCACTATACTGGATTTAAATTAAAAGTGATTTTACAGCTATTTTGATAAAATAGTCGTTTATACTTTCAGACTATAACGGAAGGATGTCTGGCAGGAGGAGACCTGGATTTGGTCCAAAAGCTGGGTTTGGACAACATCAAAAACAAGAATCGGGTGTCCATCCTGCACTGATCAAGAATGCAAGAAAAAGTGGACAACTGAATCTTTCAAATAGATCATTGACAGAAGGTAATAAAAAGCTAACATTCAGAAATAACAACTGTCATAATTTCTCTCATGCCATTTTCCAGTGTTTCATATTTGGATCACAGGATTAGGTCTAATTTAGGATGATGAGTCATCAGATATCATATGTTTGTTTTTGTGTTCAGCATGACTGCCATGACCAGGTCTCACTCACTCTGGACATTGAAATGGAGTGGAAAGAAAGACCTGTCAGATGAGCACCCCTGGTTATCCCAAACCTACATCATCATCAACCTGTCAGATGAGCTGACAGAATACATTATTAGCCATAAACATGGCTGAAAATTGCCCATGGGTCATCTCCACTCTCCTTGGTAATAAAGTTATAGTGATCTACACAGAATTGAGATAATGTACCTTCGGCTACCCTTGGCATGTCATGTTTGGTTGAACACATGCCATTTTCAGATCCAGTAGTAGGCAGTACAGTACAATATTTTACAATTTTGTGAATATGTCCTGAACAGCTTAAATTTTACCTTAATATATATGACTCAATCAATTTACTTAAATTTCACTTTAAATCGATACTGCAGAGTGATTGTCAGATTGTAAGTGGGCAGTGTATGGGTCTTCACTACATCAAAGGTGTTCACATGGTAATGGAGCAGCATCTTTGCATGTATGTAGGGTAATGAGGTATTTTTATGACCACCATTACCATCATTAGTGTTTAAGGATAATGACCTTTCACTATCATACTGCTTAACCCTTGCACTGATACTTCATGACTTTACAAAAGCAAAATTCCCTGGTCAACAAAATATGCAATGCATTTGATTGTAAACCAACCACAATGGATATTGAATCGGCAGAATCAAACATCTCTTTTGCAATGATGTCATCCATGACAAAATTTAGCCATGCATGTAGGATCCTATCAGGTTGGGCATGATATTAATGTAGAACAAGATATTAATGTAAAATTTGATACACAATAATTATTGTTATATTCCTACATGATGCACATGTTAATGACGAATAATCATGGAGCACATGACAAACAAGCTACCAATGAAAGATAAGGTGGACCAGCTTGATAAATATTGTTATTCCCTCACAAGTATTTTAAATTTTATATTTTAAATAATTTATGGATAACACTGAACTTTCAAGAATAATCTGGATGCATGGAACTTTCTTGGTCTGGTGCTACGACCTAATAAGCAGTTTAAGAAGCCAAAATCTTTTTCGAATTGTATACTTTTATATTTAAGTCAGACATCAACCAGTGCAAGGTATATAGTGTTAAGGAATCTGGCTGTAGCCATGTATACTGTTATTGTTGATACCTCTGATTATTACAGTACCGCTTGTGACAAAGTAAAGGCATTTAGTTAATAGTGTGCATCACAATGAGTGCACTACCTGTTTTAGCTATTTGAGTGTGATATCTTTATGTTGTTGTATGGTTTCAAAAAAATTCTGTAAGTCTGAAACAGTGTCTCCTAAAATTGGATAATAATGAATCTACTGATAATAAGAATCTGTTGAAATGAGATGACCAAGTTAATCTCAAAGGATATTCACATTTTTAGTGCCAGACAGTGTGTGGCGCATCAACTTAGATGTTCCAGAAGAAGCAAAGAATGTATCACTAGATAACACAGAGGACCGATGGTGGGAGCAAGTAGACCTGACCAAACTCATCCTGGCCTCCAATGCCATCTGCCAGCTCTCAGAGGACATCAGCAACCTGCCTGCACTCTCTGTTCTAGATGTACGTCTTGCTTCACACAGCAGATTCCTATGCCGCCATGTTCATTTTTTGCATGTTTAGTAAAATGATCATGAGTTGTTATCAGAATTACACTTTTATATAAAATAAAATAAGTGCTCTGTTAATTATGTAATTTACTGAATTATCCTATGGAAGGTTACTGTATACAGAGAAAAATTCGCGCCTAGTTATTTTCGCGCCATTGTCGTTTTCGACAGGTTCGCGCCGTTTTATTTTCACGAATTTTGGATTTCTGTTCTCGGCCTATCTCAGCTGTCACTGGGTCAATATGGCCATGCTTGGTATCAAAATGACCGGGAGAGTCCCCTCTTCAATAAAAAGGTCGCGAAAATTTGTCTGTATACAGTATCTGCTTTTGAACACAACAAACAAATGCTTAAGGTGCCCCAACACCATTGAGGCCCTAACTATTCCCAGAGGTCTCAATTTCATTTCCTTTTGTTTCTTTAACAGGTACATGATAATAATCTGGCAGATCTGCCACAATCTTTAGGTGGCTTGACCAATATGCAGAGATTACATGTCAGGTTTGTTTCATTGATATTATGAGAGGGGGCTGATGCATTAGATTATTAGAATTTTGATTTAATTGTTTATTTTAGATCAGTATGACTATTCATTTTAAAAAGAGAACAATTTGAAGTTATTGTCTCTCATAGCAGACAGTAGACATAAATTTTATGTATTCCTATATTTTCAGCCATAACAAGTTGACATGTTTGCCCATGTGTGTATCTAGCTTGGCCAACCTGTCTTCACTTCAGGTGTCCCACAACCAGCTTAGAGAACTTGGAGAACATGTGGGAAATCTATACATGTTAGAAGAATTGGTATGCCTTCCCAAATTCCCTTTGTAAAAAATGTAAATTTTAGTTTAACTAATTTAATTGTGATATTATGCTGGAAAAAGACACAGAGGAAAACAGTTTTCAGAAAGCTAAGCTTCTGTTCCTTTAAATTTCAGGACATATCAAACAACATGTTGCTAAGTCTCCCAAAATCTATTGGATATTTAAGTAAACTGGTCAGATTTAACATCGCAAATAACAAGATACAGGAAATACCAAGAGAAATAGCAGGAATGCATAGTAAGTCTTCAGAGGAAAATTATCCTCACAGATTAACTGCACGATGCAAAAACATTCAAGGAATCATTTTGAAATACCCAATTTTTACATAATAGAATTATTAAGAATAGTCTATCAATTGATTTTCAAGTCAAATTAATATTCAGAATGATGCTCACAGTATAATCCCGAAACCAAAAAATGAAAATGAAATTATGTAAGAATCCCTAATCATTAATCAATGTTTCAGGATTGCGTACACTAGAATGTACACATAATGACTTGAGTAGTATACCTGAAGAGGTGGGACTCCTGCCCAACCTGGAGCTACTCTACCTGAGACACAACAGGCTGACTGCCATTCCTATTCTGAGGGACTGCAAGGCACTTAAGGTTAAACACACTGTTCTTATATGATACACGAATAAACCTGTGACTTAAAGGATCAAATAAAAGATATGTTTACTATTAAATAATTTGGAAGGATCAATCAACATCAAGTGTGTATACTTTGTGTTTGGCAGGAGTTGCATGTGGGTAATAATGCTATTCAAGAGATCACCCCAGCTCATCTGGACCACCTGGAGCATGTGTCTGTGCTGGACCTCAGAGATAACAAGATCTCTGTGCTGCCTGACCAAATCACTATCCTGGCTGGCCTGCAGAGACTAGACCTCACCAACAACGACCTCTCCATGTTAGTACATATACCTTATTTCAAGATGAGTGTGTGTGGGCAAGCAGAATCAAAGGCTTTGAATCCATTTAAAATAGAATCAACACCTTCTTATAGCATACAACACGTGAGAGACAAATTTTAATTAAAAAACATTGCCTTGATGAAGGATACTATAATATTGGGATGCATTTGTAAATTGTTAACATTTCTTTAATTTTTAGAAGTTAAGAATATTTCAATATGAATTATTGAGGTACTGGAAGGCAACTTCCAGTACCTCTTAGAAATCACTCTGTCTGTGTCTTTGTGTTTATGTTAGTGTGTGTGTTTTATTTTTGCTCCAGCACCAATTTTATGGTTCAAAACAGAATTGGGATCATATATTGAAAACCATAATCTGTTTTGGGGACATTTGGGGGATTGATCCTTTGATCCTTGGTCGCTGGTCACATTAGCTTATGTAACATCAAGGGACACGATTCTTTGAACTTTTGGGTACTCAGCAACTGTGACTCAGTAGGGCAGTGATCTGATCCTACCCTTATCACATTCACAGCACTCTGTATTCTCTCCATCATTGCTATCTTTACTGAATTCAGGTGCTGGTATGCAAAGCTAGCATGCCCTTACTTGAAAACCTATTGACCTATCTATTTGAACCATCAATGCTATAAATAACCTCTGACTATATGGAAACTTTATGCACAATGAAGCCAAAAACAATCTGCTTAGAAATAACAATACATATGGTGTTATGACTGCAGCACAGAGTAAAAGATCATTAATACAGATAACAACCAAATCAATGTATATTGTATGAAGGAATCTGGCTATAGCCATGTATACTATTATTAACATTACAGATCATTACAGTACCGACATTTGTCACAAGGTATCTAATTTGTTTTGGACAAACTTCTATTTTGGTATATATTAAAATTTCTGCTCTCAACCAATAGTGGAATGTTGCTGTCATAAAGAATGTTAAAATAAAATATACAAAGTCATTTAAACATCAAGATTTCAAAATGAATGATGGTTTAGGAAATAAAAAGTTATATGTCTCTTGTATTTTTGTTAGATTGCCTTATGGCCTGGGTTCACTGACCAATTTGAAGTCTATAGTTCTTGATGGCAATCCTATGAAGAAAATCAGGAGAGATATAATCATGGTGAGAACATTTGTTGTCATAATTTATTTAGCAAAATGTTAAACCAAGAAAGCTTGAAAGGCTAAAACTTGTTGTGTAAAGTGTCACTGTGATAAACATAGTTATAACATCATTTTTGTTTTTGCTTAAAACTTATATTTCTGTTTTCCATTTATTAAACTGGAAAGATGTTGATGGATACAGTGCTGATATATTTTGAATATCCTAGAATAAACCCTGATTTCTGTAAAACTAGTAAAATTAGTGGAAATTGTCCCAACATCTTTATATTTCATCACAGCGTGGCACAAATGAATTGAAGAAGTATCTATGTAGTCGTCTGGAGGATGTGCCAGACGCTCAGCCAGGGGGAGGCACCAGCAACTCAGCAGTAAAGGCGACACAGGGAAACAGCGGCATCATAGGTGGCGGAGCAGGGCTTGATCCATACGCTGTCCAGTCATCAAAGTGCCTCGATTATAGGTACAACACATCCATGTTGCATTTTGTAAACTGCCATGGTGTATTCATATAGTTTATATGTGCTCTATTGGTCTATCTGAAATACTTTATTATATCACATTATGCTTTGGCATTGACTGTATATATATATATATATATATACAGTCAAGATATATATATATATATATATATATATATATATATATATATATATATATATATATATATATATATATATATATATATATATATATATATATATATATATATATATATATATATATATATATATATATATATATATATATATATATATATATATATATATATATATATACATATATATATATATACATATATATATATATATATATATATATATATATATATATATATATATATATATATATATATATATATATATATATATATATATATATATATATATATATATATATATATATATATATACATACATATATATATACACATATATACATATACATATACATATACATATACATATACATACACATATACATACACATATACATATATACATGCACATGTGTGAGAAAGAAAATCCTCATGTGAAGCAAATACATCATATCTACAGTGTTTACAGAACATTATTTTTTGTTTCTTTTATAAAGAAAGCTCTTGTTCAGAAATGAAGTCACAATATATTGCACCTCAACAAATGATATACATAATTATCTACTGCACCCAACTGGTTCAAAACAACATGACTACCTAGAAAAAGGACACACCAATGCCCCAAACAGACTGCTGAGAAGTTTAACACAAGCTGAGAAGTTTAACACAAGCTGAGAAGTTTAACACAAGCTGAGAAGTTTAACACTTTCTTTCTTGAAAAAATAGAAAAAATCCGCCTAGAAATTGACAAGGCTCCACCCTGCCAAACTTCTCCACCAGGTGACACTGCGAACAATAGTACAGCATGTCTAGAGAGGTTCACACCCTCAACCATAGATGACGTACGAAAATTGGTCAAGAGGTCTGCAAAGAAGTGATGTGAACTGGATCATATTCCAACCTGGCTCCTTCTTGACCTCCTGGATGACCTCTTACCAATAATTACTGCCATCATAAATAAATCACTGATGGAATCAGCAGTATCTGAAAATATGAAGATAGTCATCATAACACCCCTGCTGAAGAAATTGGTCTAGAACTGGTTGAGAAAAACTACAGGCCTGCTTCCAACCTGACATTTATCTCTAAGCTAACTGAGAGGGCAATAGCTGACCAATTAGTCCCTCATCTTGTAAGGAATGGCCTTACTGACAAGTTTCAATCAGCCTACAAAGAATACCATTGCACTGAAACTGCTTTGTTAAAGGTGCAAAACGATATCTTGTGTGCTCTAGACAATAAAAAGTTAGTCATCTTACTGTTGCTTGACCTCTCTGCTGCTTTTGACACTATTGACCATCAAATTCTATTTGACAGACTGGAAGCTAGATGCAATGTCAAGGGTCATGCCCTCTCCTGGATTCGGTCATATCTAAGGAACAGGAAACAATGTGTGAAGGTGGGGACCCATAGGTCCTGTCTCAAGTCCATAATATATGAAGTGCCACAAGGCTCAGTCCTGGGTCCCATACTGTTCACCATTTATATGACACCCCTTTCTGATATCTTAGCCAAATATGGTCTGAGCTATCATATTTATGCAGATGATACTCAGATCTACATTCCTGTGGACCACACTTCCCCCCGTCAAGTTGATATAAGCAGACACAAACTGGAGGAGTGTGTCTGTGAGGTCAGAAACTTCCTTATATCAAACAAGATGAAGATAAATGATGGAAAAACAGAGATGCTCATATGTACTGACAGGTACAGTACTGCCACCAGCAGTAGTATCCCAAACACAATTAGAGTGGGTAGCTCTGATATTGCTCCCAGTGAGTCAGTAGTGGACCTTGGCATCACCTTTGACTCCAACATGGACATGAAGGCAGAAAGATGTGCCAGAAGGGCTATTACCATATTAGGAACCTGGCGGCCATAAGACATTGTCTTGACGAGAAGACCGCTGTAACACTTACCCATGCCTTTGTTACATCTACTCTGGACTATGGGAAGGGCCTGCTGGCTGGTCTTCCAAAAACTGATATTAAAAAGCTACAATACCTTCAAAACTCTGCAGCACGTGTTGTAGGAAAAATCAGGAAATTCGATCACATTTCAGGAAAACTACAGGAACTGCACTGGCTCCCTGTTCATGCGAGAATAGATTTTAAAATCCTTCTCTTAACCTGGAAGGCCCTAAATGGTAAGGCTCCACCTTACTTACGTGATCTACTCCTAATTAAACAAGGGGAACGTTGTCTAAGATCCAACGATGGCTCCCATCTACAAGTACCTAATACCAGGCTAAGGACAGTGGGTGACAGGGCCTTTTCATCTGTTGGCCCTAGACTTTGGAATTCCTTGCCTACTGAAATTAGGACTTCTGTCTCCTCATTCAAGAATAGACTGAAAACTCATCTCTTCAGGATGCACGTCCTGAACACAGTGCTATGAACAGACTTGTCTGGTATCAGCGCTATACAAATTTTAACTTGTTGCTCAGTATCACATAATCCTAATATCTACCTGAGTTCAAATCCCCAACAGGTTGACTCAGGGAGGGGTTCACACCTAAGTTGACCCAGTCCTGCCTTTCTTGTCTACAGCCTAAGAAACCTCACATGAAGACTCAAATATAGAGCTTAATACCTAAATGATACCTTAAAGGGAACCTAGAATAATAAATCACAAATACATGTATCAACTCTAACAGAATCACAGTGGCAATGTTTAATCAAATTCTTAGATGGAACAAATGGATCGGTTTGAGTTCAGCTTTCAAAGAATTATCATGCTATGACAGCCAGATAAAGAAAATTACACCTAAACTGTAAACATATAGGACATGCTCTTATTTTAAATCTATTTTTTTTAAAATTACCTGACCTTGGTTCCAGACAGCTTCTTGTTCTTATTCTGTTTTTTTTCGATCTTGTATAAAGTGTCTTTTATTGGCTGGAAATCTTCTTTTTAATATAAGGAGTCATTGTTAACATATTCATTCCAGTGTCACTTACATTTTAGTGTATGCTTTTATTTCAGTGGCAAGAAAGCTAATGATGTCCCAGAGGAAGTGTGGTCAGTGGTTGGCAATGCAGAGGTCATCACCGTCAACTTCAGCAAGAACACACTCCAACAGTGGCCAGAGAGGTAGGCATTGCCCCGGATCTATCTCCCTCACCCTTATTGATGATAAATCACAAATACATGTGTCCACACTACCTTGTTATCTCAATTATGTCTGTTAGGCAGAAGAAACCATCAAACATTTGCTCAGGTTTCTTTCCTCAGGCTATATTTCACCTGGTAAGGTTTTTCCATGACATCAGTTATCACCCACCTGGTAATCAAAAAAGGATATATTACTGTTCAAGATGAGCCTGAAACAATGGCAACATTTGACTTGTATCACACCAGAGACAAATTCATGCCACCTCTTAGAGTAGAGAATGTAACAAGGATATATAGGACATCATTAGTGTTAAGTATGCCAGATTTTGCTGTGAGTTTATCAAACATTTATTGTGCAAACCTGCATGTAGTCCATAGATATTTTGTGGAGATTCAAACACAGATGTAGTGGTGGTTAATTGACTTTTGTATTCAGCAGACAACCTTGATTTTCCAGTTTAATATGCAGAAAGATTAAAACATAAATAAGCAAAGTCATTGTTGAAAAATCTTTGTAACCTTTAACTTTAGTTTCCATAATTTATCTGATGATTTAAGATGAATTCATATTTCATTTGACATTGCATTAGGCATTACCTTCCAGTACCTCTTAGAAATCACTCCTATTCATATTATGAATGGTCATTAAGTCAATATTTTTGGAACATTCAAAACTGCAGTCTCAATCAAACAAATATTTATTCTCTATTTTACACCTGCATATCTTGGATTCTTCTTGAAATATCTTGGAATATTAGCTGCTGGTTCATAAGCTTATATAATTGTCGACCCACCTTGTAGGGGGAGGGGAGACCTTGTATCGGGCTCAGTTCGCGATTCCGCGTGTCCGAACTTTCCAGATGATAACAGGAGCACCATTTGACGGATTACTTTGATATTGCACAGGATTATGTAAGTCATTAATATCTTGCATGGGATTGCATATGCAAGATATTAATGGTTGACCTAGACCCAGTTCTCATGGTCACAGGAGCAATTTTGTGTCTCTGCAGTACTTGCTGGTTTCCAGATGATATGTTGAGAACTATTTGGTATTTGGGTTTGATATCACACATGATTATGTGTCCCTCAACTCCCTTGTATGGGATTGCTGATGAATGACCTTGACCGATTTCTCAAGGTCACAGGAGATGTTTTGTACAGTCATGGTTTCCGGATGATAAAGGGAGAACCATTTAATAGATTACTTCGATATTACACAGGATTATGTAAGTCCTATATACCTTGTATGGGATTGCATATGGTTGACCTTGACCCAGATCTCAAGGTCACATGAGCAATTTTGTGTCTCTGCAGTACTTGCTGGTTTCTGAATGATATATTGAGGACTATTTGGTATTTGGCTTTGATATCACACATGATTATATGTCCCCCAACTCCCTTGTATGGGATTACTGGTGAATGAGGTCACAAGAGATATTTTATATAATTATGGTTTCCAGATGATAAAAGGAGAACCGTTTAATGGATTACTTTGATCTTGCACAGGGTTATGTAAGTCCTATATACCTTGCATAGGATTGCATATGATTGACCTTGACCTAGTTCTCGAGGTCACATGAGCAGTTTTGTGTCTGTGCAGTACTTGCTGGTTTCCGGATGATTTGTTGAGAACTATTTGGTATTTTGGCTTTGATATTGGACATAAGTACTAGTATGTATCCTCCAAATCCCTTGCTAAGGATGACCTTCACCTATTTCTCAAGGTCACAAGAGATATTTTGTATTATTATAATTTCTGGTTGATAAAAGGAGAACTGTTTGATGGATTACTTCGATATTGCACAGTATGTCATATATTTTTGCCCTAATACTGGAGGAATTGAGCAGTACTTGGTGGTTTTTCTCAAGAACAGATTGCTATGGCCCATTGTTATCTTTTAACCAAAAGCCTGATTGAACCAGAGCATATGCAGTCAATGTTGTATACCGGAGTGGAATGGGCACTATATAAATGTCTATTTATTATTATTATTATTATTATTATTATTATTATTATTATTATTATTATTATTATTATTATTATTATTATTATTATTATTATTATTATTATTATTATTATTATTATTATTATTATTATTATTATTATTATTATTATTATTATTATTATTATTATTATTATTATTATTATTTTTATTTTTATTTTTATTTTTATTTTTATTTTTATTTTTATTTTTATTATTATTATTAATTCAGTCAATAATAATATTGATTTATTCATTTACAAGGACCAAAATCTCATATCACTACCTTATCACACCATAGTTTATGCACCCATTTAACTTTGCCACCATGATGGGTCGACATATGAGCTGTGAATGGTCCTTTGATCTTTTGGGTTGCTAGGCAACTGAGATTAAGTAGGGCAGTGATCAGATCCTTATCACTTACACAGCACTCTATAGACTCTATTGTTGCAATTGACCTACATTTGAACCAGTGCCAAAACTAACCTCTGACTTAGCTGCTGTTGGTATTGAGTGTTGTATAAAGTAAAGGCATTTAAGCAACAACTCACACAGTGTGTCCCCCTCCATGGAAACTTGATGTACAATCACCCAATAATAAATCTGGGAAGAAATGACAATATGTTTGGTGTTATACAAGGCACAGAGTATTCGAGTGCGCAAAAGTGCCCAATTATCACACAATGACGTCACGACCCTGGGGGGACTGGTGAGAGCAATAGCAATGGACGTATCGTAAAATTCTAACAAGATTTCAAGCCAGAGTCAGGTGTTTGCATACGACCTTAGCCTTCTGTGCCGCAAGATGAAAATTAATATTTCGATAATTTGACTCAGATATTTGATGGGAAAAGTTCAATTTTGAATGGTCAATGATGTAAATCGGCCAAGAACTGACAAAGTAGGGTGTTTTAGTAACAGACTGCTTCTTCCGCACGTGCACATTGTTACGTAGGCAAGGTCATTGGGTGCATTATTCTGTGGCATAAAATACAAGGTTTGCCATGAATTTTGAGTTAATCTTCAGTTGTCACATCAGATAAGCTCATCTTCACAAAACTTTGATGTGCCATATATTGTCTCAGTTTATTTGACGGGATACATCTGTGAAAGCCAGCTACAAAACTATCATCTCAGAACTATCAGCTTCAAATAAATGTTTTTCACGGCAGGGCCGTATGTGATTGCACTTGTCAGCAAAGTGATATATTGGCAAAAACGAAACAGCAGCAATTATCTCTGTACATTGACAGTCAAATTATTTTCTTTTTCTCACAACTTATTGAATTAAATTTCCACAAATATTTCACTCCAGTTTCACCGGAATGGCGGCCGCTTGGTCACGTGACCCCTAGTCACGTGATCATTGATGTTGTAGATTTGCTGGGCAATATCATGTTGTTACCTGTATTCAGGCCACTGGCATGGGGATGGGGCAGGAGTCTTGATATTTAACAGGGTCTATGGATAAGACGAGAGGGCAGAGTGTAAGTGCACTTAACAGCCTGCAGCACAGAGGAAAATACCTATGTCATTAAGTCATATCAACCATTGCAGTGTATTCAGTATTAAAGCATTCATGAAATGAGGATTTCAAGCAATTTTTCCTTGCATAATATAAATGTCTATACCCCAAACATCATATTTCACCGACACAAATTTCTATGTCATTTGGAAGTGGATGAGTCTTCTTCTGAAATCCAAATCATCCATTGGACACTTTGTCAACAAACTTTGTTTAACTGGCCAGTGGTCTTGTGCAAACACCTGCTAAGTTAAGTCTTGCTAATAGTGGGCCTCTTTAGATTGGGACAATGGAGTGTTTTGGTTTACAGAGCAAAGTTTTTCCATCAATGTTTGTCCAATAGCCTAACTCTCTGACAAACCACAATACATGATTGTATACAGGTGGTCACCTTGTGGTCAAAAAGAGTACAGGCAGTACTTGGCACTTTCACCAAAACACAATAACCATGGTCAGTGTATTTTGGTTGATATTGATGAGATAGCTTGCTTCTATCACAGTTTCGTGGACACATATCATTTAAGCATACCCCAAACCTTTGTAAAATTACCTCTGTGGTTTCATGAATCCTTTAAGGAATCTGGCTTTAGCCATGTGTACTATTATTGTTTACACCACAGATTATTACAGTACCGATTGTGACATTCGTCCCAAGGTATTGAGTTTAAATTACAATTATGATGTGATGCCATTGATTAAAACATTATCCCATATTTGATATTGATGTTTTTAATTTTTTCAGATTATCCCTGATGTCTTCCACACTTCAAGACCTCAATTTAAGTTGTAACAAACTGTCTAAAGTACCTGTAGAAATTGGCACCTTTAGCAAACTGACCAACCTCAATTTAAGGCAAGAATAAATAAGTTTCTTTTGGAGTTGAAGTTATCTAAAATATTCAAATAATAGCCTAATAGTGATTTTAAGTTTTCCTTCCAGTACCTCAATTAACTTCCAGTACCTTAGTCATCACCCTGTCTGTTCTGTGTCCATCCTTCCTTTCGTCCCCCTTCCATGTTTCCTTTCTTCTGTCCATCTGCTGAAATGCTATTTTAGACCATATGCTTTTGACCAATGGGAGAAAATTTTGCCAAGTTTGTTTTTGACCAATTTGCTTGTGAATGTTTTTCTGAAAAATTACAACTATATGGATATGATTTGGCATGACTTGATATGATTTAACTACGAGGGGCTTCGATAAGTTTGATATTTGGTGACCTTGACCTATTTTCAAGGTTAAAGCAGCCAATGTTTAAAATTGTCTATGGTATTTTGAAAAAATACTACAAATAGCATTTATTTCCTCCACCTTTATCTAACACAATATATTTGTTCAAAATTGATAGAATAATTTATGTAACTAGAACACAATCACCTAGTCTAAAATATTGAGAATCTGATCCTTTATAAATCAGAGAAGATTAGATCTTGATATTAAGTAAATATTAGTAAATATCCACAGGAATTCGTCAAAACCAGCACATTCGCTTGTGAACACTATTTTTATTAAGATTACAGCAATAATGATATGAGTTGTAAGATGCAGTCTGGGTCGAGCCACCCTCCAATGGCCGAACGCCTTTGCAATTTGCCTCGTTTTGTACCATATGGAAACCATTCATAAATTTGGTATAGACGAATGGCAGAAATGTATCAATATTGATATGCTGTCAGTCAACAGTGCTACAGTTTTGAATCATGCCTTGCACCACTTACACATTCATGGTGTACATAGATAAGAGTCTGTATTACCACATGCTCTCATTAAAATTGTAAAAATATGCATGCCTCAAAAGTGTCGACTGACAGCCTTCAACCAGGACAGCTCTGATCCGTCAAGTGCTCCAGTTTGACCCCAAATGACTTTTCCGTGGTGAAAAGCTAAACAGGAGAAAATTGCATAATAAATCAGTTGGTCTTTTTACCTTTTTGCCTTTTCCATTTTGAAATTAATTTAGTGAAGAGATATCAACCTTTTATTATTGCAATTGTAATGTAATGTATATGGTGTTAAGAAATCTGCCTGTAGCCATGTTTACTATTATTGTCAACACCACAGATTATTGTGACATTCACCACAAGGTATCTAGTTGTAACTTTTATATGTTATTATATGACATTTTCAGCACCAACATGTTGACTGATTTACCAAAAGAATTTGGTCAATTGCAGTCCCTCAGGGAGTTGACCTTGTCTTTCAACAGGCAAGTACAGAGAAATACTTTATTAATTTTCAACTATAATGTGGAGAAAGACACCATGACTCAACATCATGACTTTACACCACAAATTTTCACCATAATTCAATACTATGACTTAACACTATGATTTTACACCACAACTATACACCACAATTCAATACTATGTCTTGACACTATGATTTTACGCCACAACTATACACCACAATTCAATACTATGACGTGACACAATGATTTTACACCACAACTATACACCACAATTCAATACTATGACTTGACACTATGATTTTACACCACGATTCTACACCTTGATTCCACAGAATGGCTCAACCTCATGACCCTACACCATGATTGCACACCATGATTGCACACCATGACTCAAAACTATGATATCACACCATGACTCTACACCATAACCCTAAACTATGATTCCATACACCATGACTACACCATAACCAGACACTATGATTCCATACCATGACTACACCATGATTCCACACCATGACTCAGTACCATGACTCAATACCTTGATTTCACACCACTACTCAATGTAAATCATTGTCTGGTAATGTCCTGATAGATATAACATGGGAATGGAATTTAATATACAGGTTGAGGAGTATTGCTGAAGTAGTGTACAGCCTCAGTAGCTTAGAGGTTCTGTTGGCAAGTGACAACCTGATTCAGACCATAGATGCCAGCCAGCTGCAGACCATGTCCAAGCTGGCCACCCTCGACCTGCAGAACAATGACATCATGCAGGTTCCCCCACAGCTAGGAAACTGCACTCAGCTCAGGTAAGTCCAGGCCATCTCACCATTTAGTTTCTGTATCATTGCAGAGAGGGCAGTGGCAGTTCTGTCCTGATGTTGAGGTAGTTCGCCATTAAAGAATATATCTTTTTTTCTGGCCAAAAAGATATTATCTCCATAAGATGGATTGTATGTTGTTTGATTTGGAACAATACAAGTACTAATTTCCCAATGTTAAAGTCCAAAATAAAAAGTTAGCATTATTCATAAAAATACTAATGGGAAAAATATCACTTGATATATGGACATACTTTTATTTGTGTCTCATTATCAAGATATTAAGAAACTAAATGTTGACACTCTATTCCAAGCAAGACTGCAGTGATTTCCTGATGTTTTAATTAAACATACTTCACCATAAGAATTAGTGTGAAATAAGAAAAAAAGTTGTGTGACTTTGAAAAACATCTGTAAATTTGAGCTTGCTATGGGTGAACTACCTTAATTTCTTCCAACATGGGAATTTGCATGACGTAGTGACATTGCATAGATTGGCAATCATCCCATGAATAGCTGTAGTAATTATCTACCCAGACCATAGGATAGAGGATGTACTTCTTTACTGGACCTGGCTGAGATGGTTATAACATATCCTATTATCTCCATAAATGGTCCTGTCTGGGATGGTTATATCATATCCTATTATCTCTATAAATGGTCCTGTCTGAGATGGTTATAACTTATCCTATTATCTCTATAAATGGTCCTGTCTGAGAT